>CM052810.1:153671205-153725601 GCA_028533885.1 Nasua narica
TGTAATTCATATTTTGAGAATTTAAAAACAGCAGACTCACAGAAAGTATCTTTCTTTTTCTAGTTTTGTTATGCCCAAACAAAATCTATTACTGCTTTCAAATATTTTGTGAACATTCAGCACTGTAATAGAATTCATCTCATATTTCAAAACACTATAGTTGAATCACTGTTTTTAAAGTATTTGAATTTTAAAGCAATACCTAAAAATGACTAGATATTACTTGTTATAATGTTTATTTTTTAAACAACAAGGATCTTTATGAAAATGACCATGACAGAAAATATTTCATGTAGTTGTAGAAGATATGACACCTCTTTAGAACTCAACCAGAAATTCTTAAAGTTAATTCAAGGCAAACAGAGCAATGTAGCACTTTAGCACTTCAGAATATGACCAAGCCCTGCATACTGATATCTTAGTAAGAAGAAAGTAGGGTTGACACACCAGGTGTAATAAGAACTATAACTTCCATGATAATAAGAGAGCAATGACAAAAATGTCAAAGGTGTAGACACCCAGAATGTTAATTTATTAGAACGTGACTTTACACTGATTAATTATATGCTCCTCAAAATATCTGGAGTGCATTAGAAAAGTTAATTGAAGCATTTCATTTTGTACATGCTACTAAAATCAGTTTTAAATAAGTAATAGAGAATGGATTTCAAAATTATAAGTATGTGGAATTCAATCTGTAAACTCTAAATGTGCTACCTAAGATAATAGTAACAAAGATGATGATGGTGACCATAAAATATTCACGGAAACACTGGCATTCACTTAATTCCACTGAACATGACTGTAGAATCAGAAAACTTAAAAGCTGTTTAGAATCTTAGAAACCACCTTTTGGGGGCTAATCTGAAAATTACAAAATCTTTTTTTGGGTGCGTCATGGTTAAAAACAACACATATGCAGAGAAAATCACAAGTTAGGATTTCAGAATTATTTCAATACCTAAAAACTTAAGTTTTCAAATTTCCTCAAATAGACTGGAAACATTATTTAAATATATATATGCAATATAATCATAAGTATTTCCTTAATTCAACAAATAATTACTAGGGGCTGAAGAAATAGATAGGGCATGGTAATCTTCCTCAAAGATTCACATCTAAAAAAATCTCCTGATTATCCGCTTTGTAATCAATGTAATCAATGGCCCCAAAATAAAGCTGAATGGGTGGGGGGAAGGTAGGGAGAGAGAGAATCTTAAGCAGGCTCCCCACCCCGCACAGAGTCTGAGCTGGAGTTAGGGCTCAATCTCATGAACCTGAGATCATTACCTGAGCTGAAATCAAGAGTTGGATGTTAGGGCACCTGGGTGGCTCAGTTGTTAAGCGTCTGCCTTCAACTCAGGTCATGATTCCAGGGTCCTGGGATAGAGGCCCCATGTCGGGCTCCTAGCTCAACGGGAACCCTTCTTCTCTCTCTCCCACTCCCCCTGCTACTATTCCCTCTCTCGATGTGTCTTTCTCTATCAAATAAATAAAAAAATCTTAAAAAAAAAGAGTTGGATATTTAACCAACTGAGCCACCCAGGCACCCCAACAAATATTCTTAAATTCACACTCAGTAAGATTGCCTTCCTCATTAACTAAACTAAAATACTATAATTTTCTATAACATCTCATTTGCTATCATCAGATTACTTCAGTCATTTCATGAAACTGATGTAGTGTTTGTTCCTCTTGACCTCTAATGAGGACTACTTCTAGATCTCCAGGTAACTTAAGGTATCTTTCTTGGGTGTCAGTGCTATTTCCCATCTTAATTTAAAACCGATTTTAAGACCTCTTAAATTGCTAACTCTATCACCTATCAACATTTCTTTGAATAGAAGTTTGAATTTATGGTAATAGTAGTTGGGGTAACCTTATAGGCATTATAAGGTTGTTGTTATAGGAGGCTATAAAATCTATTAGGCTATAAAATCAACAATTAACAAATCTAAAGCAAGAATGTAAAATAACACTAAAGAAAATTAATCGATCCTAGGTCAGCAAAATTGGCTGTAACCTGATTATATGTATTAATGTAAGTTAAAGACGAATCTGGAGAATTTAACCAAGGAAACTGAGGGGGGGGAAAAATGACTCCCAGTATTTTTGCTGCACGTATATCCACAGAATCTAAATCCATATCCATCTAGGGTAGAAGGAATTAGACAAAGGACTTAACCGTAATGATACAAAAGGCAATGGTATCGCTACTGTGATACTGAATATATCAGGCTCTCTTAGTGCAATGCCAGTACACATTTGAATTATATAACTAATTCCTTTTGTTCAGATCCTTTGCTCACCAAGTGACCTTTGCTGATCACCCAAAATGATCTCCTCAAACCAAGTGGTGTGATCCAGATTCTCTATTACTTGGTTGGGGTTTTTGTTCATTTTATTTTTAATCAAGGTATAGACATAAATTGGCCTTCTGATTTTAAATACCAATTTTGTAAACTTGTTTAATGTAGGTCAGTGCTGAGATATGGATCCATCTAAGTGTGCTGCCAATCAAGTTTCAGAACTTGCAAGGCTTATGGCCAAATCCTACATTTAAAAAAAATTTTTTTTTAATTTTTTTTTAAAGATTGTATTTATTTATCTGACAGAGAGATAGCACAAGCAGGGGGAGTAGCAGAGGGAGAGACAGAAGCAGACACCCTGCTGAGCAGGGAACTCTACTCTCAGCTGGATCCCAGGACATGACCTGAGCCAAAGGCAGACACTTAAAGGATTAACAGACTGGTCACCCAGGCATCCCTATAAAAAATTTTCTTGGGGAAATGTCCTGTGGGAACTTATCTTAGAAATTTATTGCATTTTTCTTTATGTTTCATTGTGCATCTTCAAATTTATATACTTTTGAACACCTCTTGGTGGTAAAAGGTGAGAAGCAATCATTCATCTATAATGGATATAATTCATGGTAAGTATACCACACTTATTTGCTTCTAAATATAATAGGATTATTGATATCTCAAATAAAATATGGATTCATTTGGACCCTAAAGACAACATCCGTCTCTATAAAAACCCTAACATATTTTTTTGCGCCCTAGCATCAGCAGTGCATCACACAAAGTAACTCCTTAATAAATGTTTACTGGATCAATGATTGAAAGATGAAAAATATCTCTCTAGAGAGTTCTGAATTTCCATATACAGGAAATCTCAGATGAAGTATTTCTATCATTAACATTCATTTGGAATTCTATGGTGTCTTGGGTAATCAGCACTTACATTTTTAAGATGGAGTCCTGTAATAGGTATTTTGAGATAATAAATACATTAATTAGGATGTCTTTTATATCATACTATATCACACTCTAGGTAATTTTACCCCAATAGACACAACATTATAAACTTTAAAAAATTAAGTAGGTACTAAATAATTTTCAAATAATATATATCATATATGTATATTTATCCTAAAGTTTTCAAAAAGCTCTGGACAAAAGTATTGAGTATCTTGGCTATTAATGTGGCAGAACTGGCCAGTATGTAATAACCAATCATTCCTCATATATTTTAAATTATGTATTTATAAAGAAATAGGTATAGAATAAAGACAAATCATTATAGTAGAATCACTGGAACATATGGCATACATTAGCTTATGATTTTTTAAATAAAGAACCATAAAAGTTAAGATATTAAATATGCCACAAAAATTTAAAGAGAAGGGCTGGTATATTTTTTCAAAATTCGGTGAGTCAATCATATCAACTAATCCAACTTCTGAGGCTAGCATAAAAGACTCCATTAAGCAGAAAGAGGTCACTAAAACTTATACATGTCAATACAGAATTTTGATTTAATGGGGTAACAAGGAAAATAAAGTCACTGATCAAATGCTGGGACTTACGGAAGAATTTTTTAGAAATACTAAACTATTGTTAAAGACAGTAGCAAAGTAACGAAATCACAATCTACCTAATAAGATTTCACTAATTAGGAAAATTCACACTCTAGTCTAATCTGTCCATAAGCCTGATTGCTATCTTCTCCCAAATCTCACAGATGATTCAAATTCTCTGGATCCAGAATCAAGCTAAAGCAAATCTTTTCCTGGAACCCTCTCCAATATTTCCTATCCTCCCCCATGGAACCTACTACCATTTTATCCAATAATCTAGGGATCATCATTATGAACTTCCTTCTCTCCTTAACCCTACAATCCAAGTCCTATCCACTTTGAGCTGTGAAATATTTCCCAAATCCTTCTCTTCTTTTTTGTCCCTACTACCACTAGCTCTCACAACTTCTCCCTCAACCACTGCAATAGCTGTTAAAAATACTCCCACCTCTAGACAGGTCCCCATCCACAATCTTTTTTCCCAAAAGTACAGCCAGTGTGATCCCATGACAATCAAAAGACAGAAATCATCTGCTTTGTTAAATCCCTTGGCTTCCTTGAAAATGAAATCCAAGTTTTCTCCTATATAAGCTATTCCATTATCTTGCCCTGATTAATTGTCCAGAGTCATTTCTGGCCTCAAATCCTACGCACCAACCTCACACTCTAGAAAAACCAAGCTGCTTTTATTTCACAGAACATGTTATTTTCCAGCTCCCATTATGAATGTATCCCTTATACTGAAGCCTTCCACTTTTCTCCAAAATCCTATTCCTGCAATAAGTTTCAGCCCAAGCAGCCTCTCCCTCTAGGAGGATTTCCTGAACTAGTACCACCGTATCCCATAATAATCAGAACACTAAACATACCATAGTATAATGCCCTGCTCAAATGTTTTTCAAACTAGAGCATGAGCTCCTAGAGGACGGTATACGATGCACCTTTGGATTCACTTTTCAGTGCCTGACACAATAAAGGTAGCCTATAAATTTGCTGAATTAATCAATTAAAATGATACAGAAAAACGGCAAACAGCTAGAAGTCATAATTATATATCTTAAGCTTACTTCAAATTTAAAACAAATCAATTACCCCAAAATGTACAATTAGCAAAAATCAGGCCTAAAACGTGATTAGATATCATCAAATGAGAATTTATGTACTACCAGAAGCATCAAGTGAGGTGAAATTTTAGATGCAGACGTTCTAAGAAAGGACTGATTATCGATATGAACAGGTTTACCTATTAAGTGAACTTTTTCTTTTACCATTCTTAATGACTGGTATCTTTGGAGCATCAAAGGCAAGCAATGATTTTCTTTACATACAACCAAAAACATAAAACTATACTCAGGAACATTGAAACTCAATAAAAAGAATTTCTAACATACAGACAAATTCTACTTCTTTGTTAACCAAAATCTTCATAGATGTTAAATAACAGAAAGGCTTTTAATTTTTACTCTAAATTATTAGAAATCCCTGTCTCTGTTCCACATAGTAAAAAGGAAAGAGCAAAAGACCTGAATTTCAAACAGAAATAGATTTGAAAACAACCTCTTTTTATTATGAGTCACTGATCAATGATAAAGTAACTTGACTGCTCTGAGTGACAGCAGCAGTGATTCTTTACTGGATCTAAGCGTGCACCAGGAACTGTGCTAAGTATTTTGTGTATATTACTTCATTTACAGCAGTCTACTGAAGTAGATATGACTTATCCCTATTCTACAGATAAGGAAACTGGAGCTCAGAGACATGAAGTAACATGCCTAAGGTCACACAGCAAGTTGATGGCAAAGCAGGAATTCTAATACAATCATATGTAACTCCAAAGCCCATATTTTTAACCACTTACAATCTGTTGCTTCTGTGCCTCATTTTTCTGTATTATAAAATGAAGTATGGACTCAGTGATCAGCTTGGAGTCCACTTGGGGTACTCCCTCCCCCTTTCCCTCTTCTACTTCCCCCACTCTCTTGTATCCCCTAACCCTTAAAATAAAAAAATAAACAAAAAAAAAAAAATCTTTAAAAAAAAATGGAGTAACTACTTCCTTCACAGAGCTGTTGGGGAGACTAAATGAAATAATACGAATGCATCCAGCATAGTGTTAGACTTTCTATACATTCTCAATAAATTATGTTCCTTGTCTTTTTCTCACTCCACTGCTGATTAAACATTTATAATAGGGAATATATAGATTCTAAATACTCCTTACTTCTTTCAAAGCATAGATATTCTGAGTCTTGATTAATTCCGAGAGGAAAATATTACTAGATCAATATATATATTTGACCTAAACAGATATAAAGAAAAAAAATCGAAGAAAAACAACACATTCTACCTAATTTTATGACTATGGCTCTGCTATTGATCTTTCAGAACATCATAAGATCAAAATATATCAGTATTTAAAATTAAGAGAAAAGAGCATGGGACCAAGAGATCTCAATTCATTACCACTTGAAGGAAGACTCCCAAAAGAACCTAACAAATCATGTTATATTAAAAAAAAAAAAATGTACTTCCAGTGGGGAAAACAAATTTGAACAAAGACAGAAGCAATAAGGATAACAATTCTACAATAAGTTGCCTTGTTTGTTGAAGACAGGCCTTCATTCTTATGTTGAAGTAGCCTAAAAATGCCAGGAGGGGGAAATGAGGGGCAAAGAAAAATATACAGCAATTCTGCTATTAATTCCCTGCACATACACAATCCTTTAGTTTTGTTTTGTTTTGTTTTTACTTTTGTTTCATAACCATGGTACTTACCTTTGATAGGTAAAAGGAAATCATATCAAACTTTTCTCTTAATTTCCCAACAAGTAAAAACTAAATATATGTTGGGTACACACATAAACCTAAGTACAATTCAAAATATAGTGAGTTTTTATATCAAGCCCATCTGGTGTTATATTAGGGTGTATCCCATGGAAATCCAACCAAGGGTGACTGCCAAACTAAGCTACAGAAGACAATTCAAAAAGCTGGTGAGTTCCATAATATAAATGATATTTTAAAAAGTACATGAGAGCATCTACTTAACAAGATTATCTGCTATCACTCCACCCTCATAATAACCCTCCTTTACTTCTGTAATACAGTTTTATCACTAAAACATGGGTCAGTATTGGACACGGCAGGCACCCTGAGATAATGACATTATAGCAAGATATCAGTTAAGTGATCTAACTAACCCACAAGGTAATATCACAGTTTTATGTCCCAATCCTGACAACTCCATCCTTCTGTTAGGGGACCTAAAAGGCCAATCGATCTCTTCAGACCTCCATTTCTACATAAGAAAAATGGAAATCATAATATATTTCTGCTTTACTAGGCTCTAAAAATGGAAAGTCACTAAGAAAAAAAAAATGAATGTGAAGCACTCTGAAAAGAATAAACTAGATCCCCTGACCTGATTATTGGTCAGAGTCCTGTAAAACTAGAATTACTACTTCTTCCAATTCGTACATGCCACCTGGCCATCAAACTGACTGGTAAATAGTATTGACTGAAGTTGATCCACGTAAAAAGTTTTAAAGTAATAGAAACAAAAATTCTGTCACAATGTATCTTCATCCCATTAACTATCTCTAAGGAAAATTTACTCATTAGCATTATAAAAGTAGAAGATAAAGATTAATCATGAATTTTTGAACCTTAATTTCTTAAAATAGTAAGCAGCATGTATAGATAGAACAGTTTGAAGCTGATACTGAAGCAACAATGCAAGGACTGGAATTGAGCTAACCCAGAAACATAAGGAATCACAAAGTAAGTCTCATCCGATGGGCCAACATACAGTATGGATTATTTTTATATTGTTCTGTCTGAGTTGTCTGTCTCAGATTCTTAACATCCAGAGTCTATTTTTAAAATCACTTAACACTGTGTATTTCCAGTAGCCATCAAGGCATATTCTGTCATCCCTGACACCGAAGATTGTCAGCAGACTCAATATGTACACTAATGATCTCGGGCAACAATGCCCATCTTCTTATCAAAGACATCTTATTCCATAAGAAAAAGTCTAAAGTTCTCCAAGAGAATTCATTGTAAAACATAGGAAGTAGTTACTGTAAAATGTTAAGATCGGTATTACCCTTTACTTTTTAAGATTTTAGCTTACATGCTAAATTTTAAAACCAAAAGCTGTCAGACATTATAACATTTTTCAGTTTTTCCCCAAGTCACCAATGCTCTTTTCTAGCACTGTCAAATAATGATAGCTGCTGTCATTATTTTTTATACAATAGCTGGCAGCAAGTTGTATAGGTACCCTTCATCTTAGAATAGTCATCAAATAACCCAAACAAATGACTAGGAGCTTATAGTAAAACTGATCCCTTTCCTAAAACCAAAATAAGTGGGCTATCACAGGTTAGTGATACTTTCCTGCCAGAATGTTACTTTATTAAAATAAATAAATAAATAAAATGTTTTCATTCTTTTACTTTTTTTTTTCTAAGCTGTTTTAAAATAGCTTTCCCCCCCTTAGACATACAGTCCTGTCCTCTCCTTGCTGCTCTTGGAGGCTATCTTATTCTATTATAAAGGTGTTCCCATTTACTTTTGGCTTGAATACTTTCAATAAAAATTGCAATTCTGTTTTTGGACACAACAGCCCTTCAGGAAGTATATTTGAAGATATAAAAAAAAATTTTCAGAAAATAAATAAGCTATTTTCATTTGATAAAGTTCAATAATGCACTTAAATGGATTTAGGAAAACCAATCATCTCAGACACAAGTGATTTGACAGCAGCACCCCCCCACCCGCACACACAAATTATTCCAAGTTACAGAAAAACATCTGAGCGACCGATTTTAGGTCTCTTGTTCTAAGTATGAGACAAGAGTCCTTCTTTTCCACTATTTGCTTGGGCAATCTAAAATGCTGATATTCTAGATCTAACAGAAAGAAAAAATGGGTATCTTCTCCATCTAACACCTAAGTGGGTAACCTAGATACTGTAAAGAGAGGCTACATAAAGGATGCAACAGACAGCTCTGAAGTGACAGGCAAATATTTCACCTGCGACTCTTCGGAAAAGAACACGAAAACACATGCGGCTTAGCCAAAAACCGTATTAACATGGAATTGCCACAGGCTAGTAAATTTGGGAGAAAAACAAAACAAAACTCTACCAAACATAATTGTACTGTTGTCGGTTGGGTGAGAAAAGCTCAAATGTGAAAAGCACAGCTCTTATTTGTTCAAATTGATCTGTGCCCACACTCTGCGATGTTTACTTAAAAGAAATGGGTGAACTGCTTTTTTGAAGAGTTCTTGCAAAACCAGAATCAAATTCACAAGTAAAGGAGCCAATTAACAAGCATTTTCCTGCTGATATCCTAGTGGTGCTTAGGGGATGATAGCTAAAAGTCTATGATTATTCAAAGTTTCTCAAGTTTCCAAAGCCGATAGATAAATACGGAGCTAAGAGAAATTTTCCTATCTATCTTTACTCTTTAGGAAATGAAACAAAAATTATCAGAGAAATAAAAATCTATTCTACCTAGGAACTAATAACATTAAATGTTAAAATATAAAAATTGTACTGCCTACACTGCAGTAGTAGTATAACTTTTGTCAAATTAAAGCCAACTAGCCAAAAAATAAATTAATGCTACAAGATCCATCGTAAAAGTTTAGCACTATAATTTAATATACATTCAGTCACTCACTATTAATTTTTCTTTCTATGTGATAAAGGAATTTCAACAACTGCTTCCAGAATGAAATCTCCTAGGAAATACTTCCCATTAATAAAAAGAAAACTTTTATATAAGTAAATTCATATAATTCAATCAAAATTTCAAGTCAATAGCTAGAATCACTTAAAGTTAATGAACTACAAAATGTATTCAATAATACTTTATATACTTTCGCTTATACTTCAGAAGTCTTTACTATTTACAAAGCTAGTTGCTTTAGAATAAGCTCAAGTTTTGAGACCTATAAGAGGGAACTGGAAAGAAAATGTGTTCTTTCTAGGTAATCAGAATTAACTTGAGAATATGTTCATAGTTAAGTAGCTGATTCAGTTTCCTTTGGTTATTAAATCTTTGTTTAAAAAAAAAGGAAAGAAGTGCCTTTCCTTCACAGATTACCCAAAGAGAAAACTTTTAAATTAAGTTATATTTACACAGAAGTCAGATGTCCTTTCTACAGAAAAATAGAACACATACAAAAGTATAAGGGAAACACAAGATTTCAAATTACATTTGAAGAGGAGTAACAGAGCATTTGCACTTAATAACTAAACATTATAATTAAGAGAAAACAAACCATATTCTTAATAAAGTACTTTGTTTTCTGTCACGGACAGCATATAAGTTGCTCTTTAATTACACAATAACAATGTTTACTACATCAATGAATGACTCTTTATCAAAAATAGTAGCCAAAATTTGTCTATTCCTGCAAGTTAAAAACATCCTTCCTAATTTTCACAGTTCTCCTCTCGACAGTCCAAAACAAAATGCTTTCACTTTGTTCAAGAAATGGATTTAAATCAGGTCCATAAATTTTCAATTAACTTCACTTTCAATGCTTTAGAGGAGAAATGTGCACATAGTTAAAAAAAAAAAAAAAAAAACAGTTAACACTGAAACTCTACCACTGATGGATTAGCTTTGTACCATGGCAATATAAATTTTTTTTTTTTCCTGTGAAAAGTCCTTTGGAAGTGCCTTGTTTCCATATTCTTTTATCCAACAACAACAACAAACCTAGTCACAAACCTGGCAAGTCAAAACAATAACCAGCAAAGTCTAACATTTCTTACCTGATACAGGTAAGCACCAGCTCCCAAATGACACCTTGGGATAGGTCAGACTAGTAAGCAAGCTCATGTTTTATGACACTAGAACGAACAGGAATAAATCTGTGCTGTTCTTTCTTTAGCAAAATCTATGGCAGCAGCGACACCACAGTAGGAGAGGACCCCAAAGACCTAACAAATTTAAGTGTGTCGCTAGAGAAATAGGAAAAAAAAAATCATAAAATGAAGACTTACTGCTTGTCATGTGACCTGGTGAGGCGTGCTGTCCATTGGGTGTGCTTGAGGTGAGGTCAATTGCCATATTGGAGTGCTCCCTTTCAGGTGAAAGCTCATTGTCACCTGCTTTCACAAAATACAATCTTTGGTCTCTGTTCATTGTCACATAAAATCTAATTACCAACTTTGCTTCATACATGCGGAGGCATGCATAACCTTGAAATTTTAATGTTGTACATTTTTCCCTTAAAAGAAACTATCAGGAACTATAATTTAGAAATATATAGCAAATGAATGAAATAATGAAAAGCCACGACCAGCCCACACAAAAAAAAGAAAAATTACAAAATCTGATTATCACAATAATCTTAACTGTAAAATAAGGGCAATTGGAATAGTTGATTTCTAAAGTATTTTTCTGTTGAAAAAATAAGTTTTCTTTTAACATCTAATTTAACCATTAAGCATAGAGTATTTACAGTGAGCATTTTCTAAAACGCTACCAGAGAGTTGAATGTTTAAAAGGAAAGTTGGCTAAAAAAAAGACCAACTTCAGGAGCTTTCACATTATGTGTCAGAAAAATTAGGTTATAGAGTAGTAAATATTCAGTACACGCCATATGAGTAGACATATATGTAACCTGACTTATTTTAAACTGAGAGTAAAGTAAATGAAAAAACTCCAGGGCAAAAGTGCTGATCTGCTAAGCTACTTACTACTGACTAACATATTATCATTAAGAGAGTTAGGTATATTCCTGTATTTCCTTCGTTTTGATTCTATGCCATTATTTTCTCAAACTCATTTAAAGGTGAAATTGTGATCAGACAGAAAATAAGCATAGAATTCTTGATGAAAACATAATTCAGAAAATAAAATACAGGTAACACAAACATAATTTTATTACCAATAACAAATTAATGAAAATGAATACTTACACGTTATATAGCCATCAATAGCCTCTGTTTCCATAGTCAAAGTGCAGTGCTGCAATACAAAAGATGATACCCTTAACACAATGATTCCTTTCAGTATCTGCCATTAAATGCTTAACTTATTTGAAGCTCCAAGCGGTTAGCCCATGTTGCTGCTCCTGCAACCTGGGCCCAAGAAACATACTACAGTGTACTGTATGTGCTCATTTGCAAGTCACTGAACTCTTTCTGCAAATGATCTGATTCCTGCTGGAGATAGGATAGGAAAGATAAGTGTGCTGTGAGATGGGCTGTAGCGAGAAAGGAATAACTCTCTTAATCAGAATTTACTTAAAGAAAAAAATAGTGAGGGTAACACCTCAAATGTGCCAGCTTGCACTGGGATTTAAGTATTTTACCATTCACTACTTCCCACAATCACACTGCAGTTTGAGGACTTCCCTGGTATACAGATAGCTCTATTCACAATTGTTGCAAGTTGGTTCATCATGTTCTAATAGGGAGGGGGGAGGACAAACAAACATAAGAAAACAAAACAAAACAAAAATTTAGTGCCCAAGTGTGTCTCGAAGGTCTCTCCAGCAGTCACCCTACTCCCAGACTTGTATTGACATTTTAGCCTACACTAAGTTCTGTCTAAGCACCTGTTCAATGTAACCTTAATTTCCTGCCAGACCAAGGTTGTATACAAATGCCAAACCAACTTAATACATTCTGATTTTGAAAATTTCGTAAACTTTTTGCTCTTAGGAAGGGGATCACTTTTTTAAAGTTTGGGGAATTATTTTCATGCACCAATGACACAAAACAAGAACTTAATTCTCAGAAACAAAAGTAAATTGTATGAGATGACACCCCCTAGCTCTGATTTCAAATAATGAAAAGATCGATAAGCTAACTGTATTCTTTGAAGGAAAAAGTTTAAAGAATTGACATGTCCTGAGAAGATTTTTACTTGTTTTTTTTTCCTTTGGCCCTGGTCCTTTTTGCCTTTAGTTTCAAAACTCTCACTGCACCAGCAGCTAAATTATTCACAATGAGCCATTTCTGTATTGATCGCCAAGTATATTTAGCCCTGGCTCCTGGAATTTCTCCATTACTTACTGGAAAACAGGCAGCTTCACTTCTTGTCTCCAAAACCACTTCCCTTCTCCCTCCCCTCCCCTTCTTCACCACCACCCTCCCCACCCCCCCAAAAAAAACTTTTCTTTCTTTCTTTATGGAATAATCAGATCAAATTCCCAACTCAGTCACTACATAGCACTTAAATTTCAACCTGCTGTACTGTTATCAAATTCTTTCAAATTATGATTACATAAGGCTTTCAAGAAAGGCATCCGTAAAGTTTAAAAGGGGAGCAATTTCTTCGGATATTTTACAAATGAGTTTATCTCTTTAAAAATGTACACATTTAACACACACATATTAAAAAGAAAGAAACGTCAGGGAGAAGCGAAAGAAGTCTGCCCCATCAGTGAAATAGTTATTAACCCTCAGAGAAGGAAAGGAAGAAAAAGAAAAGGAGAAAGAGAAACGAAATGTACATACAAAAGAAATTGTCCTTTGATTAAAAAAGATTCATCACCATTTCCAGCTCTGTCGGGAGATCTCAGCTTCTTCTAACCCCTCAAAGAGGAGGTGACAATGTCGGGCTGAAGATAAACGGAGAGAGAAAGAAAGAAGTTTTTTGTGTTTCCCCCTTCTCTCTTTCCCCCCCTTGCCCCCTCCAAGCCAAGCCCCCCGCAGAGTTCAAGGCTAGGAGGAAGGAAAAGCACTTTACAGGTGGGTCATTCCGAGCCCAAATCCTGCAAACAGATCGGCTGATAAACAAAACCAAGAAATGAGAGAGAAGGAACACCCCCCTCTCCTCCTCCTCCTCCTCCTCCTCCTCCTTCTACCCCTCCCCCTCGTCCCTTTGGGATGGTCTAGTAGGAAAAGTCACTCAGGAATGGCACCACGTACTTTCAGGAAAGAGGAAAAAAAAAAAAGAGGGAGAGAGAGAGGTCAGTCAGTGCTACAGCAATGCGATTAACAAGAAGAGAAAAAACTTGATCCACCGGTTCCTTAAGAATCGACCAAAAGCTAAGACAAGAAAACTGAAAGAAAAGGTGGGGGGGGGGGGTAAGAGGGGAGGGACAGTTAGGCAGAACCCAGCGAGGAACCTAGGCCAACTTCACAGGACTGTTTTTCGCCCTTGGAAAAAAAAAAAAAAAAAAAGGAAGAAGAATAAGAAAAGAAAGAACGAAAAGAGAAAAGAAAAAAGAAAGAAAAGAAAAAAAATTAAGTCTTAATTCCATCTCTTTCGCCCATACTAGAACCTGTCAAAGTGATTTTAACTGCTGCCTTTTTACATGTGTCATACCAGGTTTTTTGCTTTTTTAAAAATTTCAACAGGATCTGGATATTACCTTCTACCAGGACAGCTACAATTTATTCCAAGCTACCGAATCTTTCTTGGAATTCAAGTTAAAACAAAGCAAAACAAGTCAAAATCCATGACAGCTACAGAGATGAGAACTGATTAATCGATTAACATCCCCGAAACACATTACGAGGAGGGGACGATAAATTAAGGCAGAGGACATCATCTTCAACCCGATTCCCTGAGCGTCCTTTACAGAAATCATTATCCTAATCATAACCACAATCCATCCCGCCCAAAGAAAAATATCTATATTATTATTATTACTGGTTAACAGCAACAAGTCATTTGATCACATCACAGTGCAAAACGAGATGCTATATAATTACACTTAACTTTGAAAACACTCCCCCCCTTTGCAAATCAGATACACATATTTATATATAATCTATGAATCAGAAGACAAATAAAACAAGAGCTGTTCTTCACCACGCAAAAGCCAAGCGGAGATTTACCTCAGCAGTGCATGCAGTAAAATAATCCCATCACCCTTTTGTTTGTGTTTACTGTTAGTGTATCCTCTCTCTTTCTTTCTTTCCTGTGCCTAACGTGTGTTTGTGCACTGCAGTTGGTGGTGGAAACTAAGGCAGTGGATCTGTAGCTAAGGGTAATCCTGTTTTTACTTCCTCCATCTTCAGCGAGGAGCAGGGTTAGCCCGGGACAGCTGGTCAAACCCCGAGAAACCGATCCGCCGGAGCCCGAGCACATCTCCCCCGCCGGCCGGGCTCGCGCAGACGCCCGCGGGCGGAGGGCGGGCTGGCGGCGGCGGCGGCGGCGGCAGGCGGCGGGGGCTCGGGGCGCGGGCAGGCGGGCGTGCGTGCGCGCCCGCGCGCGCGCGCGCGTGTGTGTGCGTGTGTGCGGGACCTGGGCGCCTCAGCCTGTGCGCGTGTGTGTGTGTGTGTGTGCATGTGTGCGTGTGTGTGTGTGTGTGTGCGCGCGCGGGTTGGCGAGGGCGCGTGTGCGCGTGTCTGCGCTCTGGGCCGCTCGGCGCGCTCGGCAATCGATTACAGGACAAGTGCTGCCCGGCGGCTCCGCGACGCGCGCACTCCCTCGCGCCCACCCGCGTGCCCGGCCGCGTCGTCCTCCGCCCTGCGGCCCCCCCACCAGACGGCGGACCCCGCCCCCAAAGGGGGACCAGGTAACCTGCTTCCGAGAGTGTCACGGCGACCCCAACCCGCTCCCCCCAAGTCATAATAAATCTCACGTTTTCTGCCGGCTGGGAAGGAAGGATTGGAGCGGTGAGGGGAGGTTCATTTCGGCCGCTTGAAGTTTTCTTTCAAACTGGGATTTGTGACGAGGCCGGGCCAAGGGAGCGGGACGACGATCCAGGCGCCCGACGCAGAGCTCAGGCATCTGCGTCCTGGCCGGAGCCGGGGTGTGCGCGTGGACCCACCCACTCAGGCTTCGCAATAAACTGTGCGGTACAATTTAAGAAAACGGCACCGGGGAGACCAGGACACGAATCAGGATGAATTGAGGGAATGATTTGAGAAGGAAATTCAGGTCTGAGATGAAGCTCAACTATTTCGAAAGTGCTTTACAGTGCAAGTTTAAAATTAGAGTGTTGACTTGCTTTTACTCCCCAGGGGTTGTGCCGCATTCACTAAAGTCCAAGGAATGGGTGAGGGTCCAAAAAGTTGGTATGAGGGAAGTGTTGCCGAATCATCAGGTACAGCCCAGCATTTTTATTTGGGAAAATCGTCTGTGGATCGTCATGAAAAAAACAAATGCATGTTCCTTCTACAAATAGTAGCATTTAGCATCTAACTTGACCACATTTGCAAAAAGAGGGAATAGAGGCTTCTATAATTAAAGGGAAAAGGAAAATGAAAGGAGCTGAAAATACTGAACTGTGTAGTCTGGGTGGCTTAAGTTTGAAAACATATGAAATTATCAGGACTGCCAAACTGCATTTCTGAGAAACCATATCACAGATTGTGAAGAAAATCAATGCTGGAAGAGTTAGGAGGAGGCGTCGTACTCCTACTCCTTTCAAGAATCCCAAAAATAGTTGCTGAGTTTTGGATTGTTGGTTTCCCCCCACCCCACCCCTGCTGTGGAAAGAGAAATGCTACACTGAAAATAAAGTTATCAACTATATCTTAAACACTAGTCTGTAGGACTATAAAATTGTGAACCATGTCTTTTCTTTAGATTCCAGAGTGGGGAAGGAATTCATTCACATTAATAAACACTGAATAATGGATATGATGGGACTTGTATGATAACTATATTTAAGTTGTATAATGAGTTACTGCTTAAGAGTTTATTTCGTTCATTGTATTATTTAAACAATTGTACAAATAGGCTTGTTTTTAAATTATGGAAAATGAAAGTTGGTGCCATAGTGCAAGCAAGGTTAATCAGTTTTCATTGGAGAACAAATCATTTGGACTTAGATCAGCAACAACAACTTTACGATAATTTTAAGAAAAAGTGCAGTTCCTGTGAGTTACATGTTTTTCCCTCCTCTGTGAGTTATGTATTGGTAAGGCAGGTTTTTGTGTTTTGTAAGGCTAACTATTATCTAAATAAAATTAATTTTCCTGAAGTCATATTTGGAAAAGACTGAAATTAGAGCTCCACAAGTCATTGTAATCATCCTAGTAGATAGCAATGATTTTAATCCTAAATTATCTTAAATTATCTTAGAAAATTAGAATGTTCATTATATATAAATTCCCAATATATAAAGGGAAACATAACTTCCCTGATTGGCCACCAGTCCTTCCTAAAAATTAAGGCTGTGTTTAAGTATCTGCAAAGTTATGGAGGTCCTTGGAAAAGATGAATTAAAACATACTCAAAATTAAGATGAGATATCTGGATATTTTAATCAGCTTAATTATTAGTTTAAGAGAGTCCATTGTGAACTCTTAAGGAACCTTCCTCAAATTTCCCAAAGCTACCAGAGTTGGAATAGTCCTTACCCTTAGCTGGTTGGAGCTTAATTTAGCTCCCTTGAAAGTCTATCCTTTTCATGAGTTACTTTCATTGGCTCCAGAATCACCAGAGGCACACTCTCTCCCTCTAGTGGCTAAGCATTCAGACACTTTACATTCATTGGCCAAGAATGGGGGATTTAGGCAGGGGGCAATGGCTCCCAAATTTTAGAATGGCGAAGATCACATAACCACTTGTGTGAATTAGACCATTTTGGGAAATTTTTCGTGTTTTTAACATCTTATATTTCTTTCTCATTTGCAGATCATGGTAATGTCCAACTTACCCCGAAGAAGTCAAGGTTGTTTACATACTAAAACCTGGGGTTCTGTTTCATCCTCTGCAGTCGAATAATCCTGGCTCTGAGACACACAATTCTACTTGTAGAAAGGAACCTTTGTATAAACTGTAGTAATTCACTGTGTTCACAGTTTTTCTCTACAGTATTTTTATAGTGGTTAGAGGATGTATTTATTTCCATCCTTTGCTGTAACTACACTACACACATTTTAAAAGTATGTATATGGTTATACTATGCATAAAAATGTATCACTAGAGAAGTGCAGTACTATATAAATATTCACTTTGGGGGATTTGTGAGAACTTGGGGAGAAAACATACCCACACCCACCGTTTTTCAAATAGCTGCTGCTTTCTCATTCTTTCTGTCCCATCCTACTGGAAACTGCCTACCCAGTGCCAACCTTTATCTTAGCTCTTTGCACATTTCTTTCATTATACAATTTGTAAATATTTTTATTTGTTGAGATTTAAAAGAAAATCTGTCTCTCCCACTAGAATATCATCGTTTTAAGAGCAGAGTTTTCTCAGAACTAGCACAGTGTTTGGCACGTCAGTCCTCAATAAACTTTCACTAAATGGATGAATGTGGAGCTAATCACATACTCACCTACCTTCATGTGTGAAACTTTTTAAGGTGCAAAAAGTGTAGGGTAACAAAGATATATTCTAATTCCATAAAGATTTTGGTCAAGTCTTGGCTCATAAGTAATATTACAAACATCATTAACAGGTCAACTCTCTGACTTATGTCCATGTGAAGAATGTGAATATGTTCATAGATAATATAACTTTTATAAATATAAAGAGGAAGAGTGGTTAAAATTGCACATCAAATATAATTTTGAGTAAAATGCACTTATGTTATTGCTGTTTCATAAACATTATATGTTAATGCCTGATAATTCATAAACTGAGTTGACAAAGAATGCAACAATTAATTCTGAAATCACTAAACGCAATTAGCAAAACTGCCTTTTAAAAGGCAGTGTACCTAAAAAAAAAAAAAAAAAAAAAAGGCAGTGTACCTAAAGGGTACAGTATGAAGTATTTTGTTTTCTTTGGATGGCATATTTTATCTGTGTTAGATTTAAAAGAAAGAAATTTAAAGAAGTTAAATAAAATTTTTTTAATAAAAATATTTTAAATAAAAATTTAAATTTCCTTTAAAGAAATTTTAATGAAAATGAATTTAACAAAAATTTGTTTAAGGAATTCCAGGTTTTTAACTTTTGATTTTGTTTGTAGCATAGGGCAAGAGGGGACAATTCTAAACATTGCAATACTTTACTAATACTAAGGGAGAAGTTTTTGGAAATTAATTATATATTAATTATTTTATTTAGATGGCTTTGTTGTGCAGATATAGAACATAATCACCCACAGTTGGTTCCCTAAAGTAACTTGAATCTCTGAAAAAGTTAAAATTAACAAGCATACAGGCACAGTGTTTTAAAACTGACTGCTTGTTGTTTTATTTTTGTCAGGTGTTGTTCTCTTTGAAGTGGTGTTCTCTTTTAAGCGGGATATGGAACAATGGTCTCATATTCTCCTGTCGACCTAGATTGGCACTATGAAGAAGCAAGCAACCCAGAAATAGAACCATAAATTTTAAAGAAAACATTCAAAGATACCAAATCCAGTTCATAAGTAAGGTGTATTAATATCTCCCTGAGTACACTGATAATCTGGGGTCTGTCTGTGTGGCATGTAAGTCCCACATGGTTAGGGTCTTCTCATTCCATCCACCCTGAACAGTAGTTTCTTTTAACAAGTCTTAAGAGTGTCACTTTGCAATTAGAGATAAGGCTCTTGTGCAAATACCCATGTCCCTAGAAAAGGTAACATTGTGACTTAAATTCACACTTTGATGGAATAATATCAGGTTTCTTCTAGAGAGTACATTTTGATGTAGAGCAGAAGATAAGCTATCTCTATCCCAAATGAGAATTCTAAATTGTGGGAGTTAAACTTAGACCAAGGGGGTGAGAACTGAAGAAGTTTCTGAATAAAAATGAAAGAACACATTTTAAAGATGCCATCAGAATATATCACGGTTGCTTTAAAATGCAGATGTGTTCAGCATTTGAGGAAATGAATTCTATTAATGCAGAAATGAAGGAACTTTGAGCTGAGTCAAGTGTAGATAGCTGATGCTCAAAAAACAACTCTAAAAGGCATTGAGGAGCACGTTCTTCTAAAACACCCTAAAATTTATGAACACAAAAAATATAATGAGGTTATTGAACTCTCCAATAAAGTGTTAGCACAAGAGAAGAAAAAGACTATTCAACTTTCTGAAGACAGCTTACAAATGGAAAGGATAATAATAAGGAGAACACATTGTCTACTGAGCATTAATTTAGATATAAGATAATAAACACCCTCTGGGAATAAGAAGGAAAACAAAAAATGATCGTTTGACTTTGGAATTGGTAAGTGAAATGAGGGCATATTAGTCTAAAGATCTATAATACCAACAGATTCTGCTAGAGATATCCATAGTCTAAATCAGATGACAGGTTACATCTCAAGGGAAAGACTTGGTAGTTTAACCTGTGGTAATAGGAGTGTGATCCTGTTTTATTTTGTTTCTTTTTTTTTTAATCCTGTGAAAAGGTCATGGGATACATGTCCAGTTTTTGTGAGAAGCCTCAACTATTGTAAACCAAAATTCTTTCACAATACAGCCGAGTCTAATCACATGCTTAAACAATCCTATATAGACTGAAGAAAATAGAAGAACGTATTACCAAAGAAAGTGAAGGAAAGAATCCTGGGTTTCAACCTTCCCCATTTTTATGGCCAGATGGTGACAACTTAGGGAATTAAAAGCCACACAGGGATAGAAATGGGGAGCCGTTTCCTGCCTGATAACTGAAAGACGGCTGTGGTTTGGAAGAGGGAAATTAATCAAAGAAAGGTCATTTACAGGTAGTAAAGTCAAATGTCACCTCCCCCAATTCTCATGACTTGTGGTTTAGAGAAAGGTTAGCTTAATATAGAGGTTAGTGTGGCATTCTGAACTGTCTCAAGACATGATATATGAAGATGAGAATAACACTATCAGTATCCCTCCCCCAACAGCTATATTCAGGCTTCAAAAGGGTATTTAAAACTTGACGTCATAGTGAGGTACTAGACACCTGGGAAAGTCCAACTTATTAGACTAAGGATATCATCAAAAGTCCTATAAACTATATTCCAGAAACAGCCTCATTGGAAGACTATGTTTGAAGTATATCATTTTTGAGAAATCCTTATGCACAATCTACAGCACTTTAGATTGATGATATAACTGACTTTAATGTAGTAGTATCAGTGGGACTAGCTATATACCATCATTTCCATTATAGGCATTTACTTCATGCCAGGCATCACGATAAGTGTGTTACATGCATTCTCATTTAACGCCCATATTCATCTTTAAGAAATGATACTGACTCTAATTTTCACATGAAAAAAAATGAAGTGTAGATACATTACTATCTTTTCAGGATAGCAGAATGTCAGACCTGGACTCAAAAACATGTCTTAAATTCTAAAAAGCCCATAATAATAACCACCGTGATGTATTTATCAATCATACAGAATTGTTGCTGCAGTTAACTCCAGCCCTTTGGGTAACTACTATCCAATATTGAACCACTTGGAAGAAGACCCAAATGTCCATGATCTTAGAAGTTTATTCGAATGTGGTATCCACATAGAACGCTACCAGATCCAGTGCCTATCTGTATGAAACGTGACCTATTTGACATCTAACACTTTAACATCAGGTATCCATTGGTACCTTCTTCCTTGAGCTCTTCTGAACAAGTGAATGACATGAGAGAACCACTGAGAGTGAATTAAAAGATAACCACCCCTTAAAAGAACCGAGTATCCATTAATGGTGACAAAGAGATCTAGACAAGATCTTAACTTTAAATTCTGGATCACCAAGCATATTTGCACTTTTGTTTCAAAAGGGATTGCTTCTGGTTCATTGCTTCCAAAAACATAAGCATCACACTCCTTCCTTTTGTAGACTTACTTCACCTATGTGTGCAAAGAATGAAAGATTCAATTTGAGTAGTGAACATTGTGATTTTAAACGGTCATGGTATTCTTAAATGACATTTTGAATTCAAGAAACAGATATTTTTTTTCTAGGGGAGAGCAACTCTCAGTTTATAGTAAAGGTCAATTTGAACATTTTGCTAGGATCCATTAAAGCCTGTGAGATTAGGATTTTTCTCTGTTTTACTTTACCAATTGAATACTGGAATAGAGACATAAAACTATACTGTTTTAATTCGGTTTTTCTATCCCACTTTGCATAGATAATAAGAGTTACATATTTGTTCTCTCATAACAGGGTTTTTTTTTCCCCAAAAACAAAAGAAATAATACTTTTATTTGATAACAGAGATACTATTTATGAAAGAAGCTGATTGGTGGCTTTGGGGGAAATTCGTTTCAGGACATTTTGAGTATTTGTCCTAAGGCAGGTTCCCAGAACATCTTGAAAGAGCCAAAATATGAAATGAACAAGGGGGCTGATCTATTCATAATATATTCTTTTTTTAAAAGATTTTATTTATTTGAGAGCGAGAGAGCTGAGCAGGTGGGGGGAGTTGGAGTGTGGCAGAGAGGGACAGAGGGACAAGCAGACACCCCGCTGGGTGCAGAACCAGATGGGGGCTCCATCCCAGGGCCCTGAGATCATGACCTGAGCCAAAAGCAGAAGCTTAACCAACTGAGCCACCCAGACACACCATTCATAATATATTCTTAAAAATAATTGGATATCTCCTGAATACTTATATTTGAGAATAAGTACCTAACAGAAGGCTCATTAAATAGTCAAATAGGAATCCTTTTTCTTCACGATCTATTATATCTGAGAGAGGGGTATCCTTCTCTCAAGGCTTTGGGAATATTGCTTTCAGAGTTCATTCCTGGTGTGGAGGTGGAAACTGCAGGCTATAAGGCCTGACACCATTAGACAGTCTTTTACACACAGAATGCTTTGGTCAATTCTAAATCCAACATTAGGCACTCAGTGATATTTTCACTTTCCATGTCATTTTGCTATGTGGAGAGAGTATACTTAACAACTGTTTTCCTTTATATATAAATGATGTTTCTAGGTTTCATACAGCCATATTTCATAAGTTTTAACATTTTTAGTTGTCCTAGGTGCACCTATAAACTTGAATTTCTGTAACCCCACAAGGCTAAAGGCCAGACCCTGGATAGTGAATCTCACTAAGGTTATTCCATTTTGCACATGCACATGACCCTTGTCATCTGGCCAGACTTCTCTCCTGATCCTCAAGAATATCATGGTCTCATAATATGACCTCCTTTAACTGTTTTAGAACTTCAATGAATCCTTCAGCCTCAGTCAAGCCAGGCTACTTAAGGAGGTTCATGAAAGACAGCAGAATTTTTGAGATAAGCTACCTAAGTGGAACCATTCAGAGATCTGCAAGGAAAACCAGTAGATCTAAGAGGAAAGAAAGAGACCAAAGCAACAAATGATACTTGTAGGAATGATAGCAGAAAACAGATGGGAGTCATTGAGGAGAGTGTGAGGAAACAGAGGCTGTGAGTATAGAACAATAATCTCATGAGTTTGGCTATAAAAGGAAAGACGGGGCTAGGAGCTAGAGGAGGATGTGGGGGTTGAGGGAGGTTTTGTTTTTTAAGAATTCAACATGCTGATCAGAAAGTGTCAATAACAATTTAGACATCAGAGATAGAAGAAAATTGGTGAACAGAGATCCCTGAAGGGACAGGAAAAAAAAAATACCTAGAGCACAAGTGAAATAATTATACCTCTTATACAGAAGAGAAGCAAGGAAGGATGAGTACTTGCAAAATCTGTTAGTTGATGTGAAAGGAAGTTGGGGAGGGTTTGAAGAAGGTGTCAGTGTTATTTACTGAGATTGAAGGGGAAAATGGCTGTATTGAAAATTTAACAAAAGTGAATAAGTTTGAAATACTTGCTATGAAGAATGTGAGAGAGGGTAACTTAAAAAAAAGTATGTGGAAAGTTTGATGGGCAGAATAGAGGAACCATTTGAGGCTGGTGACCACAAATAAACCATCCATATGCTAGATGGTGAGCTTACCATGATGATGAGCTTTTTATAGGTGAGCTCACAGACCAGGTATAATAATCTTGAAAATATGAACCACAGATTGACCTAGTGTAAAAATTTCAACAGGTAAGACCGTGGATCAAAAAAGTTGAGTTTAATTAAAAGAAATAGAGTAATGGTCTCTTGAGTAAGCTTTATAGAGAATACCAACTGATAGGGTGCTGACCAATATGAAAAGTGAGGGATATAGAGATCTTGAGTCCCAGTAAGGTTGAAGAACTTGTCTAAAAGGGAATGCTAAGAGAGATGAAAGTATATGGGACTTTGAACAGAAATTTGATATTTCTGTTGAATAAAAAATGCCAGGATTGAGAATTCATGACTTCTAGGGGTTGGATTAGCAGGAAAGTGATAGGATAATCAGGAGATTACCTTGGGTCTTGGAGGTAGAGGAAGATATTGAATTAGGTGCCGAAGGCTTTGAAGAGCTAGCTAGTTGCTGAAAGGTTGATAAATAACAGCAAAGAAGAAGAGTAGTGAGGAGGTAGCAGTGGAAAAGGAACATCAGAGTAATGTAGTTTTACACAGAACTGTAAATATTCTGAAAAAAATGGTTTGGGTTGTATAGGGGATGTTGACCCTATTTTCCAACCCTAAGCTAGGTGAATTATGGGAAAATGAGTGGCCTGCTCTTGAGAGGACTATAGGTAGGGTGACCTTAACATCTATTTTGTCAATAACAGTCCCAATTTACACCTGTGGTCCTGACATAACTATTAATAATGTCCTCTTTCACTTTTAGAAGTGTTCTGGTTTCTATGTTAAACTACATGTTCATCCTCCCTTGAAAGGGAGTCATGCCTTCAATGGAGACCTCTTTCATTTAGGAAACAAATATTATTTAAATCAATGAGAGGATGTAGGATGGAATTTCTTGCTTGTTTTGCTTGAGAAAGGAGTTCCAGGGACCATGGTAAGAAAGGCTCGGGAGGGGAAAGAGCAGTGTTCTAATGAATTAGAGGAAACTGCAAATAGTTGTTGACTTGAAAGTGTGGAATAGATGAGTTGGCCTCACCTGGAGCTCCCATATTCCATATCAATTTCCTTATCAACCTTCTGATTCCTTTGATCTGGAATCAGATTGACAGCCATGCCTTCAGAGGTTAAATATGCTATCATTATTTATATCTTTACACTGTGGCCAGAAATTGTATTGCTGTATTCCAAGGTGAAAGATTTACGAGGCCTAAATTTCTACAGATCTTGGCCATACAATGGCTCCTAATTGGGATGATAGCCTACTAATACTTGCTTCCCCTTTGCTATTACATTTTCAGTTCCCTTCTTTGGAGTTTTGGCAGATTTGGCTTTCTCTGTCAACTCAACTTCATTACTTACTTAAAAATGAGGGTAAGAAAACAAGACAGTTTCTGACCTCTGGATCTTATGAAGACTGGTGTACTCATCGAAATCATTAGATTTTGCCAAGCATTGTATACTGAGAGCTGATGATGAAAGGAGTAGGGTAGTTAAGTCAGATAACAATGCCAAAAACCAAATAGTAATGGCTAGTCTTGCTGAAAACAAAATATTCTTATGTCTCTAGTCACGGCCATAGGCTAAAGTGTACCTTCAAAGACCAATATAACATGTAACCAGGTTGGAATTCAGGATTTTTTGTAAAATAAATGGTCCTACTTCCACTTGATGCAGAAATCCACATTACAACATCTTCATGGGAGACTCGTAAGTCAATGAAGTCATTTGTGTTTAAGTCTGCAAATAATATACTGCAATACGACTGAGGCATAAAGCTTATTGATGTAGCTTATGGAAATAGAGATAAAGCCATTTCCCTGAGCTATGGACATTCTTCATTCACCATGACAAGTAAATAATAAGTATATAAGTTAAAATGAGTGGGTTTTATTCACTTTCTAAAAATATTCATTCCAATTTACAAATAGACTTTTCATAGGAATCCTTAAAGTAGTAAGCTTTCGGCATCAATTTAAAATGACTCATTTATTTAAAAATCTATATAGTTTTTCAGAATTGCCTCATGATAAGAATTCAGCCTAACTTCTTAAAACCGTGGTTCACAAACTTGTTTTCTGTACATAAGCCATCTGCAGGTTTAATATATTCTTATTTAGTTATATCACTTTAATATATTCCTACTTAGTTACATCATTCCTTGCTTGAAAAAATTCTAAGCAGCACTTACCCCTCTACCCCTAACTTCCCACTCCATCCCAGAGAAATATCAGTGTATTGGAAGTATTGCAGCAGTTTGAAAACTATTTCTCTAGGGCAGTGTTTTTCAGATGTCAGGCTGTAACCCAATAGAGGGCTATATATTTAGTATGTCGTAACCAGCATTTTTAAGAAATGAAATAGAATGGAATAGAGTACATCACATACTACAGGGATAAATAAAAAGGTAAACTTTGATTTCATGATGCACAGATCTATCTACTGGGTCACCACATAAAATGTATTTTTATCCCCTATGGATGGCATGGTCAAAAAAAGGTTGAAAGCAGGTTCAAGAAAGCAGATGAACAAATTGAGGTCTATCACTTTATCAAAATACTATATAGCAGTTAAATACCACTATATATATCAACATGGATAAAATCCAAAATTTTATGTTGGGTGAAATAAGTCAATAGTAAAAGAATTTTCTCACATTAAATATTAGAAATTGTATTATGTATTGTTTATATATATATATGTAGTAAGAGTACAATAAATTGGAAAAGAAAGATACCACCTTCAGAATAGCAGTAACCTCTGTGTTGAGAGGGAGAAAGATGGTATGTACCTACGATGTTTGATTTCTTAATAAAATTCCAGAAGTCCAGAGACCTTTGCACTGTTTTCCTCTGATTGATTCACTCATTTCTCTGATATTTATTTCTTCACATAGGAAATGAAAGAATACAAGGAAGTTATCAAAATGTCCAGCTAGAAGGCAAGGTGGAATTGCATAATGTGTCTTAATTTAATTGCATATTGTGTTTTAATCATGTAATAACCAACCCATAGAATTTAAATGACTTCTCAATGTTACCAGCTAGTTAGTGGTAGGACTCAGGCTAAATAGAGGCAAGTCATCTAAAATCATACTCTTTCATTTTCTACCGTGTAACTGCCCATGATGAAAGATGAAAGGACATGGCATCATTTTATCTAGGATGACAAAGTCAAGAGATCACCATTATCCTCCCCTTCACCATATGAAATAGGCCTAGTTCCAAAGGTTCTTCTAGCGCCACTAAAGAAAAGAATGAATACTTTGAAAAGGCCAAAAAAAAAAAAAGTCCAAATTTAATGAAAATGTGTCTGTTTATTGTTGAATATTAAATGAAGTAATGATCACTGGTTTCAGGTCACCTTTCAGTTTAATTTAGCCACACTTTATTTTGAATGATTGCTGATAGCTGTGTCTGATCTCCTGTAGTTATTTGATTTATAAATTGGAGAATATGAAGTAGTTCTGTTCAAGACTGATCTGTAGTTATTGTTAGAAGTTGATTAGTGACTGATTCCCCTCATAATTCCTAAAAGAATTTGAACTCATTGTAAATTCAAAGAACAATAAGATGAAAGACTACATATAACATGAAAGAAACAATGAAGCAAAGGCGAAAAGAAAAAGATCAAGAAATTCTGGTGATGAAAAAGCCACAGTTGAACACAAAGCTTACTTCTGAACTCATTGCAACCAAGCAAAAGAGGAAACACACTAATTGCTCTAATTATCTAGAAAGGCTGTGAATTCATCATCCCCAACACACACAGAATTTTCCAGCTCAGTGCTCCAAGAGGAATTTGACCCAGCTGATACTGACAAAATTATCATTGGTGGTACAGGAATCGAAAATCTTCGATCTAGAAAGCCTAGGTCAAATCCCAGCTTTACCACCTACGGTGTTAATTAATAGTTGGACAAATTTCTTGATCTCTGTTTCCTCATCTATTAAAATTGGATAGTAATAATAGAATTTACCTAAGTTTTTTTAAATAGGATTAATCAAGTTAATATTTGTAACTGATCAAATCAAAGCTGAAAACAGCCCTGCACCCTGGTAAGGGTTGTATTGTATTTCTTTAATAAATTAAGCAAGCCAAAAATCTGAATAGCAGTTTTTCAGGGGACATTCTTAAATTAGTGTGACTGCAGTTAGTAGTTGATTATTGTAGTGACATACAAACTGTAGTTTGTCCCTTATTTTTTTATTTATTTCCTTCCAAGTTTTAAAATCTTTTTTCCATTTTTTTTTAAAAAGAAAAATCAGAAAAATAAACATAATCTCTGCCACATGAATCAGAATACACATTTCATGCTTGCTTTTCAATATGTAATCCTCCTAATAAAATACGTCACATTCAGGGTTTTTGTTTTGTTTTGTTTCATTTTTAATACAGATCTCAGCCAACTATAAATTAGAGCATATGTGTCATTGCCTAGAAAAACCTCACATAGCAACAAACAGCTAAATTAACCAACATTCATGTAGGGGTGCAAGGTTTATGACAATTTGCAAACTAAGATATCTCCTTCAGAGACAAAAATATTATCCAGTTTTTGTTTGTTCGCCTTTGTTGGGAGTCTTTAAAATGTAGGGGTGCCTGGGTGGCTCAGTGGGTTAAAGCCTCTGCCTGCGGCTCAGGTCATGATCTCAGGGTCCTGGGATCGAGCCCCACATGGGCTCTCTCCTCAGCGGGGAGCCTGCTTCCCCCCTCTCTCTGCCTGCCTCTCTGCCTGCTTGTGATCTCTCTCTCTCTGTCAAATAAATAAATAAAATCTTCAAAAAAAAATGGAAAGTTTTGACATAAGCATTGTGTTTAATGAAATCAAAGATTTAAAAAACCCAATTATAGACAAAACTTTTGTATATGAAAAAATAACATATTCTGTCATATTTTATTTATAAGCAGCTTTAGTTCTGTTGAATTATTAAACCACATTTTGTATTTGTGCCCTGAACTACTTTGCTACCATATGTTATAAATACGTGCTTTATATTTCCATTTGGGTTAACTTAGCATCTACTATCTACATTAATAATGTTTTCATTTAGCTCATAATAAAATATATTTTTTCCTGCATATGTATCTTATCTCCCTTACTATATTAGAGCAATTTCAGAGAAAGACTGGGTGATCATTTTTTGTGGTGGTCTTATTTCTTAATACAATAATTTACACAGACTTGGTACCATCTTTGTTAAAATTATCATTAAGATTGAATCCTTTGTCAATAAAGTAGTATAAAATATTCCAATGCTGTCTAGTCATTCATTCATTAAAAAAGCCTTTTTAATGCAATTTCCTTTCTCTTTTTCCATTTTCAAATATCTACGCTATTTTTTTTATTTAGGTCTTTGCACTTTGGCTAAATCAACCAAACTATTGTTGCCTTTTGCAGTTATTAAAAGTCACTTGCTTTTCTTCTAACTCTTTGCAGTGTTTATAAAAAGCCCGTCTCTGGAGTGCTTTTATTCCTCTTCTTTAGAAGTTATATTATCGTAGTATGTCAGTTCTCACCATACGCCTTAAACATTGGTGTCCATTTAGAGTACTGTATTCATATTATGTACTTTTAAAAAGTGAGCTTATGTCTTAAAATAGTATATGACTTCAATATGATCACAGAACTGAAACTAGGATTAAAGGCTAGCTTTCAGAAACACCTGTTACCTATTCTCAATTTCTTTTAATGCAGACTAGAGAACATAGTGAACCTTTAATTTTTACTCTCTTATTTGTATGTTTTTCTTTTATGCAATTCCAGTATGGTGCCTTTCTCAATGAAATTAACAAATTCAATTTTCATTTGAATGAGATGAAAAGTTAATTTGGACATTAGATTGGAAGTAAAATAAAATGCGTATGCTGCTACTGAATAGTAATGCAGAATTCAGGCCTAATGTATCTTATCTTTTACTTTTTCATTTAAGAGATTGGTCTATAATAGATTTCTTTAGGAGCAGTATATTTTAGGAATTGTCAGAATTATTAGTTTATCTCCTTTCAACTCAGTTCCTATTTCTCACTTAGCTATAGAAGAATTTAAAAATTTTTATTGGCAAATTCATATTGTAAGTTGGATAAAGAGGTTTTTCTATTGCAGAGAGTGAAAACTTTATCATAATTAATTCGTTTTTATTATTTGAACTTTGATTAATTCTAAGAAATATTTGAAGTTACTGTGGGAGATATTTGAGAATCTGAAGAATTAATTTAAGATGTTATCAATGACCATCAAGCTAGAGAATTAAATTTAAAGTGATGTAGTGAATGCATTGTAATATATTTTGACACAACCCATTCATGTGATATATTGTTTATCCTATCTATGTATTTCAAGGGGTCATAGTCATAAACTTTGAATATCCTTTTTTAAAATCTCTAATAATTGTGCTCGCTTCGGCAGCACATATACTAAAATAATAAAATCTCTAATAATTGAAGTGAAATTAATTATGATGTGGAATAATAAAATTGCAAAGAATTACCATAGCTTGCAGATTATTAATTGTTACTGAGCTTTGATTCTTTACTACAAGTTGATTATGTTGCTACCCATCTCCATGGACAGAATAACGTGTGTTTTAGAAAAATTATCCAATGTATCTTATAATAAAAGGCAAAAAAAATCTTTTCAATAGAATTAATAAATTATTGCTTAGATTTATTTTTAACAAAGCAATTTTTATCAAGACTTATCTAGCTAAGTACAATAGCAACAATAGGGGGAAAATCAGAATCTCTCTCATTACCTGCTTCTATAATTGTGCATACATAAAGTATGCTTGAAGCCTTTGAAAGGAAAGATTGTGCAACCTGAATACTAATTTCATGAGTACTGTAATTTCACGTCTGTTATCCATGTTCAAGCTGGTCGTGCTTTGAGGAGCAGCTGAGGCTTTATGGAAAACTTTGTAAAACACTCTATTTAGAACCAATTCTTTTTCTTTGCATTATGTGCTCCGGGTATTTTTCTTGCTTTGTGTTTTATTTCGAGAACATTTGTATGAAAACAAGATCTTTGTTTCTTACAAGCACATCTGCTCTAGCTGCTTATAGTTTATGAAAAGTCATCATCCTCTGTGACATCATGATCATTTCCAAGGCAACCAGTTTGGCTCACTTTTTTTTTTTCTTTTCTTTTCTTTTTTTTTTTTTTAAATATGATAAAAAGTTACAGAATGTCAGCAGCAGCAGGAAAGTGTTTATCTCAAAACAGACACATAATAATTTCCCAGTTTTCTGTACTCCCTGCATGTGGCCTGTTCCTTTCAGGGCACCGAAGCTTCAGTCTATTGAATGTAATTACCTTAAAGTCCATGAGACTGTCAATTCCATTACCCACAATTTAGAGGAAGAATAGAATGCGTAAGGAAACAAATTCTGAGGTGACTGACTTTATTGTACCTCAATGCTCTGTCACATGGCATGGCTGGTGCTAGTTCAATGAGGGAGGAAATATATGAGACCTTGGTGTTTTATGTTCTACAGTAAATAATGATATAGATTTGAATAACAGTTGGAAGGATCTTGAAGCCTTTCACTTGAAATGATTTTATGAGCAGGCTCCACATTCACTCAGCCACTTCAACGCTGTCACTACTGTGATGAAATGTGGCTCCAAGAGGCCTCAGAACATAATCATTTGGATAGCGAGCCAAGGCTGCTACAGAGGACTGGAACCAGGATCAGACTTTGTGCATGTTCTACTACATCAATATTTGTCAAAATTATGAAGTTTTAGTCACAATAACCAAGCAATCTGTAAAGACATATTTATTGAGTATTTGCTGTGTGCATAGCACTGTATTGGGGATTGTGTGTGATACATGCAATCCCTGACCTCCCAACCCTTCTTTGAGATGAATGTCTACTTACTGTATCATATTTTTTTCACCACTGCTAAAATATTTTTATATTATATCCTTTTCCCTTTCACTTAAACAGTCCCATTTTATTTTTAAAGGTATACATTTCATATGAACTACATTAACTCAGGGTAACTGCTGGTTTGAGCCTGAATAAGCTGTTCTATGTTGAATGTTAAGGAAATTTGGAAAGAGAGGGCTCAGAGAAAGCTGTGGTCTGAGCACACTTGGACTCGGAATGGCAGGAATAAGATACATGATCCTGGAGTTTGGTATAAAGCTAGCGTCAGCTAAACTGGTAGCAAACACACAGAATTGTGAACCTAAATGTAGATCAGGAACGGAAAAATGAGCAAAAGTCCTAAGGGCAAAGCATCCGAATCAAGGGAAGAAAGCCTTGGGGGTATACCTAAACAGAGGCAGGGCAGGTTGGCTGCAAAAGTCAAAATAGCAGGCAAACGCAAGAAGTCTGAGCAATAGGGTGGGTAATATTCTAGAAGCTCGACTGCATGAGTCAGGGACACAGCCAAGCAAGACGAAGGTCAGAAATAGGATAGCCATTCATGTAGTACCAGGGTCCAAGGCAGAAACCAATTAAAGGTAGTCTAAAGTGTTAATTGTCCCATGATTGAGCATAATTTATGCATATTTTTATATATGTATTCACTTGTCCAGTGCCAAGGACTAAGTAATATATTAGTCACAAGGGTTCATAAAACTGACAAAGTTGATCTTATGAAACATTGTACTGGGTAAAACAATAAATAATTAATTCTGCAAATAAATGTATTATTAAGATGTGTATTATGTGTCAAAGTGTCATGGTAAGGAATAAAGAGGTCAGGGTAGAGGGGTGCTACTTATGTATCATGGAAGGCCTTTCAGAGAATACAACATTGATTTTCAGAAAATCTTCTTGACCCCAGCTCTCCCCGCCAGCTACCATGGTCTACCAACTTTGTAGATATCTAAGATTCCTATCCATGGTTAGCCTTATTCCCAGTTTTTGTGATCAACCACTGGTCTCCCCTCACCGAGTGATTTCTACCACTAAAATCTCCTTTGCATTCCTGATTTATCCCATATGTCTGTCCAGTCTCCAAGGTCAGCTGAAATCCTTAGCCTGGTTTGTCTCATTGCCACTTAAACCCTCATGATGATATTATGAAGGTGGAAGTTTGTTTTACTCAGAAAAGCCTAACATTCATAATAAATAAGCCCAAATATCTCAGTGACTTAACACATTAGAAGTTTATCTGTTGCTCGAAGTGTTTGGTGAGATTCAGATTTCCAAACTTGCTCAATCATCCCTCTGGGGAATTGGAGTCCTCTGCTGGCTCCCCTGCAACTGCCTGGCAGACAAGGGAAGGGAGAAAACAGAGGATTATGGGGGAAGTTTCTGTGAGACAGTCACAGAACCATAATGCATCCCTTCTGCCCACAACCCATTAGACAGAATTCAGTCATATGGCATATCTAACAACAAAAAAGGCTGGGAATATAGCCTAACTGTGTGCCCTGAAGGACAAAGGAAATAGGTTTGATGAATACAACAGTATATCTTTTTATTCACCAAAAAAAAAAAGAGAGAGGAAGGAAGGGAGGAGGCGAAGGATGGAGGGAAGGGAAAAAAGAAGGGAGGGAGAAAAGGGGGAGGGAGACAGAAAAAGAAAACCATCCCACTCTTTTCCCACAGGAAGAACTTAACACCTCATCTCCCAGATGAGATCATCCAAGGCCCCATCCAGTCACCGAATCTGCTCAAAGCCCAGAATCTCCAGGTTCATGTGTATTGTGGCTCTCTCAAGTCCAGGAAGGAATGCTTTCATGAGTATATGGCCTGTGTAGTTACATGAGTCCCCACACTCAGATGGCCCCAGCAGTTGGTTTAATGCTCTACTCTCACTTCATGAAGTTACTAATAATATTACTGTTGAACTTGTGTTTTATAAATGAAGTCCGGTGGGATAATAGAGTAGGCACACGAGCAGAGCAGGTATGTACATTATGTATGTCCTTTGTTCCATGCTGCCCCGTTCATATGCAGTGTGCGTTGCTCATGAGTTCAGAATCCTGGTGGACCTATGATGCTTGGGAGTTTAGCAAGACTCAATGTTGAATACAAGGTAAGCATGCTCTATAAACAATGCTGAGTAAACAAGGCATTGATAGCCTTGAGAGACCATGCTTTCCGGGCACCTGGGTGGCTCAGTGGGTTGAAGCCTCTGCCTTCGGCTCAGGTTATGATCTCGGGGTCCTGGGGTAGAGCCCCGCATTGGGCTCTCTGCTCAGCGGAGAGCCAGTTTCCCCCTCTCTCTCTGCCTGCCTCTCTGCCTACTTGTGTTCTCTCTCTCTCTCTGTCAAATAAATAAATAAGATCTTTAAAGAAAAAAAAAGAGAGAGAGAGACCATGCTTTCCATTTGAACTAAAAACTTGCTTTGAACACAGAAAGAAGGCAATGGCATTCTAAGAAACACAGAAGATCCAGGAAATCTATTATATCCTTTTTCCTTATGCTATCTTTCCCTGTATCAGCCAAGCACCTACACTAATATGATGTCTTAGAAGGAAAGAGTAAGATGGAACAACCATAGCTTCTTCTTTCATTCCTTTCTTACTCATCAGTAAGCCAAAGGTAGAGAATATTGAAAGAATGTGAGTACATGGAGAAACAAAATAAAAACAGTTGCATTATTGTGTGCAGCATTTCCACTTATCTCCTAAGAACAAAATATATATGCGTGTTTGGGCCACAAAATAAGAATTATATGATTTCATTAATTCCATATTTGAACTGAATGCTTTTATATTTTCATTTAAAACTGGCATTGCATAATAAAAATATGAATAGTAAAATTAAACATTTCTTTATTTACAATGACATTAAGTAGCAAATATAAAAAAAACAAGATAAATCAAAACATACCATAAAAGAAAGGGTAAGGCACTTTCAATGGCAACTTTTCCCTGCTTATTGAACAAGGATCCCAAATTTTCATTTTGCACTAGGGCATGCAAATCATGTAGCCTTCCCTAGGTCCACTGCTCATCATCCTTTTCCCACTATAAGTTCAATAATAGCTTCAATTCAGAAAAGGGAAGAACAGGATACACATAGCAGTCAATGACCTGCAGAAATTATTAAATCCTTCTGGAATTGCCCTGAGAAGGGTGATTACCCAAGATGCGAATAGTTTCTTGTCTGGTCCTTGATTCTTCTTTCTGTGGCCCTTGGCTCCTCTCTGAGAGTTTCTTCCTTAACCATTATCTTCCACAGAAATATCTGAAATGGTAGTTGAAGAATACCTTCTCCATGTGGACTGTGCAGTTTTCATATCTCTCTTCCTCTCCAAGGGTGGTTTTAAGGTCTTTTTTTAGTCCTGGCTCATGGTTTCTTTGGCACTACAATTTCTTTAAAAATTTTTTTGGTAAATTTCTGATCTATTTGCCTTCAGTTTGTTCTATGCGCCAAGGTTTTCTAAACAAACTTGGTTTATTCCTTTTTTTCTGGCCCCATATTTTTTTTCTTCCACTTAATGGCAATCTGAAACCATATGCTATGAAATGATATGCTAACCTCTTTGATGTTTACTGAAGGGCTGAATTGTTTGAGAAATCTCACTGGCCCTATGTCATATTGGGCTATTTTTTATTTCAGGTCCCAAAGCTATCAACTTTTCTAAGGAAAGCCCTTGATCCTTGATCTTTTTTTTTTTTTTTTAGATTTTTTTTTAATTTATTTGTCAGAGAGAAATAGAGAGGGAGTGGCAGACAGAGGGAGAAGCAGGCTCCCCGTTGAGCAAGGAGCCCAATGTGGGACTCTATCCCAGGACCCTGGAGTCATGATCCAATCTGAAGGCAGATGCTTAACTAACTGAGCCACACAGGCATCCCATCCCTAAACTTTCTACTCTCACAAATCTTACCTTGAAAATTGGCCCAAACTCACCTAGCTACATGCCTTTCTTGTGTAAATGGTGGCCAAACACATCGAGCTGACAGGTCCTACTATTTCCCCCAAGCTACAGGCTCAGGATATTTGTGGTCTGCATTCCATGTTTTCCCATGACACCTTTACTGAAAATTTCCTGAGGCACAGCAGAACTCTCCAGACATCTAACCTGCTATACTGTATCCTTACCTTCTGCTGGCTGATGTCTAAACCAATGGCACTTATCTTGGATTTGTTAAAACAGAAGCACATGTTGAAGTACCAATGTCTATACTTATCATGGGGAGGATATCTCCAATAACTAGACACTAAAATCTCAGTGCCCTAACACACTAAAGCTGATTTTTGTTCACATTACACATTGCTGTGGGTTCATGATCAGTAACATACCTCTAAATGATTAAGAGAACTAAGCTCCTTCCATCTTAAATTATTTTATTTTGTATTATCAAAACTTATATTTTAAAAGATCTTGGTTTAAAACTCTTGGCTGCAACAACCAAAAGTCCAGTTCAGTTTATTTTAGTGCTTTCCTTTAATAAGTACATATTATGAGCAACTATATTCCAACAAATTAGGCGATCTGGAAGAAACAGATGCTTTCTGGGGTGCCTGGGTGGCTCAGATGGTTAAGCATCTGCATTCAGCTCAGGTCATGATGTCCAGGTCCTGGGATCAAGCCCCATGTCAGGCTCTCAGAGGGGAATCTGGTTATCCCTCTCCCTCTGCCTCTCCCCCTGCTTGTGCTCTCTCTCTCTCCCTCTCTCTCAAATGAATACCTAAAAAAAAAAAAAAAAAAAAAAAAAGGATACATTCCTAGAAAAGTATAAACTACCAAAACCAAAAGAAAAAGAAACAGAAAACCTGAACAGACCCTTAACCAGCAAGGAAATTGAAGAAGTAATCAAAAGTCTCCTAATGCTTTCCTTTAACTACTGAAAAAAAACACAATTAGAAGTAGAACCAAATGAAAGAAATATTGCCTTGTACTAAAAAAATTATGATACTTAGTTTTCAATCCTGTCCAACATTTTACACAAAGATTTTGTTGAAATTTTGCTTATAAATTTAAGTTTCCATCTTCCCTGATGTCAATTAGTAATTCTTACAAAGCAATCAAAGGATTGACTATTTTGTTTTTGACAAATACACTTCAAAGTCACTGAAATATTTTTAAGCAAGTCAGAAAATTCTGTTTTTAAATTTTCTAGGTATCAGGATATGAGAGATATTTTTAAACATGGCAGATTTACTCACACAGTTTCAGCTACAAAAAAAGAAAAAAATTGTGATAGAAATCATTCCAAAATGTGCCCTTCACAGCATGACATTTTTTTAAAAGTAATTACTATTTCAGTCATTGTTTAAACATTACCTTGACCGTGAAAAGATTGATTATATTTTTGCAAGTGTCTATTAGGCATTTTTACCACTGGCTATCACAGATAATGTCACCAACCAGAAGCTGACAGTGTAACCCACTAAGGTCAATCTTTCAGGGCAGTGAGGAGAGTGTAAAGGATGAAGAGTAGAGCTGGAGGAGTGGAAGGAAGACACCTGGCATAGCCATAAAATCATTCTCATACCCGTGTGAACCTCAAGAGCCTGAAAGTGAATGAATGAATGAAAGTACCATGGTCAAAGCCTCTAATTGTGGAACCGTTACACCTCCCTCAGAAAAACTTGATATTATGTGACGAAAGACTGTTGGGGTCCCTAATGGGGACTCTTCTTGAAACAAATGGTGAAATAAAATGATATGGGCATATGAAGACAAATTATCATTTAATTACTAAAAATCCAGATTAGAGAATGTTTGAATGGGAGAGCCAAGTGGACCAATAGGGCCCCAGAATTAGCAGACTTACCCATTCAGTCCAGACATTGCTAGGTGAGGGCTGGCCTCCCCAAGAGAGAAGACTGCTGAGGTAAGACTGCTCAAACTGGGCAGAAACGTGGAAAGACTAAATGTTTGCCTAGGAACGTCCTTTCTAATGGAAGCAAGATGTGAGAAAACAGTATTGTCCTCTATCAAGTTTCACTTGAATAGATCTAGGGAGGGTGTCATTGTCAACCCATATATTCAGTATCAGTACATGTCAATGAACTTCTTTTTAGATAAAAATACATATGAGTACGAGTTCTCATGTTTTCTTCCTTTAACCCCAAGGGACTTTTCTGCAGACCCCTAAGGGTAGACCTACATCACTTCAAAACCATTAGGCCAAAGAATACAGTGTTGAACCCCACTGTTGGCAATTTCAGTCCTAGCTCAATTCCTGGTAAGCATCCTGCCCCAAAGCAGGAAGAATTTCATACCTTGTGCCTAGTCTGCCTTTAACACTATTTTGATTCTCATCCAGGTGTACTGGAATCAGATCCAGCCCCAGTCCCAGTCTCAGCCAAGCCTCATGCCCATCTTCGAGGGAATGTGTTCTCTGGCCCTTTGTGGATAGCCCAGAATCCACCTGTCACTGGGCCTCAGCTCTAAGCTGAGTGCTATTGACAGTATGTCAGCCTTACGATTATATATGAGGGACAACACATTATGCCAATGCACTTAAGTCTTTTTTTTTCTCTGCTATGAAGGTTAGAATGACTTCTATTTTTTTTCTCTGCTTGACTCTTGGCAAATCAATTAAGAAGTCTTAAAAAGAAAAAGAAAAAACATAAGGCAATTTATATAGTGAATAGGATATTAGGTTCCTACCCAATGGCTTCATAGCAGAAACGGGTCTGAAGCAACAGAAAGACTAAAATGGGATAGGAATGACACTTTCACTCTCTTCTATCATTTTTGGCCAGAAATCTTTTATTTTTTCAGTTTTACTTTAGAATAGTTTTAGATTTATGGAAATGTAGTTGCAAAGATAGTACCAAGAGTGGACTGTTTAATTCTCAATAGGTCTCAAACCAAATTAAAAATTCTTTTGTTTGTTTATTTGATTGGATTTCGTTTGTTTTTTTATTTTTTGAAATTATGTACATTTAATGTAACTTCAGCAGCCCAGGACAAAAATTCTAAGATATGAGTAAGAAGATACCACTGCCATATTCCAGGGATTTAGTTAAAATAAGAATTCAGAGTTCTGACCTCTGGCCTCCTTAATTAGATTTAAGAGAGTTGAAAACTTCCCCTCTGGGCAAATATTTTAGGAGCCGACAAGCACTCAGCTTTGTTTAAGATACCACTTGTCATCAATATACCCGAGAGGCTGACAATTTCTATTTATTGCTTCTTGAAAAAGAACCTGGAGTCTACTGGAGGGTCTTGTCGGCACAGGACAAGAAAGAAGACACATCCTGAGAAGACCACTCTTTGAAAGGCTAGGAAGGTCACCAGTCCTTGGATGAGTTTGTAGTAGCTTAGAAGCTCGCTGCCCAATCGTCCAAAGAGAAGAATAGATAAACACAAAATAAGGGAGTGTGACTGCCTTTTGCCACTCAAACCTCAAGCTCCATGGGGGCAGAAGTCCCTAATTCTCCATGTAGAAATTATGCTTGCCACATAGTGGGCAGTCAATGGAAAAACTTGGTCACTCCTGCTCTGTGTAAAAGAGTAAGAAGAGGCCACTGAATTGTCCACAGAAGAGAGAAACTTTAGGAGGTAGAAATTCATGATTAACTCCCTATTTTTAAATATGTGGATCATGTAGGGAAAATACATTCAGGGTCCAAAAAGTGAACAAATGCCAATAGCTCCTGCATAGAACATGGTAAACCATTTCTTATTGATACCTAGAGCATCCACATGATGGGGTTTACTGTGCAGTTGAGAATGGCCACTGGCTAAGGAAAGTCTTGTAAATAGAGAGCAGTGGTTCTGATGGCACATGAGGAAAGCAGTGAGCAATCTTCACGGAGGATTCTCATTCCCTAGGATGGTTCTGGCAGCTCTTTGTAGTGGAGGTGGAACTTAAAGTAAAAAAAAATGCTTCTCAAGAAATCCCGGAGAATTCTCACTTTTTTTTTTTTTTACATTATGAGACTTTAGGTCTTTGCAAACTAACCTGCTGTAAAATACACATATTAATATTTCATGGATCTTCTTTATATTATGGATATCTGATGTTAATAATAATAATATTTACTATTTCTTGAGCACTTACTGAGTGCTCAGCAGTGTACTTAACACTTGGCTCTAATCTTTAAAAGAACCCCATATGGTTGGTAGTATTACAATCTCCATTTTATTTTTTTTATTTTTTAAAGATTTTTATTTATTCATTTAACAGAGAGAGAACGCAAGCAGGCAGAGAGGCAGGCAGAAGCAGAGAGAGGAGCAGGCTCCCTGCGGAGCAAGGAGCCCAGTGCGGGACTCGATCCCAAGATGCCGGGATCATGACCTGAGCCAAAGGCAGTTGCCCAACCAACTGCGCCACCCAGGCGTCCCTACAATCTCCATTTTAAAGATGAGGAACTGAGTCTTATAGAAAAGATAAGATATTTGCCCATCCTCAAACACTTAATAAGCTTGAATTCCAACCCAGGTTTTGTTGATTCTAGAGTCTGCAAGCTTGATTATGACATCACAATCATGGAACGCTTAATACAATTTGCTTGAGTGCTTTCTTTTTATACTGTTCTATTATCTCACTAAAGCATACAGTTTAAACAAAAACACAGTATAGCCATATGACAGAAAACCAGAATTAGGGTTTACTGCCTTAGAACCAAGTTTTTCTTCATTTACTTCATTCAATATTACTTCATTATGCTCTTCTTTTGCACTTAGCACTGGGTAGAGGATACAAAGAAATATGAGACATAAACCCTACCCCCAGGGATCTTATATTGTTGAGAATAATAGCTCACATATACATATGACAAATTCGATAATCATAGAATCTATATGATAAAGTTCCAAGTGAGTAGTATAGACAAATGCCATAGGAGTTCAGAAGAGAGGGGCCACTCTGCTTCAGTGGGCTGGGAAACTCTTGTGGAGGTAGAAACTGAGTGATTCCTTAGAGAGTGAGTAAATTTGCATAAACATAGAAGTAGCAATAACTTACTCCTACACCTACGTCTTCCTACAGGAAAGAGGGTGGATAAAGATTATAAGGTAAAAATAATCACTGTTGTGTCCATGGGGTACTAATTAAACCAGTTTAGATAGAATGTGTAGTTTGTGTTGGGGAACAGGGAGAGAGTAAGTGAATATTAGAAACAGGTAAGGAAAGCCTTGAAGGGCCAGCCAAAGCTTCACTTGGAGGTGGGGTGTGGGGAGGGACCTAGCGCTTAGAATATGGTAGCAAGGAGGGTCAGCTGGACCAGGAGAAATGGAAGGGATCAAATAATGAAGCTCTGGTTGGAGGGGAAGAGTTGGTACTTGGGAGAGGGATAGATGACCGGTAAATTTATGGATCAACAAGAGAGGATCTAGTCTGAAATCCTGATGAGTCTGAACCCTGTGAGAATGCCATCTGTTGAGAGCTGTTCATGTCGGTGGAAAGCTATTACAAAGGAGATATAGAGCTTAGTGGATTTGAAGAAAGCAAAGAATTTGAAATAAATTATATAAGGTGAGCTTTCAACAAAGAGTTGGAAATTGCTGAGAATGGCACCCATATTTAAATACCTGGAGAAAAATATCAGCCTAATTCTGAAATTCTGAAAATAACAAGAAAAGATCAACATCTTTTGGGAAGTCGAGGTAGAGAAAAAGAAGGAAATGCAAAAATGTTAAAAAGTGGTTTATTTGGCTATTTTGAACATTAAAGGAAGGAAAATGGAATAACAATGGTGAGTTAAAGATTTGGAGACCCCCAAACCAGTCAATTTCTCTTTTCTTTGTTGAGTGATATGAGAATGGCAAACAAATGTGTAATCATCACTAGAGGCTAAAAGTAGTATTTTCTGAAGAAATCTGAATTTCTGAATCCAGTCTTGCTTAAGGAGAGTGGGAAATGAAGTAAGATCAAAAAATGATGGCTCCACTTTGACAACTATAAATAAGGAACTGCGAAAGGGGAGCTTAAATAAGTGAAATAGAAATTTATAAGACATAGTAGAAAAAATGGAATCATTGTGTGAAATGGAAACTGAAAGATAAAATCAAATTTGAAAGTTGGGAAATGGTGGCGGGGTTAATTTTGGGCCTCAGGCAGTTAACGTAAATGACAGGAATTAGGGGAAGAAGTTGATTCAGAGGCCTTTTGAGAGCATCAGAAACATTTGCAGGCACCAGATATCAGAAGAGGCAAGCCTTCCCACAAACATGAGCCCAAAAGGGCCAGTTTTAATATCTAGAATAAAATGTCTCATAGTGCATTAAATACCCACTCTCATCCATACAACTTGGAAACCTTGACTTTGAGTGGTTACATGGAGAAGTGGAAAGCAGGGAGGGAAATTCTTGGTAAGATGGAAGCCAAAACAATTCAACCTCTAAGAAAAGCTTTCCTTCTCTGAAACTGATTACCTGGGAGACTTGAATAACTGACATTTCATCATTTCTTCACTGCAGTAACTTGAATATAATGATGTCCTTAACTTATAAAAGATTTTGAAATGCCCTGTGAAATCATCAGGAAAAGAATGTTGTGCATTTATTTTTCTATTCTTCAATGGTTTCACCTCACATGCTACCAAATGTTTTTGTGTGGGAAGGAGGGTGTGTATGGACACATGGAACAGACTGCAATGAACACAGCTGGCTCCCCCTAGTATTTTTTCTACACTACCCTTGTTGTCTAGAAGCCAAATGGTTTGAATGAAATTAAACCATTTCAGCTCCTCTAAGACTGAATTCTAATTAGCTGATGCCCATTTGAGTGATACAACCATAGGACCTGGCATAGTAGAGATTGGCTCATGGATGATGGGTCATGTGAATCAAGGCCTTAGGCTACTTCATATATGGGATTCCCCTGGTCAGAAAGATTGGCCAAGGGTCAGTAAAGGACCTCAGTAGTTCAGTTAGAAGGAAGTCCAAGACTTTAGTTGGTATTTGAGGTAAGAAAGTTAGTCAGTCATTTTCTCACTCTCTTTCTCCCTCCCACCAGCTTATTGTCATCGTTGGTAATCATTTTGTAATGACAAGGTTAACTAGACTTTGAACAAATTTGCCACACTAGAAAAAAACTGGAGAGAGAAATAAAGACTCCTTGGTAAATGCCATAGAGCTGCCGGATCAAGTCTTACCTGCACCTTCCACTACTAGTGATAATTTGAGTTTGTAAATCAATAAATTACCTTTATTGTCAAGCCCAATTAAGCATCATAATTAAGATACCTTTCTGAATTACATTTATACTCACCTACTAAAATATTTTATTTTTCCCATTTATTTGAATCTCAGCACACACTGACTTGCACTGAATTTATTTGCCTACATTTCTTATCTTTCTGCACAGATTTTGAGCTCCTTGAAGGCAAGGACTGCGATTTACATATTTCCATGTCTTTCCCAGCTCTCAGAATACTGCTTTGCACATAATAATGTTAATAAATACTTGTAAAATGAATAAATCAAATTTATGAACTTGTGCATATAATCTTATTATAACCATGCTATAATTAAAACATATTAATAATTCTAAAACTGTTGACTAAACTAAGTATGAATCCATCATTGTTTTGTCATTTGATTTTTTTGTTTGCTTGTTTCTCTTCTTTGCTATTAGAAATGCTGTAACAGTAATTTCTGTTTTTATTTTCTTCTCCACGGACCACAACATTTCTAAAATGTCATGACAATCCATATAAAGTTCTAAAGATTGGCAAAAAATAATCAGTGTTATCATCAGTTCTCTTGATGTAATTCTACCCAAAAGCTAAATATCTTGAAATTTTAGTTAGCTAATGCAGACTCATCTTGGGTAAAGGAAAAAATTACGTGAGGATTTGGATACACTGAGGATAGTTGAAGACCAAAAGAAGTCTGCCTTGCTTTTAATTTAAACCTTGACTATTATTGGACGTTTTGCCTTGGCAGAATTAATTTCTATTGGTCTCAGTTTTCTCATCTACAACATGGAGACAATTATACTATTAATCTTATGAGATAGTTATGGAAATCAAGTAAATTAATGAAGCAAAGCACTTAGATTCATATCAGATGTAAAAAAAATACTTCACAAGTGAGAACTGGGTTTTTCATCTTCTTCCTCTTTGTCTCTTCCCCCTTCTTATTGTCCTACAATATTGTTGTAAAATTACTGTTATTACCATCCATGTTGGGAAGCAATTGCAGTTGTTTCCATGTAAAAAATCACTTATTCTATTTTCGGGTGCAATAAAACATTGTATTTGCTGCTTCAAAATTTCCCCATGTACCCTGCTATAGATAAAACCTGGCTGGACTCTTTCAGTCATGTGCCCATGCAACAAATGTCTATTTATGAGAAAGTTAACAAATAGATGTGCCCTTAAAGAGAGTAACAAAGTTATAGAAAAAAAGATAATTACATAAGTTACTTTTTCAAAAAGTAAACACAGTGTGGCCTTTAAAGTGAATTTAATACATGAAAAAATTTTCAATTCATAAAAGGTAGATTGTAAAAATTAATTTGATTTGTATTTTACTTCACTGTTTAATAAATCCAATTTAAAGTTAATTACCCTTTATTGAAATTTTCATCAAGATAATTATATACTGATGTACACTTGTAAGATATAATACAGAGAGATCCCCTTTACACTGTTAGGTTTCTCCTGTCGGTAACATTTTGCAACACCATAGTATAGTATCACAACCAGGATATTGACATTTTAATATCTCAGAAAATTTATTCAGAGTCCCAGTGTTACTTGTCCTCATTTGTGAGTGTGTGGACATGGCCATGCCTATGTGAAGTTCTTTTTTTTTTATTGTTTTTTTAAGATTTTATTTATTTATTTGACAGAGAGAAAGAGATCACAAGTAGGCAGATAGGTGGGCAGGGTGGGGGGAAGCAGACTCCCTGCTGAGCAGAGAGCCCAATGTGAGGGGCTCGATCCCAGGACCCTGAGATCATGACCTGAGCCAAAGGCAGAGGCTTAACCTACTGAGCCACCCAGGCGCCCCACGCATGTGAAGTTCTTTACAGTTTTCTCACCTGTCTTCATTCCTGTTTCCACAACAGTCAAGATGAACAGTTCAACACCATACCCATCTCTCTCCATTCCTTTCTGTATTTATTTCAGGAACTAAAAATGAGTTAATGGAAAAAAAAAAAAAGAACAAACCAATCTTGTGAATTAAGCATCCCAATACATGCTACTCCTACTACTGCAAATTCATTCACAGATAGTCATGCATTTCTGAGGTAAATTTACCTGAGAAACATTCATTAACAGACATATCTGACTATGTGTTTCTATGAATGTACATACACTTCTTTAGCATCTCTACACATGTTTATTTCTCTCTCTAGAACAGAATTGGGACACAAGGACTCATTCATTTATTTACTCCATACTCAACTGTCATTTACATGAATTGCAGAGATCTATTCAATGCTATTAAAATCAAACCAGTGACTTTGTTATTTGGCTTAATCACTCCAAGCTCTTATTTTAGTTTTTGTGTAGAGTATTTTACCCATGTTTATCAAATGTACATGACATTGAAGTCCGTTTATGGAAAATGCTAAAATATAAATACATACTGTCTTTTATTTTAAATAGACAAGGTATTACATGTATTTTAACTATGAAATATAAAATACAATATATACCTAGATTAACAATATCTTCTAAAGTAAAATTGTAGCCAAAAATATTTATTAGTAAATACATTGATCAAGGGTGTGAGAAATTACAGAAAACTTGAAATTGATGGCAGCAAAGGGAAAAAATAAAAAGATGAAACCAGAAGCTGCATACCCTTTAAATAATTTCAGTGCAAAGAAACTAGGCATTCAGGATCTATTTTGGGGAGTACTGATCTAGCTGTTTTCCCTCCCAGTCATAGGTTCTGTCAGCTGAGCTCTCTGGGAGTTCTCTCACCAGGAAATGGAAATAAGCCCATTTGGATGGAAATGGAATTCCATTTACAAATGGAAATATTTGTGAGATTAAAAATTGATCACATTTTTATATTTATTTCACATTAAAATCTATATGTATAAGTGCTTCATTACTGAGTTCAGTGTCTGTATGATTGTTCAGTTCAAAAAGCAACACAATATAATTTGTTTCTATTGTTGTAACAACTTAATACTTCTCATATAAAATGATGGAGATAATATTTTTTGTCATTTTGTGAGGTGTAATGGATCTGGTGAGAAATTTAGCTCTCACCAAAAAAATAAATAAATAAGTGTTGATAAATGAATGGCCAACATGATAAAATAATATAGGCAAAATAACTGAAAAGAACGAGCAAAACACTCAAACGCCCTGTGCCTCAGCTTCTTTGTTTGTAAAATGGCAACATAATAAAATCTACTGTATAGAGTCGTTGTGCAAGCTAAATTAATTGACATGTGTGTAGCACTTAAAAGTTCCCAAGTTATAATAATCACTCAATAAATGTGAGCTGTTGCTAAACAAAGCATATTTTTAAAATGTAATCTCAATTTTTACTCTGAGTATCTTCATTATGTACAATTATGCTAAAAAATGCATTTACAACTGTTAAAAAAGAAATGTCAGAGATCTTGCAGTAATACTCTGAAATGACCATCAAAAATTAGCTGTTATTGCTGCTGGAATGACTACTTCTTTCTTGTGAGAATTAACAATAAACAACACGATTCACTGTGTACACTATAGTTACAGTGAGACACATATGTAAGTTTGCTAACTACCCCCCTCCTGTAGATGTTGGAAGAAGCAGCTATCAGAGATTTCAAAGTGTTGCAAAACTTTACAAATAAATGGTGAGTGTAGTGGGAAGATTAAGGTAGAATGGTTATATGGGCTGTTAGCCTTGGTATGATATTTCATTCCCCTCTCTTTTATTTCCTCTGTCATCATTTCTCTACTCGACATTTCCCAGCACCTTGCTATCCGTTACTGCTTATTTATCATATACCATATTTAATACCAAGCATGACATTGTATTGATCAACCCATTATGTCTTTCCAGCTTGTCCATCTACTCTGTTCTGATGGTTTTACACATTAGCTTTTTTGAATGATGGTGTAATTTGATTCAGTCTCTTGGTACATACTACTTCTTGAGAATATATTAGGAAACTCAGTCAACTGCTTTAGTTCTTTCTGGGCAAACAACAGTAAGCTTTGCTTTTACTGCTAACCACTTCTTATTCTCCTTTGCAAGCTTTTCTTCCTTTGCCTGTTTCGTACATATTTCCTTCATGTTTTTATCCTAGATTCTTTTCAACTTTTAATCTTCATGGTTTGCTTGGATGATCTCTTCTTCGATAGCTCCAATTATAATCTGCATAGTAAATGACTCCAAAATCTACATCCCTAGGCTAGACCTCTGTATTACTGCCTTATGATAACTTCATGTAGATGTCCGACAAACATAAACTCAGCATGCTAATTCTTTCCCAAGCCAATCTTTTACAGAGAATGAAACCCTTAACCATGTAAATTATCCTTAACTCCTCACTCCGCTTGCCTCCCACAGCCAATCAATGATCGATCCTCAGGAATCCATATTAAAACAACTTTTTAATTAGTCTTTTTCTCTCCTTTTCTATGGCTTCAACCCTATACCAGGTCACCAGGCTCTCTTGCTTAGATTATTATAAATCTTTCTAAATGGTTTCCCTCCAACCAAAATATTCTCAAGGATGCTCATGGATGCTGTCAAAGTAGTCTTTCTTAAGTGTGAATCCAATTGTGTCACTCTTCTATATAAAACCTTTCAATAACCTCTTATCTCAGAATAGAATTGAAGCTCTTCGTTTTGACTCCTAAGGCCCTTACTGACCTGATGCCATCTATGAGTGAAATTGTTTAATGGTGAGAGCATAAACTTTGAGATTACACACCTGGATTTAGATTTTAACTGTTCATTTATGTATCCTTCCTTTCTTCCATCTAGCCATTGATCCATCAGTTGATGGATTGATCCATTATTGAGCAATCACTGTGTGCCTGAAACAGTTCTTGCCTCTCTGGACAGAGTAGTGAAGAACATAGACAGAGCCCATCCTTCTGGATCTTTCGTGCTAGAGGCACAAGATGAACGATTAACAGGGGAGTGAGTACAGTATGCTGTGGTTCTGATGAGATTGATGTGCATATATACTAACATCGAGACAGATGGAAAAAAAGAGGGCAACTCTCCGAAGTGGAGGAGCACTGAATAGCCTTTTTTCCCCAGTTAAGAGCATCTTCAGGCTAAAGTACCTGGGGGCACTTTATATTTTATTTCAGTACCTGAAAGAATCTCTGGTTGTTGCTTGGAGAAGAGAATATGAAGAAACAAGAATGAAAGCAGGGAGATAGTTAAAGCTATTTTCAATCTTTCAGGACACAGACAAACTAAGAGTAGTAATGATGGATATGGGGAGAAGTGGTCTGATCCTAAGCATATTTCAAAAGTAAAACCCACAGAACTTATTCATGGTTTGGATTTAAGGATGGGGAAAAAAGAGAAGTTTCAAGGACTCCTTGAAGGTTTTGACGTGAGCAACCATATATGGTGGAGCCATCACTGAGATGGGAAAAAATGAGGGGAGGTCTTATTTGGATTTCAGAAGGCAGAATCAAAGATCAGGAATTTGTTACGTTTGAGATTCCTCTGACATGCCCAAGTGGAGATGTTAAATAGGCAGCTGGCTATGACAATATGGAGTTCAGATAAATAATTTGGACTGAGATATAACGTTGGCTGTTGTTCAATATAATGGTTCTAAAGCCATAGGACTGAATGAGGATATTGGGGAATGAGTGTTGATCAGGAGGAATGTGCTAATAAATATTTAATAAATGGCTCTGCATGAAAAAATGTGTGTGTGTGTGTCTGTGTGTGTGTGTTTATACCAGCTCATTAGTCTACTCCTTTAGACAGGACTTGCGCTCTTTAATTTGCCACCGTCCCCACTACCCAGACCAGACTTATACACTTATACAGGCTTTTTTCATTCATCTATTCATTCATCTGGCTGTTTTGACATTGGAGTTTGTTAAACAGCAGTAGTCCTTCTTTCTGGATCTTTTTCATTTTTTAAAAAATATATTCTATACCATATTACATGCTATTTGTCTCAAAGTCCACATTGCCAGGAAAATCATGTGTCATTAGTCCCATCCTTTTTAGATCTAGACCAGTGTCGATTGTGGCAGTAAAAGGACAAGCTAGAAATACTCCACTTTCTACATATGTTTTCCAACACATGTTAAGATTAACTTTATTACCTTGAAATTCTTTAATTTCTTCTTGTTGGACTAAGAAGTTGGCACATTGTACATAGCTACTGGGGTGTGGTGGCTCAGGAGTAGTTTTCAAGCGAGATTACCAGGTTGCTTTGAATAATTATATACAACTCTTTGGGTACCTTCTCGGGGAGGACAATATTGGTATATAAGAAATATCAGTATGTTAATTGTGATCAGTCCTCAAAGTCAAGACCGACAGGTGAAATGAGATTTCTAAAAATCCCTTTCAAAATATGGTAAGGAAGACTCCTTTTACCTTAGTTTTTCTTTAAGTAAAGGAATAATTTCAGATGTAATAAAAAGAGCCACAGAAGTAATTTATTATGGAAATGATTCAGTGTAGAAAAATTATATTCCGAATAGTCATGAACTAGATTTGTCAGTAGGTGAATGTAAGGATCACAGGGTTACAATTGGATGCTAAACACTGTCTGAATTAATCACCCTCTCACTGAGGGCATGAGGTTAGCTTTCAGCCATAATGCCATCATTTTTTAAGTAATTTTTTTTTTCCTGGAAGATGTATGAAGTAAAACTAAGTAACAGTGAAAAATATTTCACATTAAAACCAGAACTATTACTTTATGGTGAAATAAAAGTCATAATTTTCTCTCTTTTTAAATTTTTATTCCTCTTTCTGTTCTTTTTGTTCTATTTCTGCTCAAGCCCTTTCTTTTCACGGGTTTACATGTCTTGTGATATTTTTCTTTTTCCTGCAGAGCATAGATGTAATTTCCTGTGTGGCACTCAATATCTCCAAGACCTAGGATGCTCCTTGAGAGGCATGGTACTATTTTGAGGTAAGTTATAGCATAAAACTGCATTAGCTACCTCATTTGTGAAAATTATACCAAATTCCCAGATATGTGGTAAGCAGTTGCTGGTAAAAACACAATCCTAATGCTTTTCATAATTGATGTTTTCAAAACCAGAAGTAATTCTGACCATGTTGCATCCTCCTTTTAGGACTTTAGTGGTGAGAAAAGATTCTGTTTTTTATGAGACGTAGTAGTATTATATTTAGACTTTTTTACTGCTATATTTCTGTAGCAGAAAGACTTAAGCTTTTTCCTTATACTACTTTGTGAAGCACTAATGGAACATATATATATATGTATAAATGTGTGTGTGTATATATATGTGTGTATAGCTATATAAATAAATATATATATAAATATATATATATATCAGTAGTAGTAGAACTCCTAGAATTCCTTTTTGTAGCAGACAATTCCACACTGAGTATGAGCATTTTTTAGCTAGGATAATCCCTTTAAAAGAAGATATCATTACATCATTCTGTTTACCTTTTTTCAATAAAATACACAATTCAATGAAAGCTCTTCCAGTTAATTTTTAAAGTATTTTGTCCTGCTTTACAATAGCTTTTGGAATTAAATGTTCTGCAGCTCTTATTGGTCTACACATTAATTATAAACTGCTTGACCTTAATCAATTTCTCTTGTATCTATTAGTCCAAAATCATACTTAGTGTTTAAATAACTTAAGGAATATGATCTGACTCAGGCAAAACTTCCATTGACTTTTACTGGAGTCGGTGAAATTTTGTCAGACATCCAGAGTCTAATTCGTTGCTATATCCCAGAATACAAAACTACAAACGAGAAACCAGTGAACTTTCTGTCATATAGCAGGTTAATGTTCTTTTAATGCTTTTCCTGGTCTCAATGGGATTTTTTGATAAATATGTAGCATTTATAATGGCATTTAGACTCCTGGTAGATAAGTATTAATTTATAATATATACATATACTTAATGGTTTTATTATATAAAATATTAACATTACCATTTATTATTACCATTATTGTTATTTTTCTTTAACACTAGTTTCTAGGCACCTTAGTTAAATGTGGTCTGTGTACAGAAACAATACATTTTTGCGGATTGCTCATTTCTAAAATATTTAGGGATGTTTTAATGGTGATATTCTGCAGCTGAAAAATGTTCCTCATGTAGATACCAATAAATTAAAGATTAGCTAGACAGGATGAAGCAAAAAGAAACTCACAATTTCAGAATAATGGTGGCCTAAGGGCACACATCCTACCCCCAACCAAAAAAGTACCTTTTGATCAGAATAAAGCAATCACAGGGGTAAGGTGGTGTGAGATCAGGGGAAGGAGGCTTGCTCTGGAAAGGATATCAGACACACACCACAAATGTGAAAGATTTTCTTCCAAATAGAGTAGAGTTTAGAAGCCAATTAAAAGAGATGCCATTTCTTGGGAGAGTCCTATGGAAAGTAGAGGCAATTCTAGCAAGCCCTGTGAATATCAAAGATCCTGCTGGCTGCAGCCTCGCTCTGAGGAAGGATGGGGCCTTGGAGCCTCTCTCATACCAGAGTTCAACAGCATTCCAAGGCTCTGCTGGCATCCCAGGAATGTAAAGTGAGCAACAAGGCCCTCCTCACTGTTTCTGGAATGAGGCCTTTTGATAGTTGCCTGAGTTCCCTCAGAGAAAGGAGTGCATCCTCTCCTATGAAGGGATAAGTCTGATAGGAATAGGACCAATGGAGCTGGAGAAGAAAATGCGGACCACGAGGCAAAACATTCAAAATAGGGGACACTGCATGGAAAATTGAAACCGAGATGACAGAAAAATCTTGCTCTGCATCAGTTACCCTGGGTTACAATCCTGGGTCATTGACTACTACTAGATGTGGGCTACTTTGCAGGTTTCTTAACCTGTTTGTGCCTCAGTGTTCTCATCTATCATATGAGATGATAAACACCCCACATGTGAGGATTAAAGGATGATATATCGCTTCTATAAAAAAGGAATATGATAGTCCCTAGCACAAACAAAATGTCCCATAAATGCCTATTCCTTTCATTAAATAATTTAATGCATTTCCTTTAAATTATGAAATCTAAATGAAAATGAGCTTAAACGACTCATTTCTTTAAAAGGTGCACCCTCAGAGTAGATTGTAAACAGTTTCTGTAGTGTATAAAAGAGAGAAAACTGAAACAAAGTGACTCAGAGTTAATAAAGGACAGTAGGATAGAAAGGCTAATGCCTATTACCTGGTTACAGTCACTCTGTACAATACTATCCTGAACATGACATAACGGCCATATTCCTCATCCCTTGTCTCCAGCTACAGCAGGTTGAGCCAGAGATGGGCACCTAACCAAAGACATCTAAGTCATGATCTGGCTAGTGGCTAGTGGCCTGCACTGTGTTGTGGCTGAAAAGGGTTTGGGAGAGGATAGGTTCATTTCTTAAATTAGGGGATTAAATGAGCTGAGTGAAGAGTGTTGTTGGAGTGAACTGGTAATTCCTTGTAGCCTTAAACGAAGTCCAGCACAAGAAGGGATACATAGAAGGAAGCCTGCCTTCTGTTTGGGCTACCCTGTGGGGAACAGACAAGAAAATGCATGGATACAGTACATCTCTGTTGCAGGAAGTGGTTTCTACCCCTGCTTCCTGCTCTGAGACCACTCTGTGACAGCAGCAGAGCCCTCTATGAAAGCTGTGTTTTTTTTGGTTAAAATTGGGATCCTGACAGGGAAGAATGTGATCCTGGAGAATAGGGAGAGCTGGGAATTCTTAGCACCCTAACCTCTAGGAGGTACTTTCCAGTGCAGGTCCCCTCCCAAGTGTGATGAGACTTCCCTTTGTAAATCCATCCTGTGACCAAAGCTTGGAATGTGGCAGGGGCTTTTGGAAGTAAGCAAAGGCAGATTAAGAAAGAAAGGCCCCTGACTACCGATGTTTCCCTTCAGGGCCCTGAGGCTTAAGCCTTTATTTCTAGAAGAATGGGGAAAGGAGGAGCTAGGCCCATTTGTCGCTAAGCAACCAAAGCTTTGCAGTCCTGTTCCCAGGTCACGTTTTCAGCTCCTGAGAATCAGTGACAAGGTGGATGTAGCAACGCAGGGAGAAGCCTCTCATTTCAACATTTCTGGTTCTGTATTTTAAACGATGGTGCTCTCAAGAACAAAATTGATCTGAAGCTTATCAAAGTTCTTCAAGAATGATGTTTTTAGAAATAAGCCAGACTAAGAAGGAGCAGTAGATTTCAGACTCAAACCAACCCCACAGGGCATCTCATCTCGAAGTCCAGGCCCCATACAAAGGAAACCAAGAACAAATTTAGCAAGAAATACATACAACCTGTATGAAAAAAACCCAAAAAACACGAAAACTGACCCACTAAATGAAGGACCTCGAAAGACATTAGAAGGAATGCAAAGACATTGCGTGTCCTTTCTGGGAGCACAGATATTGCAAAGGCATGAATTTTCTATGAATTTATTTATAAATATACAACAGAGATGTTGTCTGTTTTTGTTTGTTTTATGTTTTGTTTTTACATGATAATATAATCCTCATTCCTTTGGAGGACGAAATATGTAAGATTATTTAGAAACATTCTGAGAAAGAGTAATGATTAGGAATTTGCCAAAGATATATTAAACCATGTTGTTAAGATGCGACAATTGAAACAGTGTGATAACAGCATAAGAAGAAACAAGAATATCAAAGGAAGAAATTAAAGGAGTCCAGAAGCAGACCCAAGTGGGAATTTAGCAAGTACTATAGGTGACATTTCAAATCAGTGCATTGAATGCATTCTCCAAAAATCTTTTAGAACAAATGGCTTACTTAGCATTTGTAAAAATAAAAAGTTGAAGCCCTACTCCCATTTACACCAAAATATATCCCAATTTTATTTGACATTTAAAATTAGAGATTTAAACTGAAAAAATAAGATCATAAAGCATGAGATGAAAATTTAGCTTAATAATATTCTAATCTTGAGGTGTGGGAAATCTATTAGTCAGCTCAGGCCGCCATAACAAAATACTACAGATTGGGTAGCTTAAATCACAGAAATTTGTTCCTTTAAGTTCTGGAGGGGATGTCCAAGATCAAGGTGCAGGCAGCGCTTGTTTCTATCAAGGATTCTCTCCTTGGCTTGCAGATGGCTGCCTTTTCACTGTGTCCTCAAAATTCCTCTGTGGAAGCCTAAAGCCCAATGTGACTTATTTGGAACTAGGGCTTTTAAAGGTGTCTTTAAGATATTGAAATCATAAGAGTGGGGCCCTAATCCAAAATGATTGGTGTACTTATAAGAAGAGGAAGACCCACCAGGGATGTGCGTGTGCGGAGAAAAGGTCATGTGAGGAAATAATAGGAAATGTTTTCTTTCTAAGTATTACTTCAAAGGCAGAAAACAGTCATTGATTTCACAAGAAATAAAAGGATTTCAAAGAAAATAATAAAAGTCTTCTTTTTCATTAACTTGATTTAAAAAAATGCTACAACCCAGCATTGGTGAGACTATGGAGATAAAATTATATACAAGTACCCTCCCACAGTGTTGGTGTGGGAACTTATCCTGTGCCGGGTAAGTTGGCAATTAGTAACACTGTAAAAGAATGTGTATGTCTTTCCCCATCTTAGACTTCATACTGTAGATATAATCTTGTGGGTGAACACAAAGGTATGTACAAGAATGGGAGATCGTTTCAGGGAATGAGAATAGAAAACAAATTTGATATTAAGAAATGTGGGACTCACTGAGATACCACCTTACACCAGTTAGAATGGCCAAAATCAATAAGACAGTAAACAACAAATGCTGGAGAAGATGTGGAGAAAGGGGAACTCTCCTCCACTGTTGGTGGGAATGCAAGTTGGTGCAGCCACTTTGGAAA
>CM052810.1:153726101-153781985 GCA_028533885.1 Nasua narica
AGCCTGGTGGTGGGTATTGAGAAGGGCACGTATTGCATGGAGCACTGGGTGTGGTGCATGAACAATCAATCTTGTAACACTGAAAAATTAAAATAAACATATTTGGGGAGAAAAAAAAAAGAAATGTGGGACTGGATGGACTAATTAAGATACCAGTTACACAGTGGAATACTCTTCAATAAGAAATAACCAGTTCTCTGGGTTATGGACAAGAATCTCTAAGAGGTAAATGTTAAGTGAAAAAAAAAAAAAACAGGTTAAAGTATGTTCCCACTTTTGTAAAAAATATAAATAGAAGTGTAAATATTGAAAGTGGTTATTTATAGCCAGAACTGTTTGTATTGAACATACAAATATTTTGCTAATCAGAAAAGAAAGCTATCTTTATTTTTTTAAAAATCAACTCTTTATAGAAATTAAAAGTATATTAAAGTATGAACTTAAAAATATAAAGAAAACACATTTTTTTTAAATGACAAAAACCAAAAGTAGATAAGAGACTCTTGCTTGAGGGGGCACAGCAAATAGAGAAAAGGCCTTTAATGACTAGAGGTTTAGGGACACCTGGGTGGCTCAGTCCATTAAGTGCCTGTCTCTTGATTTTGGCTCAGATCATGACTCGGATTTGGCTCAGGGCCATGAGATTGAGTCCGGTGTTGGGCTCTGTGCTGGGCATGGACCCTGCTTAAGATTCTCTCTCTCCCTATGCCCCTACCCACTTGCTCTCTAAAAAAAAAAAAAAAGAAAGAAAAAAAAAGGTTTAAACATTTGGGGAACAAAGACTTCAAAGACTTAAAGCTTTCCTGTGAAAGCTTTATGCTGTCTGTAGACATAATGTGGTAACAGAGAAGGGCCCCTTGAGATTGATGAGAAAGATTTTGAGAAATACAGTTGGATGGTGGAAAGGTGAGAGAAACCTTGCCACCAACTAAAAGTTTGCCCCACAGTGTTTCTGTTGCAATTGCTGTCTATTCCCAATGTGGAGAAGAATGCATTAGATTTTCAAAAGTGATAACACCAGCTATTAAGATTAAAGAAAGTTTTAAGTAATTTCTCTCTTTCCTATTACATAAAGTATTGCTTGCTTGCTGCATGAAGTATTGCTCACTAAGCAAGATATTGAGTTCCTTTTTTTAAGGGGTATATTTGATTTTAAAAGATCAGACATGTCCATATTATATACAGTATAGAAAGTTCTTAGCTGGTAATCTTTATTACGCCCTCTATTATGTGACTTTTGTCAAATTTTTTAAAATCTTTTTTTCTTGCTTCCTAACAAGTATATTTAAAAATATGCAAAGTTCACTTTTTACGGACTTAATACTCAGTCTGTTGTGTTGATCCCACAACATACCCATGATGCTAAAAATTCCATGCTGGCATTTCAGATGGGAGTGAAACAGCATACTGAACTACTTTCAGCAAGCCTAGTGCCAAATAATGAAAATTTTTTTTTTTATTTATCGTGAGTCCATTTAAGTACCAACATGTTTTTGCACTTAGTAGTGAAGAGGAAATCGACAAGAATAAAATGATACCAGCTTTTGATTACACATGATACTCTCCTACACCCTTGTTTTTGTTTGCCCTTAAAAATGCTGTGTGCAGATGTGCAGTCTCTTCACGTTTTGCTTTCATATCTGTTGGATGAAGTGTTTTGGGAATGAAGATTCAGCAAAAAAAGGCAGGGAAATTTCTGAGATAGGGAATGAAGTGTATAAGGGGATATAGACCCTGTGAAAGGTGAAATACGCATCCTGGAAGTCAGGAAGAAAAACAAAAACAAACAAAAAAGATTGGCAGATGGGAATTGGTAAGTGCAAGGGAAGTTTAATATTTGGAAACTTCTTAACTACAACTACTGCCTAACATTTCCTTTAACACACATCCAAAAGAAGTGCTTTGCTTTTTCCTGAAGAATGTATCATTTTAATTCATGACATTTTGAGTCAAGCACTGTACTGAGAAGTTCCATTATATATGTCTTACTTTTTAGAAAGATAAAAAATTGTTCCTTCAAATATATTACACATAGATCTAACATTAGCAAAGAGAATCAAAAGAGAGATCAAAGAAATGTCAGTGCTTAAGATATTAAGACATTTAAAAAGAAGCAAAAAATATAATAATTAAAGCAATCCAAAAGTAAGATTTAATATGGAAAGAAATATACATTTTTAGAAGATTATAACAGAAGGAAATCAGACGTGAGCTCTAATGAAAATTTTCTGAATATTTTAGATAGGTATTTATTCAATAAATATGCATTAAATGGTCACAAGATTCATATCACTCTCTTGTTTCTTAAGCTATATATCTGTTCTGAAATAAATCTTGCCTGCAATAAATTTATCATAACCATCTTGCACTAAAATAACTGTTAAGGAATTATAAAATAAAATTTATATGAAGCCAAACATGTGTACATATATTACATATATTACACATTACACATCAGTTGTCAAGCGTCTGCCTTCAGCTCAGGTCACAATCCCAGGGTCCTGGGATAGAGCCTTACATCAGGCTCCCTGCTAGGTGGGAAGTCTGCTTCTCCTCCCACTCTCCCTGCTTGTGTTCCCTCTCTTGCTGTCTCTGTCTGTCAAATAAATAAATAATATCTTTTAAAAAAATCCTAAATAAAATATTTATAAACTCAAAATTATTCCTGAGAATCAATGGATTTTAAACAAAATGTATAAAAGATTACATTATCTTCTTTATTCTAGGCAATAACAATTCTCTCACTCTGAGCATTTGGGTGTATGACTTTATATCTTTGATTCTCATCTTTTAATTCTCTACCAATTAACAGTGTTCAAATCCCTCTCATATAGTTTATATAATTTTACTATTATATCATGTTGTGTGGTTGATATATCATCCTCATCTTTAAGATATGAAAACTGAAAGTTATTCGTCCTCTCAACCACCATATATTAACTGAGTTTTATATTTCAGGTGCTGGGCTAGACTCTGAGCATCATCCTTGACTCCAAAGATTTAACAACAATGATCACAGAGTATGAACATATAAAGATAGCAATATGTATGAGATGTACTGGGAATGCATAGGAAAGAAAACAAATTCAAAATTGGATCAAGAAAGACATCTTAGGGAAGCCGAAATCTGAGCCAAGTATCATGAATAGACATTAGACAAGCAGACAACCAGGAGAAGGATGAGATAATTTTGTGGAGGCAGCAACCTGGGCAGAAGCACCAATGACACAGTGTGTTGTCCATTCTGGGAACAACAAGAACTACAAAGGCCCACTTTAGGTTGGAATGGGACAGGGGAAAGAAAATGGTGAGGGATGAGGTAGGAGACAAATCCAAAGGCTAGACTATGAAGGGTCTAGACCACTCTGTTAAATGGAGTTCATACTGGGGTATGGAGAACCAGGTAACTCATCAGATTTGATTCTTTGAGAAAACCCTATGGCTTTGGACAGGAGGCAAGATTGTAGGGTATTGAGTCTTTGGGAAAGGCCATTGTAATAAAATGGATAACAAAAATCCAAACTAACATAGCAGAAGTGGGAATGGAAAGAGACCATGTAGAGCATATTCAAGACATTAAATACTTGCTTAATTTGGGAGTATAATTCACAGTGGAAATAAGTCAAAATGAAAGATGTGTGAACACCTAGTTCAGATATCTGGAATTATTTGTTAAATTTGACATATGACTGGGATTTTAGAAAGAATGATTGTATAGTAATAGTCAAGGAAGTTTTTAAAAATGAATAAAGAGAATAGGAATCTAGCATTAGAAGATATTAATTAGAGCACTATAAAACTATCATAATAAATAATTTTGATGCAGAAAGAACCAGATCAATGGGACAGACCTCCAAAACAACAACAATAAATGTTTGTAAGTCCAAAGGCATCATAAGGAAAATCAAAAGACAACAAACTGCAAAAACACATTCACCAAATAAGAAAGAAAATGGATTTATTCATAACTTTAATGAATAAAGATCTTTTGAAATTACATTAAAAAATGATATAACACTGTCAAAGCATATAAACTTCTTTAAATATTAACAAGTGGACAATAAGCATGTGCTTATTGAATAAAGTCCAAATTTATTTTTCTATAGAAAAATAAAAATTAAAATAGATATATCATTTTTTACATATCAAATTACAGAATAATAAAAAATAAGGCCAATCATTAATGAGTTCATGGGGAAATAGCCACTTTCATATATACCTCATTACAATGAGAATGCATGAGAGTGAAATGCAAAATCTTTCTGAAGAGCAGTTTTGGCAATATGCATTTAAGTCTTAAAAATGTGCTTTGACTCAGCAATTCCAGATATAGGGATTTATCTCAAGGAAACATGAATATATGAAGAAATGTAATGTCTTTGCCCACGTCCCCCAAAAGCAGACCTTGAAACAAAGTTTTATGGGTGAGTCCTTTACTGCAGTGTTATCCCAGGGAGCAGGAGTGAGAGCAGTGGAGAAAAAGAAGGAAGGAAGGAAAGCCAGCTTAAGGATGCAATATTGATTTAGTTGCCATTATGGGCAAGAGGTTGCTTGATATTGCAAGGTCATCTGGGAAGCCATATGAAATGTGTCTTAGGCTTTCTATCTGAGGGAAAAAGGGGCAGCATGTATGTACCTGCTCCCATCTTTCATTGGGCAAAAGTTCATCTCACAGGCAGTTAGCTCTACCACATTTCCAGGTTGCATGTGTCCATCTATCCCCATCCTAGTGTCTCAAGGCCAGCTTGAGGATTACTCCACCTGTGCCTGAGGTGAGGTGTTCTCAGATTGTACTTGTCTGAAGCTTATCAGTGTCCTTGAATTGCTTGGAACATGAGGCTGAGAGGATCTGATGTGGTGCATAGGAGATACTCAACAAGGCCCATTCCTTGCAACACAAATCTGCTCACGTCCTCCGTTACATACATCTCCCCTGTTGTGACATAGGCCTTCTTTTTCTCTGAGAATAGGTTGGGTTGTCTTCACTTCTTCCCTGAAAAAGGAAATGCACAAGTCAAATTTGCCACAGGCTTTTTCAGGGTAAAGGACAGCTACAGTTTCTACAAAGACTTAATACAAGATGAATGAAAAACAAGCAAACAAACCATACAAAACCAAAGCAAAACATCTCATGATCTCCACTAACACCGCTATTGTGGGGATTTTAATTGCTATTTATCACTTCCTTTCTTCATCACCAGCTCAAGATTTCCCTCACCTTTGGCCCTCAGATTGGAAATGGATCCAATGTAATCAACCTTCAATAAGCTGCCCGCCTTATCTCCTCAAGGAATGATGCTGTATCATGTGTTGATCTCTGCTGCTGACAGGTTGATCATTCAGTAGGGCAGTATTGATTAAAGAGAGGCCATGTATAGTCTCTACCTCTCCACGGTAGCCACTGCATTCCCAGGGCTAGTATAGTGAAGGACAGAGTGAAGTTCATATTCACAAGATAAGTCATGTATTCTTTGTGGTGGACGTGCTCTCGTAGACACTGATGTCAGATACAAATTCATTCTTTGTGCCTGGTGCATAGGACTTTTTCACATATTAATTTATCATCAATTTTCTAAACTTGTTTTTAGATCACTGAAAACCCAGCCTAGCCATTTGCAACTGCCTAGGGCTCTCTCTCTAACCTTACCCGGGGGCACCTTTTTTTCTATTTGAAATGAACATCTAAGTATGCTGCTCACTATCTTCCCATTGGGAGAGTTTTCCTTCACCAGTGTCATTTAGGTCATCCTAAGTGGTGCTATAACATGGCACCAGTCCATTTTTAGTTAACATCAAAGTATTGTGCTGACCCATCTGTGAACCAGGCCCAATTACTTTTGTCCTGCGTCAGTTGCTCCATAGACAAGACCTTTACCTCCTTGAAGTCTCAGGTTGGAGATTATAAAGAGGTATTGGTGAAACAGAGTGGTTCACATAGGGTGTCTGGTTCACATGCTCATGTCTTTACGTAAAGAGGATACCCTAACCAACTTAACATGCCCCCAAATCAATGAGCCCTACAAATTTTATAGATGTGACAAGCTCCTGAATTTTTGTGGGTTTTGTTGTTCAACTTTTGACAGCAATGGGTCTCTCTAGGGAATCAGCTCCTCATGGGGCCAATTAATGTGATGTCATTTAGAATACATTTAGAGCAACAAATGATGTGACCTCAGAAATCTTATAACGGCAATTTTACTGCATTCTATTCATGGAACCAGTCACAAACCTGACCAGATTCAAATCACCACCTCTTGATGAGAGAGTGGCAAGTTCCTAGGATAAAATGTGGGATAGGAGATAACGGTGTTGCCATTTGAGAGAAATATGATCTTTCACATGCATTCTCTGGATTCACATAATTCATTTTTCCTTTCCCAACTCCATGAACTTTTTAATCACTTTCTTATTACCGTTCCAAGAAAATTCTACAATCATCTCATTTGCTTTAGTACAAGTTTCAAGAATCCACTCCAGGGAAGTATTAGAACCAGTTCCGGATATTCCTTTTTTTTTTTTTTTTAAGATTTATTTATTTATTTGACAGAGAGAGATAGATCACAAGTAGGCAGAGAGGCAGGCAGAGAGAGATGGAGAAGCAGGTTCCTCGCTGAGCAGAGAGCCCAATGCGGGGCTCAATGTGGGACTCAATCCCAGGATCCTGAGATCATGACCTGAGCTGAAGGCAGAGGCTTTAACCCACTGAGCCACCCAGCACCCCATAGTTCCAGATATTCCTTATAAGACACTGAATCCCGAGTCATAGGTTGTGGATATTACCCCTATGTCAAAAAACTTTCTGCAATCTGTATTTTTATTCCAACACCTTCATTATTTATGCTGAAAAGCCATTCTTACATGTTCTCCTGAATTCTGCTAATACATATTATCCAGCTTCTGCAAGTTCTTGGTGTTTAAGCTATTTCTCCCAAGAACAGGAACTGTATGTGGTGGTCACTCAGCAGTTGGACCCTGGTTACCGACTGGGAGGCTAAGAAGCATTTCAGTCACAGGTCTTGCATCGTCTTACAAGGCACCAGACTCAGATGAGGTCATTGTAGATTCTCATGCAAGGGAAGAGTCCTCTCTTCTGGCAAAGGTGCTGTTGTCTCAGCAAAATATCCAGTTGAGAATTTGAGAGTGCTTGATTCTTAGGCTTTTCCACCCAAATGTTCTCATTTCAGTTCCGAGCTCCAAGCCTTTTCCAATTAGGGCCCCTACTCTGATACAGAAGTCCTCTCCAGATGCTGCCTCATAATCTCATTTAAACTCCACCATTACAATTGTATCTTAAGACTGATTTTCAGCCAAGTGGGCACTGTAATTGGAGAAGATGAGATTCTCCTTCAGAGCTGCCATAGAGGATCTTTGAGTTTCAGTTTGCTGGAGTTGACAATTGGCTATTATTAGACTTCGTTTTCTTTTTTTAAGTTTCAAATACAGTGAACAAAAGCTAGCCTATACCACAATCCTTACGATTATAACTGTAATTATAATTGCCTTATACCATTTAGAAGTCTCACCTTCTAACTATACCTCATCTCAATCAACCAAAGGAGAAAGCCTTAGTAATTAGGATGCCATCAACGTGTGTGCATGTGTGTGTGTGGTCCGGGGGTAGGGGTGGTCCTTATTACTGTCTAACCATTGAGTAATCCAGCTCCAAAATCCTATGGGGATGATCCAATTCTAAGGTCATTCCTAATATCATCTTTCTTGATTTGTTTCTCTCAGAGAGCATAACATAAAACAAAGGCTTATGTACACATGCTTTTTAAGAGAGGTTTATACAGGGAATAAAAGAAGAGAAAGAGGAAAATCACTATGGACAACTGGTTGCTAAATCCTGTAAGACCATCTGAGAAACTTTATAAAATTCTTATTGGGTCTGTCCATCCTGGGATAGAAAGGTGATAAGTCTATATCCACCAGGTTCATTCCTATTGATCAAAATTTTATCTCATGAGGCATGGACACCAGGAGGTTTCTTGGAATCCCATACCTTTGAGTCAATGGAGAAATCTTGGGATGGGAGCCAAGAGACTCATCACAGGTACCTGAGGCAAGATGCTATCTGGTAGCCTCCATGTCAAGCTAATCAAACCTTGTACAGAAATAGTTGTCACAGAAATGTCTGTGATAAAAACAGGTAAGAATTAAAGGATCTGAAGAAGTGCTTAAGACGTGTCCAATACTATGGTCATGGAATAGTTATCATACTATTAAACAAGGGAAAACAATTAATAAATTACTATCAACTCAGAATTTATTCAATAAATTGTGGTGTCAGTTTAGTGAAACACTGTGGCTCCCTAGTAAAAATTACAATAATAGAAGGCTATATGATGATATTAAAATATTCACAATAAAGATTTTACTTATTCATTTGGGGGGGGGGAGAGAGAGAGCGCCAGAAAGAACATGAGCAGGAGGGAGGGGCAAAGGGAGAGGGAGAAGCAGACTCCCTACTGAGCAGAGAGCCTGACATGGTGCTCCATCCCAGGACCCTGAGATCATGATCTGAGCTGAAGGCAGATGCTTAACCTACTGAGCCACCCAGGGGCCCCAAAATGTTCACAATAAATATGAAATTGAAATTTCTAGTATATTAGCAATATATGACCTGATTTTATAAAATCAGTTCTGTTTGTCTAAATCAATAATTTTCTTATTCTTCAGAATGACTAATGTACTTCTTTATTATTTCTTTTTTCCTATGTATCTTTCAATATCCTCCTGGGGTTTTACTCAGGCTACAGAAGACCTCACTTTCTCTCCAGAAATTATTTCTAACTTCCTACTAAGAAAGAATTTCCATAACAACAATAATTCTTCTTCTCTTTCTTTTGTTTCTTTTCATTCTTGTTCTTTTTCTTCATAGCACCTTCCGCATCAACAAGATAGAGAATTATATTAATGTTCCTTCTGGATAAAACCCTTTTTCTAAAATGTATCAGCTACCTTACTGGTTGTATTAGTCAGCTTAAACAATAGGAATTTATTTGTCATAGAAGTCCAAGATCCAGGTGCCATTCAATTAATCCCTTAGTGAGGGGGCTCTCTTCTTGGCTTACAGGTGGCTTCCTTCTTGTGTCCTCAAATAGTGAAGAGAGAGGGGAAGCAAGCTCTCTGGTGTCTTCGTATAATGTCACTGATCTCCTCCCCACCCTCATGATGTCATCTAAACCTAATTGCCTCTCAAAAGCCTCATCTCCAAATACTATCACAAAGGCGGGTATAGCTTCAACATCTAAATTCTGGTGGGACACAATTCAGTCCATAGCGCTTGTTATAACTGATTTTATAGACTCATGGATTCTTAGGCCAGGATGAAATTGAGAAATTCTAGTTCAACCTTTTACTCAAAAGTAGGGGTCCTGGCTATAGGATTTCTGAGCAGCGACAGTGATACTTTGTATTTATCTTATGACTCTTTAGGCGCAGGAAGTTTACTAGCCTGAAGAATCTTTTTAAATGGTGTATTTGTCTCTTAGGATGAGCACAACCCTGAGGACAAAGTAATTTTAAAATCTTAATAACAACGATAACAGCAAGCACTTATATTGCTCTTCCAACATGCCAGGAATAGTTCCAAGCACTTTTCAAATGTTATTACATTTCATCCTTACTCTAACCCTATAATGCAAGTGCTATTAGTATCCTCATTTTACAGACAAAGAAACTGAGGCACAGAGAGTTTAAATAACTTGCCCAAGGTCATATGCTGAGTAAGTGGTGGAATTGGGGTTTGAACTCCAGCCATCTGGCTCGGAGTCTGCACTTTTAAATATGACATAAAGAAAATGATTTCCAGAGCTCCCACTTTTATTTCCTCCATTCTCATTTGCCATTGCTCCTTTATTTTTCATAAGGTTTCTATGATCTCTAGGCCAAATGAGATTCCAAAAATAACAATTTTAATCTTCAAATCGAGGGCACGATTTCTAAATGGACCAAGTTATTTTTGTGAACCCTACATAAAATTCAGGAACAGAACTTTGGGAAGGAACTTCCAGATGGCAGTAAATCTTCACAGTTCAGTAATTAAGCCTTTTGAGAATGTTACTGTGTTATGGACCCACTGCCTGATTAACTGTACAATATCAATTATATCAAACGGCACTACTTTAATTCTGTCAAAATTTAGAGAAATCTGACATGCTGACACCAGACTCTGTGAAGTGTGATAATGAGCTGCCAAGTGTCATAAAGTGCCACGGGGGGGAAAACACCCTTGCTTTCAGAAGAAAGGTGGCTTTTTTTTCCCTTTATGCATATTAGGCTAGACTCCATTAAACACCACGAACATCCAGAATATCACACACCTCTACTGTTCCAAATGAACAGTCTAATTGTTAGTTTTTATGAATGAAGTTCCAGTGATAACAGGCAAATTTGTAAAATAAATAAATAAATAAATATAGCTTATATTTTTGGTTGAGAAAGATTCTGTATCTAGGAAATTAGGCCCTTAGACTTCTGTTCTCCCATTCCTGTGAAGAATGGCTCTCAGAAAGTTAACTGTAACTTTCCAATAGTTAACAGTTTGACTTCCCTAATTTTATAGTGACAGAAAATTGTCTGGTCATTAAGGACAAATCCAGGCTGTTTAAATAGCAAAGCTGGAGTTCTTAAGTGACAGGATCTTTCAACAAAGTTTGGCTTTCTTGAAAAGAAATGTCCTTTTCATAAAAAATAGAAGGGACTTTATTATAAATATAATGGCTATCATCAAATGTAAGAGCTTAAAGTTTCATCAATGAAGGAAGAAGAATAATTAAAAGCCACAGAGCACTCTTTTTTGATTTTTCCATCAGTACTTTAATGCAATATTTAAATATTTAAATTTTCTGTTTGTGACCTGAGGCAGACAAAAAGAAGCCTGCATTATGATTTAGAGAGATGTACGTGTATCATTAATGAACATCTACCATGGAAAATTTATTCCATTTCATATATATTTGGTGCTCATCTCTTTCTGAACCCCTGCCGTACCTGTTTTCCCTGATCTCCTTTTTTCCTTCTCTCATGCACTTCCTATTACCTTCTGGATATTTCCATTTGGAAATCCCAGCGCTCCATGGAACTCCAATGTGCAACCTATCAGTTATTCCAACCCCTCCCACTGATCTTCTCTTCCCCTTTTCCTTGGTTAGGAGAATCGTTATCTTCCAAGTTGTCTGAAGTTGAAACCTCAGAGTCTGCATTATTTCTTCTTTGGCTTATCCACTTTCAGCATTCTATGGATTTATAACCTATATGTTGAGCCTTCTGAACTCAATAGTACACAAACACAGAAAAGTTTGGTTTTTTTTTTAATTACTGCTTTCTATCAATAGTAAAATCTTTGCCATCCTTAATGACATTTGGAGAAGATTCCATTTCCTCACCAATATTGGTCAGATTTTTCCTTTTCCAGCTCCTATGATTACCCTCCATGGCTACTCTCTGCTGATCATCCCCTTTCTTGTCAGGCTTTCCTTCTTAGGTACAAGCAAGATGAGTGAAACTTACATCTGTGCTTCTTGGATCATACAAAATGTAGGGAGCCCTGCAAGGATAAATGATAAAAGAACTGGTTGCCATATTACCTTCTTGTCTTTGTCCAATTGTCATTTCCAATTATCTTTTTCTTAGCTGTGGTAGGCTCAACAAAACAACAAATGCATCAGCTGAACTGGATGGGATGCCATTCTCCAATTCTGGCAGGCACTTTCTTTCAATTATTTATGAGTGATTTTCTTGGAGTTCCTCCTTTATTAGTCTTTGGGAAGGGAAGCACCCTTCCCATACATTGTTTTCTTCCACCTAAGGGATAGAGGTGGGGGTGGGGAGGGTAAATAAAAACCTTAGCATTCACTCTGCCTATATGTTTTCTCTATATACACAATAGAGCGGGTTGCTGCTGAGATTATAGTGGGAGAAGGGGAAGTTGCTGATTCAAATGCATTTTATGACCAAAGTGGGTATCTAACTCCTACTATTTACTCAACTGTTTGCTCCTTTATTTACAATGAGCTTACCTGAGCCTTCTTTTTCCTGAACTTTGGGTCTTAGTAACCAGTTCTGGGGCAACAGAAAGGGTCCTTCTTAAGATCTAATTACAAGTCACCAAATTGTCCTGATATTTCCTTCAAAGTATTTTTCATATTCAAAGTAGTGACAAGAATGTCATCTTAAGAACTAGCATCAGAATTTTTTGTGCACATGATATATATGTGTGTGTGTGTGTGTGTGTGTGTGTGTGTGTGCGTGTGAATGTTTATGGTCGGGGATGGGGGGGTCATGGAGAACACTTTCTTGTTTTAGAAAACTTTCTTGTTTTAGAAATGTCTCCAAACAGAATACACATTGCAAATAAGAGATATACCCAATCTGCATTGCTGCTATCTACTAGGTAATTGTATCTACTTGGCTTTGGCACTTCAAGATCTCATCATATCTTTTGAGATCAGAAAGTGTATTTTAATGCTGGTACTTCTCACTATCTTCCCTGGCCTACATAGGTCAGATTTTACAGTGCTATTCTAGGATGTTAGTGGCCGCCTCTCATGCATTGCTCAATGTCTTGAAAGAGAGAATAGTCTCTGGGCCCTGCTGAGGGAGATGGTAGATGGATGTGTGGGACACATATGATGTACACACTCTGACATTCCCATGTTTCTGGATTATTTTCTCTGCATTATGCAAGCAAAATTCTGGAATGTCACCCTCAGCCATAATCCATCACCAAGTCCAGGTTTAAGTTAAGCAAACAAACTAACTTTTAGATTCACCTGTTGGAGTTTAGACATTAAACTTAGAATTTGTGTTTTGTTTTTGTTTTTATTTACTTGACAGAGAACTGGCACAAGCAAGGGAGCGGCAGGCAGAGGGAGAGGGAGAAGCAGGCCTTCGCACAGCAGGGATCCCTGTGTGGGACTCAATCCCAGGACCCTGAGTTCATGACCCGAGTTGAAGGTAGATGCTTTGGGTAGATGCTTAACCAACTGATCCACCCAGGTGCCCCTAAACTCCGAATTTCTGATGAGTACATCATATTGATAACATTGGTCTGAGCCAATGTTTATTCCATTCCATTTAATCTAACATTGTTAGGATTCCTATTCTTCAGAAATGTGTTAATAGAAATAGTAAAATCTCACAGTTCACTAGGTATGGTCAGACTTTGTACCTTCCCCTGAGGCGTGCTTGGATTTGATTGTGGCTATGGGGTCTGGAGGCAATAAGCCTATTGGAAGATACTGAGAATAGAACAGTAGTGAGGATCCTCAAGCAAGGAAATGATCATCTTCTCAGATAATAGGCTGGCTCTGAGGGCAAGGGAGGTTCAGGGAGATTGGAAAGCTCCAAGTTCTCATTTTTTTTGAGAGAGGACAAAAAAAGTGCTTTGTCTGAGCACACCTAGATGTGCTCATTCTATGTTTTAAGGTCCATTTCATCTCCAATTAAATTCTGAGTTTCATACAAAATATTTGGCAGAGCTGTAAATACAAGGTGTATTTTTATGCGGTAAAATACTCAATACTTAATTGTCGAGCCTAGTTCCAAGTATTTCTGGTCTAGAGTTAGCTAAGATATCATTCAAAATACATTTCTAAACAAAGACAAAGTTTACTACTCAAGAAACTTTGCTGAAAGAACTATGTACTAAGAGTGAAACTGAACTAAGTAAAAAGGAATGAAATTCAAGTAGACATTTTGGGCAAAGAAACAGGTAAAGACTTAAGCAAATCAAATCAAATACTAAGTATTATAAAAAGACTAATACTTTTTAGGGGACATTTCAAAGCAAAGAAGAACTAAAATAATTGATGTGGTAGATGTGATTTCAGGAAATATTCCCTCACTCTATTCTTCACATGTATGGAAGGAATATACTTCTCCACCTCATTGATGTTGGGCTTGGACTTGTAACTTGCTTTGGTTAATGGAATGCTAACATATGTAATAAGAGAAAAGGCCCGAAATGTCCATTCCCGTTGCCTTACTCTCACTTTCCCGCTTTCAGCAATATGAAGAATATGCTCCAGGGAGCCACTGGTTTGAGGAAGACAAGAGACATATGAAGAAGATCTAGACTAATACATAGTTTGTACCCAAAATTTAGTCCAACCAACTCCAGCCTAGTTCAATCATACCCATATAAGCCAGACTTAAGTGAGAAATGATTGCTTATTGTTGAATGCTCCTAGGGTTTCGTTGTTAAGCAGAAAGGTTAAGCAGGAATGCTTAACTGATATATAAGCTACTAATAAGGATGTATAAGCTGGGAAGATCGGGTTTAAAACATTCTAAGTCTCTTGAATTGTTTGGGAGAGGAGGTACTAGTTAATCTATTTTAAATTATTATTGCTCTTTTTGAAAATAATATATATGTCATACCAAATTCAACTACATAAAGATATGCAGTGAAAATTATTTTCCTTCCTATATTTACTCCACATGTGGTGCCTATTTCCTTTCCCCAGAGGCAACCACTGTTACCAGCTTCTTAGGGATACTCCCATAGATATTTTGTACATTCATTCATTGTACATGCGTTCATTGTACATTCATTCATTGCACATGTGTCTGTTTATGCAAAAATAGTAACACATTACTACATAACTGTTCCTTTCTTTTTCTTATTAAATTGCATATTTGGAGATTGTTCTGTATCAATACATATTGGGATTTTTTTTTAAATAAAAAACATTTATTATTATCTATCATTTGAAGTAAAATAAATTAATTTAATTAGTCCCCGCTGTATAGTGATTACTTTTAAATTTTGTTAATCAAGTAAATATTTTATGTAATAAGAATAATCATTAAACATAAAGAAATAGAGTATATAAACTTCTAAACAAGTTAAGGAAAAACAAGGAGAAAGAAAAATCATCCTTTCATTAGAAGGTAGAAAGAATAAAAAAAGGAAGAAAGAAAATGTATGGTAAATGGAAACATAGTACATACAGTAATATAATGTAGTATATAGTATAGTAGAAACAAATAAAAATACACTGGATACAAGCATCATAACGTATACTAGTAAAACTAGCAAGTTAAAAAACAAAGCTTTTAAAGATAGATTTTTTTTTTGAAAACCCAACTAAATGTTGTTTATAAGGGATTCATTTAAAATGTGATTGCACAAGGGGCGCCTGGGTGGCTCAGTTGGTTGAGGGTTTGCCTTTAACTCAGGTCATGATCCCAGGGTCTGGGATGGAGCCCCACACAGGGCTCTCATTCAGTGGGGAGCCTGTTTCTCCCTCTCCCTCTGCCTGCTGCTCCCTCTACTTGTGCTCTCTCTTTCTCTGTCAAATAAATAAATAAAATCTTTAAAAATAAATAAAATGTGATTGCACAAAAAATTCACTTAAAACATGACTGATGTATAGAGATAGAAAAAAACCCCACAATATAATTACCAAAATTAATCTGGCATAGGTATACTAATACCAGAGAAAATAGACTCTAAGGAAAAGTATTTATTATTGATAGGATATGTATTTAATTATAAGGTTTTGATTCACCAGAAAGACCAAGCATTTCTGAGTCTCTAAGTGTAGGCATATAGTATAACAACATTGCTTCATATATATAAAGTAAAAATGGACAGAATTATAAGAAGAAATTGGCAGATCTACCATATCATTAAATAATCTTTTTTATTCTTTTAGGGATAAAGTGCATGCACATGAGTTGGGGGGCGGTCGTTGGGAATGGGTAGGGGCAGAGGGAGAGGAAGAGAGAATCTTAAGCAGGCTCCATGCCCAACATGGAGCCCATATAGGGTTCAATCTCCTGATCCTGAGATCATGACCTGAGTGGAAATCAAGAGTCCCTTGCTTAACCGACTGAGCCGCTCAGGGGCCCCATAATTGGATAATTTTAACACCTTGCTCAAAAGTCAATAAATCCAAAAAAAAAAAAAAGTCAATAAATCCAAGCTAAGCAAAAAATAATAACGATAAAACTTGAATAACAAATTTAGAAACCTGAACTATTGGTCAATTATAGACTCACAAAACAAATAGAGAATACAGTCTTTTCAATTACATATTGACTATAAAAATAATCCACAATTAGTTTCAGAGTAAATCTCTATAAATAATAAGAAATTAAAAAAATAAGAAATTAATATCATGTAGAATGCACTTCCAGATCAAAATGCAATTAATTTGTAGAATAAATAAGGAAAGAAAGCCTTAAAGTTCTAACTCAGCAAACTAAAACCCTAAAATTCTAAGCAGTTGCAAATCCAAAATAATTAAAAACGTAAATTATGACGTTTAGAACTAGATTTCAGTGAATGTATTGTATTAGATATTTGTTGGACTCAGTTATAGAAGTTCTTAGACATTTTTAGCTCTTTGCAAGGGAAAACAGAAAGGATGAAAAAATAGTGAGGTAATTATTGAACTTAGGGAGTTAGAATAAGAACAACAGAATAAAAGCAAGACAGTAGAGAATAATAAGCCAATGTACAAGTTGATGAAATAAAATGTAAACAATAAAGAAGATCTATAACATAAAAACTAATTGAGAGTGGCAAAATTTGTTAAGAACTAAAAGAAAACAAATAACCAGTATTAGAAATGAAAATGGGAATATAACTAGAATAAATTAATGATGTATATTTGTCATCTATATGAAGGTACAGTGGAAAAATAACCCTACATCTTATAGTAGATTCTTTTATGTTGTTCATTTGATTTATGTTTGTTTTGAAGCTACGAAGAACTGTCAAATTCTCTTTCTATGGCACTGCCTCATTGCCCCTGACAAACTATCAGAGAGCTTTTTGGACACACACATTAGTGCTGTCTTTTGGTATATCTTCAAATACAACTTTAATGTAGTATAGTTGGGATTCTATATTGGCCAAGGGACAACTGGGAAGTGATTGAATTTTGCGTGTGTGGAGGAGATTCTACTTTTCCTTTTGGCGTCTGTATAATCTTTCATGATGCCATTTTTCCAGTGCTGAAAGACTAGTCTGTTGACAGTCATTCTCAGATAATTTATTTTGCTTTCAGTCTCTTCTTCCATTTACTAAAGACTTATCTCAAAGAATTGCACAATTGAAAATAAAACAATAAAGTGGTTCATAAGTCATCATAGGTTAATATACTAACTCCTCCAAGATTATTTGCATGTAAAAAATGAGACAAATTTGCTTTAATGGAATTACAGGAATCAAACATAGTAAAATGGACATATATTTTTTGATATATGGAAGTTTTAAGTGCTCAGAAACATTACAAAAGTTGTTTTAATTTGAGATAAACCTTGTAAAATTGATGTAAGGAGGTTCTAACATAGTGTTTCTAACTCACCCCACTCCAGGTTTTATGACTTACAAATACATAGATTTTATTCTTGGAAGAAATTATAGATGAATGAGTACAAACCCACCTACATAACTAAAAAAGTAGCAAGTTTAGTCCATGTTGGAAATCAAGACCTGTTCATTTTAGGTAATCTCCTGGCTGGCTAATGCAGAAAAAGGAACAGCCAGAACCAGTTTGGGCAAGTCCAAGTGCTAAGTGAGTCACCAGAAGCTACAATGCTAATCTTTTTTTTTTTAAATAACTGATTGTTTTCCATTCAGGTTTGTTCCAGGGTCAAGCAGAGTTTCAGCATTCCAAGAAGAGAGATGGAACTACCTCTTTGTTGTTGAACACTTTGTCTTCATGTCACAAATATTCATGCATATATTCAACCAACTGCTATTTCCTGACGAGACGGTGTTTCAAGACTATTTTTTCTATTTACATTTCACATGAAGAAAAGAGTACTGTTCCTTGAGAAAGCTATTTCTTCATTAGGGCAAGTTCCATATCCAATCATTTTGTAAACTGTGAAAATAAAGAACAAGACTAAATAATGAAGCAATGTTTGTATAGTAGAATAGACTATTGAAAATTTCACTAGAGATCCATGACAGAACTGAAATTAACACTCGAGTATCTACATGTATGGAGTATTCCCTAGATTGAGAGAATCATATACTCTAATTTTTTCCTGCTATATAATGCATTGCTGCTACTTTTGTGTTAAAAGGGACCTTAGTAAAATACAATTGTTTAAAATGGAAGAATATAACTGCACATTTTTCTAGTCATAGGTAACCTTATTTTTGGTATTTAGTATCTCCCAGCTACTGAAAACACATCATGTGTAATCCTCATACAACCATCATCAACAGATGGCGGACATGAGGCTTAAAGAGGTTAGAGAGCAGGGCTTCCAGAATGACAAGAACTCTCTCCTAAGCAAATAAAAAATAAATAAATAACTGGTGTACATTATGAAAAACTTTAATTTGAACTTCTGGAAATTGTTCCAAGTGCATACAGCAAATGGGAAGGCATTTATTCAAGAAAATCTACGAAGTCTCATTACGAACAATGAGCTTCTATAACATTTGAACCATGACCCACTCCATTACTCGGCTTCGTGTTGTGGAAGTTCTATACCAGCACGTGCATCTAAAATGGGAACTCCTTATTTCTTCAGCTCCCTGTCCTGAGGAGTTATAAATCTTACCATGAGGAGCTGGCTGCCAGAGTTCTGATTTCTCCCAGAGCCATATTGTAGAAGAAGGCATGGCTGAGAGGACTTCCCTCCCTACCCAGCCCCCATTTTTAAAGCAGAAGCCCTGCTCCAGAGACAAGAGATTGATAATAGTGAGGCCCTATAATAAGCCTCTCTCTCCCTCCCTCCCCTTCTCCCAGCTCACTCTTGGAGCTGAAGTTCCATGTTGAGAGAGTCAAGCCAAGAAGAGCTGGGGCAGTCACCACTTGTCCCTTTGACTACTTGCAGAGTAGAAGTATCACTCCAGGAAAAGAAGACCCCCAACCCCAGCTCTGGTGCAATCATTCTGCCCAAGGGGTAAGGCAGACCATAAGAGGAAGAGCTCTGCAGTTTTACCTGAGGGGACAGTTCTTATTTGAAACAGAAAGAGAACTCCATACCTAGGGGTGTTGTCATGCAGAATGGTGATCCTGGTATAGAGCAATTAAGAGGAGGCTGGTAGTTCTGATACAAACAAAATTGCAGAATAATCAGAAGTTCACTAGACAGAACCAGTGAAAGAGACAGCCAAACAAAGCCTTCCTGGGATCACACTCAACAGTAGAAGTCAAAAAGGTTGTGCACATAATGTAGGCTGCACATACTCAGGGAGAATCATTCTCAATTGCTTGGGACAGGTAACTCCTTTCTTTCTTCCATTTGATTACTCTTTTCTTTCTTCAACTTGCACCTTCTTTTGAATGGAAATAACAGTAACTATTATCCTATGCCTGCCTCACCATTGTATTTGGGGAGCAGATAACTCCTCCTCCTGTTTTCTAGATCTACAGGTCCAGACATAGAGAATAATTTTGCCCTGGAATGGATCATACTAGATATTTTAATCATACCTGATTCAGGTGATTTAGATGATTAGGTTTGGGACTTTTGAGCTAGTAATATTTAGATGATATTTGGGGCTTTGAGTTGATGCTGTAATGGGTTGAGTCTTTGAGGGATTTTTGTAATGAGACGAGTGTATTTTGTGTGTAAAATGTACTTGAATCTTTGGGGACCAGATGGCAGATCATGGTAAGCTGAATAATGGTCCCCATAAAGATGTCCACACCCTAATCTCTGGAACCTAATAATGTTACCTTATATGGCAAAAAGACATTGCAGGTGTGATTAAATTAAATATCTTACAATGAGGAGGTTCTCCTGGATTGTCCAGATGGAACCAAATGTAGTCACAAGGATCTTCATGAGAAGGATGCAAGAAGATCAGACAGGGTGATAGGCAAGATGATGTATAATAGAAGTAGAGACTGAAGTGATGGAGCCATAGCTCAAGGAATACGAGCAGCCTCTAGAATCTGGAAGAAACAAGAAACTGATTCTCTCCTGGAGCCTCCAAAAGTAACCAGCCCTGCTATCATCTTGATGTTAGTCCATTAAAACTGATTAGAGAATAAATTTGCATTGCTTTTAGCCATGAATTTAATCGTAATTTGTTATAGCATCTGTAGGAATCTCATAGGGTAAGTATGAAGGTAATAATGAAAGAGAATATAATTGCATATTTCTTCTTTCACCTCTTGTATGATTTTAAAAGGAATTGCATAATACAATAGGGATATAACTATATTGGGGGGGTCTAAAACAGAGAAATATATTTGATAATCATAGCATAAAGGAGAAGTGTGTGAACAAAGGTATATAGGATTAAGGAAATAACAATAGATGATAATGTACATCTGGTGTAAAAAAATGAAGAGAACCTCAAAAGATAAGTAGGAAAGTTAAAATACAATACAAAAATAAAATACAAATATGAAAATAAAATAAAATACCAACTCTGTAATTATATACTAGTTTTCTTTCTTCTCTAAGTTTCTTTAAAATATATAATGGTATATAAAATAATAGTTAGAACAATATAGTGTTGGTTTTATAACAAATATAGACTTAATATGTATAACACTTGTAAAGAAGTGGAGAGAGAACTAAGCTACAAGGTAGTGGGATTTTAGATTTCATTGATATTAAGTCAGTATAAATCTGAAGTAGATTCTGAAAGATACCCTTTGTAGGCCCTAATGCAACTGCTAAGAAGATAACATACACATATAATTAAACACATCATTAAAGGAATTGAAATGTTCCAGTGGAAAATGTCCACTTGCTGTAAAATAAGGTAATAAAGGAAGAACACAGGCACAACAAAGACATGAGATATACAGAAAATAAAAAAGCAAAATGATAAATGTAAATCTAAACATACCAAATAACAACATTAAATGTGAATGTATTAAACAATCTAGTAAAAAAATAGTAAAATTATATTTAACAGAAAAACAAAAACAAAATCAAACTATGCTGTCTATAGGAGATACTACCTGGATTTAAAAATTTAAAAATATGTTGAAGGTAAAAGAATGGGAAAGATATATGCAATGCAAACAGCAACCATATGAAAGAGCTGGAATGGCTAGAGTAAAATCAGACACAAAAGATTTTAAAACAAAATATACTGCTAGACATAAAAATGGGTTATTTAATACTGACAAAAAGGTCAGTCTTCTAAGAAGATACAACAATTGTAAACATGTATGTATCCAATTGTTCTAAATACATGCAGCAAAAACTGACAGGCTTAAAGGAAGAAATAGAAAATTCAACAATAGTGGTTAAAAGCTTCAATATTCCACTTTCAATAATGAGTAGAACAACTAGACAGAGAATTATTTAGCAATAAAAATAAATGAAGTACCCATCATGCTATTACTTAGGTAAAACATGAAAATGTTATGTAATCGAAAGAAGTCAGGCACAAAAGTTTACATGTTATAGGACTCCATGTATATAAAAGAATAGGTAAACTTGTTGCAACAGAAAGTTGATACTTGTTGCTTGGGGCTATAGGTTTTGGGAGGTTTCGGGGGAGTAATGGAAGTGATGGCTACTAGATTCATTTTGAGAGTGAGGAAGATGTCCTATGAGACTTGCATGACTCTGTGAATGTATTTAAAACCTTGGATTGTATACTTTAATGAGTGAATTGTATAGTATATAGTATAGTAGTATACTATTGTATTTAGGTGCTTTGTATAGTAGGTGATTTATGTCTCAAAAATGCTGTTGTTTTAAAGAAGGTACAATTGGAACAAGGGTTGACAAAACGGTCCACCCGCCCGTTCCGTTCCTTTGCCTTTTTGTGTAGAATGTCAAGTTAAAAATATTTTAGTTTTTTTAGTAGTCGAAAAAAGTCAAAAGAAGAATAGTATTTCATAACACGTGCAAATTACGTGAAATTGGAATTTCAATGTTCATTGATAAAATTTTATTGGAATACACACACAAAGATAAAATAAGATCTCTAAAGTTATTCAAATAGTAAATGGTAGAGTTGAGTTCAAACTCAGGTGGACTGAATTTAGAACCCTGTACCATAACCAAAACAAAAATCTGTTAGGCACAGAATAGAAATGAGATTTGACTCAGATATATTCTGCGATTGAGAACCATCATCAGCCAGCATCACTGTGATGTTTATTGGGGAAAGGGACGACAAAATGTACCAAGCACTGACTAGCAGAAATTTTGTGTAAAAGAGGAGGCAGGATAGTTTTAATGGTTTTATTTTCTATAAGGAAATCCTTGAACTAAAGAGTGAGCCAGCAAGGCTCTTTAACATACTGACCCCATGAATACACAGAACAGGAATACCCTTTACTGTGGAAGGTTGCTATGCAACTGTATCTAGCATTCCTTTTTGACTTTGCTCCTTCGTGTAAGGGATTTTTGCATACACGTGAACAATTATGCTCCAAATATCATGTTCTTTGTTTTACTTAATTATGCACGTCTCTTCTCATCTCTGTTCAATGATGTCAAGTTGGTAGCTTGAAATCAGATATAGCAGGAGTATTTACACAATGAAAATTGGAGGGCTGTTTTTCAATTGTTTACCAGTGCAATACTGGTTCAGGACAATGACCTATAAAATGCATTACTCACCTTTAAAAACACTTTGCATAAGCCCCTCTCATCCTTTCTTGCATTTTCCTCCATCTTGGTACGGGGATGTAATGGTGCTGCTAAAGCAGTCTTTATTTTTTATTTATTTTTTTAATCCTGTTAGGAAATTCTCATGAATCAGAGAAAACAAGCCTCATCTGAAGGCATTCCTATTCGATTTTTTAAAACACTGGGCGAGCAATAATACAGTTGATAAGCTGCCTCAGTAAGTTGTGGAACAGAGAGGGAACTTCAGCTTTGCCTTATCTGTAGCTCTCTACTGTCAAGAATATATTTCCCCCACTCCAGGATGCACAGAGAAGACCATGTATATATAAACAACATTTAAAGAAGAATAAAGATAGCTATTAGGAAAATTAGTTGAAACAGTCACCAGCATGGAGATTGGAGCAGACCCAGTCAGTGCATCCCCAGAGCTTGCTTGGACCTTTTTTCATTTCCGTGCACACTGGCTCTGGATGTGTTCCATGCTTAAATGGTCAGCACTGTGTCTCTTTGTTGGGGCGTTGGCCTCAGGCAGCTAGAACTCATTTTGCTTCACTTTGTTAGAAGTACCTGGGAGTTTATATCTCCCGAGGGGCAATTATTAACCAATGATTGACAGGTGCAGGAGAATAAATATTCCAGCTACTTTGTCTTGGTCCAGATAAATTGAAGGTGTGGTCTACACTGTCTTTAGACACCCTTTGTGGGACAGAGTCAAACTTACTCTTCATGAAATTTTGCTTGATAACATATCCCTCCTTAGACACCTAGCTAGTCCCATTTCCTTACAAACCTCATGATTTTTCCTGGCAAAGCTTCCTACTAATCACCTTCACATGAATCCTCATTTCAGAGTGTTTCTGGGGAACCCAACTTTCAATCTTCTCAGAAAGCAGTAGAAGAACAAAAAGGTAGCCAATCATCCTGTTCTAGCTTCTTGAATTTGAGCTTTCTCCACTGACATGTCTCAGATATCTAGATGTGCTTGGAAGGAAAATAGATTCACTTTGGAAATTCAGGTTCATTTAGGTAGTTGGAAATACATTTCTGGACTCCAGGACAGAGGTCAGACCTGGAGATATATTAAATTAAAACAAGCTGGGTTGTCAAATCGTAATGTATGAGTTATGCTGATTTACTTTTCTATGAACTACTTTGTCCATCCTCACCTAATTTTAAAATTCAGTACAGCTGTGGGTTTCATTAAATGTTTATGATCCTATTACAGGATATATTTTTAGCCTTAATAAAGGGAAGTTGATAAAGCTTCATTATCTGTCGTTTCAGAGGAAGAGTAAAAAATCTAACATCTACCAAGTGAGTATATAATATGTCATCATAAATCTTCTATTTCCCAATCCTTTGTCTCTCTTTGACATCAAAGATAAATGACTATTACTGGAATTAATATCTCTTAAATATATCATGATTCTTCAACATTATTAGCCAAAAGGCCGTTATGAAAACTTCACTAAAATAGAATTTGGTTTTCTTTGTACGAACTGTAAGGGTTACTGTGAATTTTTAGTACCCATAGTGGAAATGTCTTCCATATTAACTCAGCAGGTTTTCTTAAAGGAATGAAATTATTTTATATGTGAGAAGGGAAAGTGCAAAATATTGTGGCAAAATTATTCTGTTTTTTTTAATCTTTTGAAAACTGAGATCATTTAAATCACTTAGGTAGAGGAGGTTAGTATTACTTTTAGACTCAGAATCTTGTTTAAAGTGGCACAAGCTTGGTAGCAAAATAATATACCTTCACTGACCTAGGGAGAGCTCTTAAGAAACATCCTTGAGATATTTGAACTACGCCTCTCTCTCCTATCAGATGTAAAAGATAATTTCAATGTAAGTTTCTCTGTACTATTGTGAGTTTCAAATGTAATTTCTCTCGAAATGTGTGTCCATGTAAAAGCTTCTTTTGCAGTTGCTATGGAACTAGTTTCTGACACTTACATTATTAAGGCTCAATTTGGATCGGAAGGGAATGCAACGGTAAGACATTGAAAACTGCTTCCATAATTTGGGGCTGAGGAAGGAAAAAAAATGGAGAGTGGCAGAAAATGAAAGTATTTATAAGTATTAGTCACACAAAGATTCTGTTTTAATGGCAGTCATGTCAGAAAAGCAAGTATTATATAAGACTATTTCCCATATTGGCATCAATGAAAAGATATTTTCAGTTCTGGAATTATGATATTTTTATTGTAGGAATTATAGTATGATTTGGATATATAGTCAGAGCTTAACAATACTGGCCTATGTTAAGCTTTAGAAATTTGCTCCTTTTTTTTCTTTCTTTTTTTTTTTTTTTTAGGTATATACCAGTGGAAACATAACTGGAAAATAAATAATGTTTACCTTCCTTATTTATTTAGGGTTTTTTTTTAATGTTTTCTTTACTCTCTCCTACTATGAAAAGCTTGGCTCTGACAGCAGAGGTGAATGCATCAATTCACACTAAGATAAGAGTTATTGACTGTGGAAGAGCTTATGCCCAGATACAACACCATGTAAACTGTCCACCAACCCTTCCCCTGACTTCTTTTTACTTTCACTTTCCAAATTTTTCCTCTTCTTCTGACTCTCCTACTTATTTTTTCTATTTATTTGAGAAGCCGCCTCAAACTTATTTTGACATGAAATTGAGTTATGAATACATTAATAAAACTAATATGAATGAAAAATGAGGCTATACAACAAGTAACATCATCTTAGTTTTATAAAGGTAAGTGACTTGCCTCAATGTATTAGCAGTTTTTATAGCTGCAAATTAGGACCTAGAACTCAAACACTTCTGATTCTGGACCCAATATTCCCTTCAGTGGAACCCCTGGCTTTTCTGAGGACATCTGTGAAGCCGGTTTGATTGTAATGACCATAATATCAAGTGTCTTCATTTCTTGTTTTTTTTTTTTTTTAAAGATTTTATTTATTAATTTAACAGAGAGAGAACACAAGCAGGCAGAGAGGCAGGCAGAGGCAGAGAGGAGCAGGCTCCCTGCCGAGCAAGGAGCCCGATGCGGGACTTGATCCCAGGACGCTGGGATCATGACCTGAGCCGAAGGCAGCTGCTCAACAAACTGAGCCACCCAGGCATCCCTTCATTTCTTGTTTTAAAAAGTAAACTATTCACTTTCTGAAACATCCTTTTCCAAGTTTGAAATCATAGGTCTTAAAAGTAGGTACTTATAGCCTGCTTTAGTAAGTAATTTTGCTCTCCCCTGAGGATAAGTCCCTTGTGGAATATAACAAAGGCGAATCCCATCACATTAGGTGGCTGACAAGGAGGAGACGTTAGTTGACCACCATTACAAAAACCCAGGGGAGAAATGATGAAAAGAAATGGTTTTCTTTATGCTGAGATCATTACTTTTTTTTTTTTTTTTTTAAGAGTACAAGCGTGCATGAGGAGGGCGGTGGAGAGGGAGATAGAATCTTAAGCGGGGTTCATGCCCAGCTCCGAGCCCGACTAGGGCTAGATATCATGACCCTGAGCTCATAACCTTGAGCTGAAATTAAGAGTCTGAGGCTTAATTGACTGAGCCACCCAGGTGCCCCTATTTTTCTATTATGTTATTGGCAAGATATCCCACAAGCCCCTATTTGCAAATTTTTATTCTCAGAAATGATGTATATAATATGCAATGAAATTTAATTTCCTTTGAGTTTATATTTTTACCTTTGAGTTTTATTTTTAATATGATATCAGATGCATAAAAGGATATATGTTGGGCTACAATTAAAACTATATCATATGTGAAACTTCAGGTATTCCACAATTTTTAATTTTCTCAGACTTCCCAGATACCTATTTTGACCTGCTTATTCAAATTTTTGTCATTAAATTACAGATTTTGAAAATGTTTCTTCATAATGCTCTGTTTTTTTTTAAATCAATGCTTACATATGAAACCAACTTTTTTTTTTAATGAAATGTATCAGTAAATTACGCTTATGGCAAAATATAGGCGTGTCTTAGAGATACTATGTTTCAGTTCCAGAACACTGCAGTAAAGCAAATACTGTAAGAAAACAAGTCAAACGAATTTTTTTGTTTACCAGTGCATGTAAAGTTATGTTTATACTATACTGTAGTTTATTAATTGTGCAATGGCACTATGCCTAAAAAAAAAATGTACAAATCTTCATTTAAAAATATTGCTAAAAAAAAGGTTAATGAGCACCTGAGCTTTCAGCAAGTCATGATTGTTGATCACAGATCCCTGGAACAAATGTAAAAATATTGCAAGAATTTTCAAAATGTGACACAGAGACACAATGTGAGCAAATGCTATTGGAAAAATGGCACCAATACACTTCATTTGTTCCACACAGTGTTACCACTAACCTCTAATCTGTAACAAACAAAAACCAAGGGGAAAAAAGCAACAAAAACCCACAGTATCTCTGAAGCCCAATAAAATGAGGAATGCCTGTAATGAATTAAACAACCACGGGGAGCTATGTTACCTTATCAAATACAGTGTTAATAGAATGAGAGAAGAAATCTGTCATATTTCCAATTCAGGAAAAGAAAAACTAGTAGAGAAGAGAAAAAGGGCTGTATGCTTTCCCGCTGAATACATATTTTCCCGTTGTTAAGATTGCTTTGAGAACCAGTGTTCTATTTTTATTATTCTCCTTTTGCCTACATTTGAAATTTTTAGAAAGGATTCTTCATTAGAAATGCTATAGAATTTTTATGTACACTGTTTTCACATGTATTTTCCAGAACACGTGCTAATTACAGTAGAAGTTTTTGGTTACAAGATCTAGTCTTTCATCCATTCTGAATCTATCACTATGGATATAATTGAAACAACTACAGTCTTAGAAACTCAAAATGCAAAATTATAAGAAGGGGTATTTTAAATGTACTACCTACTAAATTGGGAGAAAGATGTGGGAGAATGATAGTTAATATAATTAAATTTAAAACCAAGTATCATTTTAACTGTTGATCACTTGCTGAAACCATTACTTTAGAAAAACAGTTTTTTAAAAAGATTTTTAATTTATTTATTTGACAGAGAGATTACAAGTAGGCAGAGAGATAGGTAGAGAGAGGGGGAAGCAGGCTCCCTGCTGAGCAGAGAGCTTGCTTCACTTCACTTCGTGGCTTGATCTCAGGACTCCAGCATCATGACCTGAGCCAAAGGCATAGGCTTAACCCTCTGAGCCACCCAGGCACCCCCTCGAAAGGCCAGAATAGTTGAAAAACATAATTAATAAACAAAATGAAACTGAGATTGTGATATGAAAGTAAATATGATCTGAGAGGTGAGAAAGGATGGAACTCACTACTTTAAACGCACCATGAAAGGATATCATCATTCTTGGTTCAAAAGAAACAGAACCATTATTATGAGAACAGAGTATAGCTGTGTGTTATTCCTTCATAAAAGATACATTCCTTCATAAAAATCTGGAGAATTGAGGAGAGTATTTGTGTGAAGATAAAAGAAGATTAGAAACAAAATTAGGTAGTGGTATAGCAAAGTGGTTACAAGGCTAAACTTGGGAACTGGATTGCCTGAGTTCCTACCCTGAATATGGCACTTATAATTGGGGACCCCGGACAGTTTATTTAATCTCTCAATGCTTCAAATTCCTTGTGTATATAATGTGGATTATCATTGCTGTGAGAATTACATGAGATGAAACATAAATATCCTGGCATAAAGGGGGTGCTCAATAAATATTAGCTATTATTATCACGGTAAGAGTGTACTACAAGGACCTGACTAAAGAAAGTGAATAAATTAAATTCACCTGGTAGAAATGACAAACTAGACTTCAAGTACACATTCAGTTGAAAATTCCATTCTTCAAAAGCAGATCATTTGATAAATTCTTGCTTTATCTCACTTGATAGTTTCACCCAGTAAAAGGTAACCAGTAAAAGGTAAAGAAAGTTACAAGGAAAATTGGTGCTAGTGAACTATGCATTTCGCATACTAGCTGCATAACAAAACGAAAGAAAGAACAAAGTGTCGAAAGAAACCAGTGTAACTTCCCTGGAAATTACTGACAGGATCAGATTTTAAATTGGTGAAACACAAGAAGAAAGGCCACATACTTAAATATTATGGTGATACTGACTGTCAGGATAATGTCAGAGGTGCTAAAGTCTAAAATGAACTGTGATGTCTGAAAAATGTTAAGGTTAACAAAATTTTAAATTATGTAAGGGGATTTCCAAGGAAGCAGAATTAATATATGTGATGTATATCCTTTGGCAAAGACTACTAATGAGCAAAACTTGAATCCTGCTGGTAAAAGTGATCAAGCCCAACTGTTATTTGGAAGAAAAAGAATCAAGACCCACACCCTTTCCAGTTGAAATTAAAAGTTATTGAAATTTGTTTGGATGAGTTGAGGTAGGCTTGACCTCCGGTTTGTACTGTATAAATAGGGTTGCTCCCTAAAATAAGGGTAGGAACAAATGGGGCTGCTAGGCTGACCCCAACACCGGATCAGGTGAGTGAATTCATTCAGAATGATGATTCTGAACGTATGAGGCAATGGAATCCACCAGGAATGGTAAACACATACTGTCCCTTATTAACCTGGAAGCAGGTTATATAGGGCAATCCGACCAGCCTGAACACTGATGACCCAAGCTGAGGGTAATAATGGGAAATGAGTGCTGACAGTGAATGTTTCAGAAAACTTGGTAAAGGGCAGACATCACACTTACATTGACAGCCCCGGTGAGGTTTCAACAGGCAGGGAGAAGATCCTCTAGCATTAAGCATAGGGAAGCCAATGGAAGTAGGACTTCTGCTAGCCAGTTTTGTGTCTGGTGACCCCACCAGTATCATGGTCTCATGTTCTCATGGAGTTACCCATTAAGAAGTGAGCCATGATTCCTCCAACCTCCAGGGGGCAGGTATGAGCTCTGGCTTGAGTGCTGAGAGAGTAAGATCAAGCCTAACTCTTTAAATATGAATAAGCCTGGGGAGAGGAGAAGAGAGGCTCAACTTCCTATTAATCAAGGTTTTCATAGCCTGGAGCAGTGCCTCTCCAACTTCTCAAACAGCAACCTTTGTAAAATAATAAAAATGAATTACTTGAAAAGTGAAATTTAAAAAGCCCTATTTTTTTAGTTGGAATTCAATAAACGTAATCACAACAAATGTAACATAGGGAAAAATAATTACAAATCGTATAGGTTGCTTGTTGAAAGGGTATGCTTGTGTGTAAAGGTGATTAATACACTTAACACATTGAACTAGAGCAGGGAATGATGTCTTAGCCTGTGCCTCCCTCCCTCGGGATACATCGTAGGTTGAAAATGACAATATATGTACAGGGCTGTGGAATAAACAGGTGAGACAATTTAGGGCACCTTAGGCTCCTCCTGGCCATCCCAGGACTGAGAATCACCTCTAAGCCTGGGGGACAAAATGAGACAAAGCTCTTGTGGTCCCATAAAAAAATATACCAAAAGAAAGCTTCTCTCTCTTTCTCTGTGTGTGTGCTTGAATGTTATGAGAAAGAGCACTTAATTACAATCCTTATTCACAGTCCCACTCTCTGTGATCAACTAATTGCAGATGACATTGGAAGCCTTGAACAAATCTTGTTTTACATAATATAAGTGGCTAGAAACTCAGATTAATTTGCAGATCTGGAAAATTCTCTCAGGAAAAAATCTGTACTATTGTAAACATAGGGTGCTGCCACATAGCACAACCAGGAACCGATTTTTAACGCTGAAGTTCTTTCACCGTTTTAAAATATACTCTTCTTAATATATTACCCTTCATGTTAAGAAAAAGTTAACTCTAAATTTTATTTATGCAAGATTTTTATTTCACATTTAGTTTAATGAGCAGTATCAAATTTTACAGTCCCTGTTTTTCAATTTTTAAGACTCAAAGGACATCGGTAATGTGCTGACTTGACATAAGGCGCTCCTGGCGGCAAATGGTGTAACCAGGTGTGGAACTCAGGAACACTATAATCCCGAAGCAAAGGTCTTGTCAGGTGATAAGAAATCAAGATCTTCCCTTATCCTCTTCCATGACTCAGTCTAGATGATGCCTATCCATATGACAAAAGAAGTCAAGGCTTTAAAATGCTGGGAATGGAGAGTAATAAAGCAAGTTTATGGATGCCATCCGTGAAGCAGTGTGGATCAGTGAAATGTCCAAACGCACAGCTGAGTGAGAAGCCCTGGGGTAGGACGTGGTGGGATGCTTCAGCGTGTGCGCTCTGTGACCAGAGTGTCTGGATCTGAGTCCTGCCTTCCCCTCTCCTTATGTGATTTATTAAATGGTGACATTATCTGTACTGCTATCTTTCCTCAGAGCCTCATCCTGAGAATTAAATACATTTAGACACATAGAGCCTGGAGAACCGTAAATGCCCAGTAAGTATTGGGTATTTTTACAACTCCAAACCAGTGCAGGCCAAAATAAAATGTGCAGAAAATATTTCTTATATCATGCTAAGTACTAATAGACTATTTGAGGAAAGGTGATCCGCCAGAGGCTCTTCTGTAATTGGCTGCCTGCTGTTATTGATAACAGAGAAGACAAGCAGCCCCAGGAGTGTGGGGTCCTGAGCTCAGTCTCAAACTGCATTAGGCTTTCTGAAATGGCAGTGGCTGATATTTACCAAGCACTGGCTTTGTGCCCTGCGAAGAACTAAACATTAACCTGCATCATTGTCTCTTTGAATCCTCAGGACAACAACCCTGTGAGATAGGAATAATTTCCTTTTAAAGAGGAGGAAATGATGACTGAGATTTAAGTAATTTTCCCAAGGTCAAAAAAGGTAACAAATTGCAGAGCTAGTATTTAAACCTGGTGGTCGAATCCTGGACTTCCTACTTTTATTCTACACTGTGTTGCTTCAGTGAATCCCTTAACATTTTCTTCTCTAAGATGCATTTTAGGAATGAGAGCTTGAGTTCCCACTGGTCTCCACTGGGCTATCTTTCCTCTCTTGATCCAATCGATCACCTGGGAGAATTTGAAGTCAATCCATATTTAAACAGAAACAGCTGAAGTATTAACGTTTTATTACCTTCCGGAACGTGTCCAAAAAAACCTTGGATTTTCATCCAGTAAGTCATGAAACCTGAGGTTTTTGTTTTTGTTTTGGTTTTACCTATCCACTGGGAATAACACTTCTCTTGTGGATCATCGTGACTATTTAAAAAACTAATTCGTGTTAAGTGCCTAATCGTGTGCTTGGACTATAGTAAGTAGTTGAGGTTACAGTTGTCCTTGAGCATTCCATGTTTCCTTGGAGGGAAGGCAGCTTGGGGAGGGAGAAAGGAGATGTGAAGGAACGCCCGGTGGTTTGAAGGGAACACTTGGGACACACACGTGCTTGTGCCGTGAAGATTTCTCCTCCGTTCTGGGGTCACACAAAGGCTCTTTTCTGCCACTCTACTTGCTGAAAGCTGTGTCCTTTTAAAGCATATGGGTAAGTATCATATTGTGTGTGAAAATCAAAGAGGCAGGAGTCTAAAAATATGTAACCTGGATTCTATTCCTGGCCTAGCTGCAGACTCCCGTTAACTTATTAATATGTGTGTGCCTCAATTTCTTAAACATATATATAGAATTAACTCCTTCTCCCCCTCCCCCCATCCCAGGAATTCTGGAGTGATGATTGAGCTTCCTCACACCCCTGAATTCTCTTGAAAGGAGCAATATGCATATACAAGGCTTATACTATTAGGTCACATAGGCTACAGTTAGAAAAGTGCTTTGGTGACAGAAAAGGGCTTCTCTCTATGTGTTAACAGGAAACGTGTCTTTTTCATTGGAATTTACTTTTTTGAAGAATTTTCAAGTTCTCATGTGAAACGTTTCTGATGGTTTCCTTTTACAAAATTGAAAATGGTTGCACACTGGCAAAAGAAACTTAGTAAATACCAACCAACTTTACCATGGTGACCTTGTGTTAGCTCAAAGAGGGTCGGGATTATAAAAGAGCACAATTCAGTGTATCATTGCATTCAGGTTGCTAATTTTAGGTAAATACTCTTAAATTTTGGAGCTGGGAAAATGGAGTATATACTTCTAAACTTATTTTTTTTCACCAGGTATTTTCTTTTTAATATACTAGATTTTTCTACAAATATTTTATAATCAGGGCATGGTAATCCCCTGTGGAGGTTTAAATATGGACATATATTTAATATGTCTATGCCCACTAGGGCTTCACCCCCAAAAATTCTGATTCAGTTTGGCCTGCGTTGGGGTCTATAAATTCAAAATGATCCGAAGGTGATTCTAGAGCATGTCCTTAATTAAGCTATAAGGTGGCTTTCACAGACATTTTTAATATAAGAGTAAGGTTAGCTTTTCCTTATCATTGGCAGCCACATCTGTAGAGAGAACATGCTACTGATTTCCCAGAAATGTTGTTTTCCAATATTACATGTGTTTGGAAAGAGTGAAAAATAAGGATGTGTGAGAGAAAGACTCAGCCATCTTGCTTTATGTGGGCCCTAGCGCCAAGTTCACCTGTATGGAACTAGAGCTTCTTTTGTGTTCTTTTATCTTACCTTTATTCCTCATGCTATTTGCCAAAAGGGGTGAATCATTGATATCCTTGAATCACTAGCATTTAGGAATCTCTGTTAGAGTTTGACAGCATTCAATGGTAGCTCAGTGTGAGGTAGCAAAAGCATTTTTATTGTATGTAGTGTTTTCTTGGACTTTGACATTTTTCAATTTTCTTGGTTTATACTACTCTTTAAAATTAGTTTAACATCCAATTCAGAGAGCTGTTATTGCAGAAAATGTGGTTATGAAAGAGCAAAGCTTTTTGTAGTCTAGAAAGTAACATACAAAAGTTGCATCTAATTAAAAATCACCTTCATGAATTTAATGATCCAAAGGATGCTGATCTTTGAAGCACATTTACTACATATAGTAACTTAAACCCCAACTTTTGTAAAACATTAAGACAGTTTTTTAAAACTTACTAATCTTTTTATTCACAGGTACCGCATGAAACTTTGCTTTTGTTTCTGGCAACAATGAACTGCATTGAAGAAAATTAATTGAACCTTGAAATTTTCAAAATGCTTTTAGAGCAAAGATAAATAAAATTGTTTCAAACTGTAAATCGTTTTACATAAAATCTAGGGCAGTTTTCTTAGAGAACAGAGTTTACCTTTATTAGAGGAGATTGTTCAAAGTAACTGTGAAAAAAGGCTTTAAAAATAATTACCATGCTATTGTATGGTGATTGTAACAAATGTAAGCAATGTAAAAATTGAAAAAGTGAAAGGAGTGATTTCTACTCTACCCTGTACCCCGTGCTCCAGAAACAATAATTATTGATAACTATTAATATATTTGTGTGTATTATTCCAGTATTTTATTTACACATATGGATGCATGCTGCATGTACACACACACACACACACACTCAGGCTCTACCAGAAGTTTATTTTTCTTTTAACAAAAATTATCCCTTTTTACATATCAAAGATGTTCTCGGGGTGCCTGGGTGGCTCAGTGGGTTAAAGCCTCTGCCTTAGGCTCAGGTCATGATCTCAGGGTCCTGGGATGGAGCCCCACATCAGGCTCTCTGCTCAGCAGGGAGCCTGCTTCCTCCTCTCTCTCTGCTTGCCTCTCTGCCTACTTGTGATCTCTCTCTCTCTCTGTCAATAAATAAATAAAATCTAATTAAAAAAATAAAGATGTTCTCAACGAATGTTTTAATGCATCTCTGAGTTAAAAGCTCAGGTAATGCTATTCTTGCGCTAATTTTTTTGACTCAGAGGATATCAAGAGTGAAAAGCTGTTCATACCCAATTTTTCTAAGTGTCAGGGAAATGTACACCTGTTTTTATGTTTTTGCATCTCTGTGTCTCCCCAGGGGATATAGCTTTTACTCGGGGGATTTCTGGTTGGGGGAAAAGGGTCTGCACCACAGTCTCACTCTAAGTGATTATTATCACACCGGTAAGTTTCCACTGTGGCTGCTGGGTGCAGGCTGTGAGCACATTTGAAGTCAGCAGGGGACCGTTAGAAACCTCCCCTTTGCTGAGAGGAGCGGTAGAAACCTCTGCTTCATTGAAGCACACTAGCAGCCTGCGGTCAGTTGCTTCTTTTTTCATGCAGTGCTGTTTTAAACTGTCTTCTATCCCACAGAGCAAAAACACACTCGACAAAAAAAAAGTACAAACAATCCCCATGAGTGTTTTTGAATTTTCCTCTGCTAATCTCATTGTTAATGGTAGGAGGTCTTGCCAGGAGACATTTGTGGTTTAGGCACACTAAATAACATAACATTCGCACACTTCAAAACAATTAATACCAAGTATCAAATCAAACACTATTGGATATAAAACCTAGACTATGAATTGGCCTTTCTACCTGTCTTATGAAAAAAATTACAGATTGCTGAATTCTATATGAGGAGGCATATTTAGTAACCGGTAGAAGATACTGGACACACTACTTAATAATGACATAATTACATAAATTGCCCACTGTGAAGCTTGCATATTAGATCATCAGCAAACAATTATCCCATTTAAAATAAAAATGCTCTCCAGTAGTTAGTGAAAAGTGATTCAAATCTACTACATCCCTTATCTATGCTTGTCCTTTGCTGGTAGTGAACTTAGCAGCACTTAAATTCCTGTTCAGTACGAATTGAAATGATGTTGCCCTTGGTTGAGAGCATTGACTTTTCTACCAAATGGAGTTTAGGTAGAATTATCATTTACAATAGGAATTTCAGAATGAATTCAAAAGTCATATTAATTAAAAAGGATCCCACAACTTTTACCTCTAAGCCACCTAGGACTAATTAATCTCCTATCAAAAATATTTTAAAGTTTGCATTGTTTGCAAAATACGGTATTGAGAAGTCTATGTAGCTACAGATATCATTCCTCCTCTCAAGTACTTAAGAAATTAATGATAGAGACAAATCCCATCAACAAATGGCTTATAAATGAGTGCAGGTTATGGTGATGAAGTACTTCTAGCAGGATATTGGCTTTATTTATTTGTTTATATATTTCTTGTCCTGTCACTAAATCATAATAATAAATCATATACTTTAAAAAACTACTGAGAAGGACGCCTGGGTGGCTCAGTTGGTTAAGCAACTGCCTTTGGCTCAGGTCATGATCCCGGCGTCTTGGGATCGAGCATGGGGCTCCTTGCTCGGTGGGGAGCCTGCTCCTCTCTCTGCCTCTGCCTGCCTCTCTGCCTGCTTGTGTTCTCTCTCTGTTAAAAATGAATAAATAAAATCTTTAAAAAAAACCAAAAAACTACTGAGAATAGAAAAATTTATAGTACTGATAATTTTATCACTTTCACTGCCTCAAGGGACACTACTTAGGTAAAGAAATGATTAGTTTGAAAACAAAACTATCAAAAAACATATATTTTGGGGCACCTGGGTGGCTCAGTTGGTTAAGCATCTGCCTTCGGCTCGGGTCATGATCTCAGGGTCCTGGGACTGAGCCCTGCATTGGGCTCCTTGCTTTTCCCCCATCTTCTGTCTCCCCCATCCCCTCAGGTCATGCTCTCTCTTTCTCTGTCTCTAATAAATAAATAAAATCTTTAAAAAAATTTTTAAAAACATGTATTATTTCAGTGTATTGGTTATTGATGCTGACATTTGATTAATTTGATCTTTGGCATTTGCAATTAAAAGTACTAACTTCATCATTTGTAGTGCTAGGGTTGATTATGAGGATTGAGAATTTCATTATCACTTTTTTGTGATTTTAGGCCAAGTATTTATCTTTCTGGGCTTTGTTGGTCTTCCTTCCTTATTTCTATCCCATGGCTTTGCTTTAAGATAAGGAAGGCTTCTGTGCAGGAGAGGAAACCTCTGAACTCCTTTCCCCTCCTAAGGGGAGACAGCTTCTGTCTCCCCTCTCGCCTCTATCCCCAAGGAGGAGGGACAGGGCTCTGATTCTCTGACCATCTTTCAATCACGTCCCTGATTCTTAGGCTCCAACTACTCTTTCTGTTTCTTCCCCTTTTACCACTGCTGTTCCTTTTGTGTCTCTGGCTCCACTGGATTTCTGGAAGCTCGGCCTTCAAATAGTTGTAAAAGATGCAAGATCTGATGTGAGAATAGGAGACAACTCTGATGATCTTAGCAGGCAATTCATGAATAAGATAGTATTTAGGTTTTTCCTGATCTGAGGCCCTACGTCTCTGTGATTGGGGGTCCTACAAGGCAGGGAGTAGCATGTGGGGAGAAAGAGGTCTCAGTGGGCTGGCTGCTCCTTGTCATCTCTCAGTTTATTTAACTCACTCTGTACTAAGAGGAATTCCTTCAAGAGATGTTCAGTTAGTTGACAGAGCTTCTTAATTTTCTGTGCTGTTGAGAAATTATATTGTTTGTTGTGTTTCCATGGATATTTCATTGGGAAATATTTCACTGGAAAAGCAGGGGCGTTTGAATCACATATGGTTAAGCAACTGCCAGAATGAACCCAAAGTATCTTGAATTGAATTTAAAAATATATATTTTTAAGGATATCTTTTGTTTTTAAGTAATCTCTACACCCAACGTAGGGCTCGAACTTACAACTCTGAGATCAAGAGTCACAAGCTCTACCGACTGAGCCAGCCAGGTGCCCTGAATTAAAAATATTTTTTGATTCAAGTAGTACATATTTATTGTAGAAAAGTTAAAAGACACAGAGATGATTAAAAGTCATAAATATATTTTCACCATTTTATACAACTATTGTTCAAATTTTGTTGTATTATACTTCTAGAATATGTGGCTTATAAGCCAGTAGATAATTTATTTACATTAATATTATCAATTACTATTACATGTAACATAATATTACTTATTCTACATTACATGACATAAATAGAATAAGAAACTCTGATAGCTTTTTAAAAAATTTAGCATAATATGTAGTTCTTTCTATGTCAGTAAGTGCATTTTTATAGAAATATTTTTATTTCTGTTTCCTATTGTTTTTGTTTTTCTCAACCTAACATTTATTTTCAATTTATTGTGGATGCCGCCATTTGATTTGACAAGTATAATTAAAGTTTTAAAACCCAGAGATACTTTTTAATACTTGGATTCTGTGTGGTAAATGCACATCGTTTTTAGTATCACTATTTAATACGTTATTCAATTTCTTTTTTTTTAGTGGTATTGATATTTGCCTGTCCAGTTGAAGCAAAGTATGGGGTTCAGTTGTTTTGTCATCAGGGATTTGCATGGCTTTGTCTCTTTGCATCTGCAGTTGAACTACTCCAACCCACAGGTTCCTGAAGTCTAAGAGTCTAATGTCATCTTTGTTTTGTGCCTAACCCGAAGACCAAAGTGGATAGAAATCATGTAAATCCTTACGTGTACAACAGGATGAACAAAAAGCATAAGTGTGTATTAAAATCAAATTTTTCTTTTGCTCTGCTCATTGCTAAAGTAATTATAAGTAATTAGATAGGAAGGCGTTCTGCTGGTTCAAGTTAGTATGTATGTGGATATATATTTCTGTCCCCAATCACTGAAGTTTATAGTTTTTCACTTAGTCTTTAAGATGAAAATATGTAGATTTTTATCACACAATGAATGCTATGAAAAACAGGGCTTCTTGCAGCATTTTGAGATCCCTAAAGTGTGGGCTCTATATTCATGTAATGTTCGATCTTGATTTATTCTCATTCTGATCAGCTCACCTCCCTCCTGGCTCTCTGAACCACAAGAGAATAGATTTCCTGAAATAGTAACTTTGGCTTTCAAGGAATCACTTTGTGTCAAATCATTCATTATTCTGAGACAACTTCTGACCATTCTTACCTTCTCCAGTCCTATTGAGTGACCCAAACACCTTACTAGGGGTAATTTTGAGAAACTAACCAAGAAATTGGTTAGAGTAAGTGGGTCTTTTCTTTTTGGAATGATCAGGTGCTCTTAGAAACTATATTCCTATTGGAGGGAAGAATATTAACTTAAGAAAAATATAGTGTCTTTTTTTGTTGTTGTCATGAATTAGATTTCTTATATAGGTATGGTTGCACCATTCTCAGTTAGAGAGGTCATAAGGGATCATTTGAACACATTTGATAGTAAATTTAAGGGTTCATCTGGTCCTCTCAGCTCTGTGTTTATGTGTCTAAGAGTGAAAATAAATCAATAAACACACCAATGCTTTTTGTTACTTTAATTACTCTAATGTTACTAGTGAGGAGACCTTTGAATGACTGAAATTCCTTTCACATGCTGATTAGTATACTTTTATATTCTAATATTCTCTTTTTTTTTTTTTTTTTAAGATTTTATCCATTTGACAGAGAGAGAGACCACAAGCAGTCAGATAGGCAGGCAGAGAGAGGGAAGCAGGCCCCCCGAGAGCCCGACGCGGGGCCCATCCCAGGACCCGAGATCCCGACCTGAGCCGAAGGTGGAGGCCTCAACCCACCGAGCCACCCAGGCGCCCCTATTCTCTTTTTTTTAATGGGGGAGGTGGATCGTGTCTCACTTAAACCTGCGATATAAGAGGCTCTGATACAATTAAAATGAGCCAAACAGCTGTGGAGATATTTCTGCGCCTCCTTGATGAAGAAGTAATCTAGTTTGATGGATGTCTTTATTTCCATCTTAATCACAGCATGCAAGATTAGCAATACATGTGTTTCACTTCAGTTAATTATTCAGAATGCATGCACAAATACAGGGTTTTATTTTAATTAATTACTTTGAATTTCAATGAACTTAAAAGAGACCACGCCAAAAGTATCCATCAGAGTCCTTAGAAAAATCTAATGAATGTTAGAGAAATTTTCAGCCTCCTACAAGTCTAGATTTTTTGCTATCATAGTGAAAAATCTAAAAGTATAAACGTGCAGAACTTATAACGATAAATCAGATAATTGTGTGACCTAATATCCTGTCTTTAGCTGTAGTCATTACCCGAGGGTTCAAAGAACAGAGAAAAACTATTAGATTAACCATGCATGGTTATAGGAAAAAATGGAAAGGTATATGCTCTTACTCATACATTCATCCACCATTTATGACCCTAAACATAAATTTTGTTAGTGACTTCTGTCATGCTGCCCTTGGAAAAGTTTATAGACTTAAGACAAGATTATTTTCTCATTTTCATTGTATAGGCTAAAATTCCAAGTTCTAAACAACTCCTGATGCGGGGGTACTATGTAAATAAACTATGAGAGTTTTCTTTATACTTAGAAACTAGAGATGATCCTTTGACGGATTCTGGGATTTTAGAAAAGGTTCAAAATTGAGAAAAATAGTAATAATAATAACAATAATGGAATGTGGACTGAAAAGAAACAGGAGGAAAGGGTGCAAATAAAGTAAAAAGCCTGGTTTGTTCATCAGAGACCAAGACTGGTAGCTGGCTGAGTATCCCCTGGAGAGATGACAGCATGTTCTCCAGGATGCTGGAGTTCACAAGGAAGGTCCCTTGAAGCGACATAACACCAAAAGTAGCAGAATCATGTGAAAACCAAAATTTATTAGAAAGAACATTTGCTGGGGAAAGAGAATGAGAACAGCAGTAGAAAAGGTGTTTAAAATTTGGTAAAGAAATCCTTTAAAATTTTCAAAAAAAATAATGACTGAGAAGAAATAATTTTGTGGCAAGGACACTGTTAATTCACTATAACAAAAAAAATTGAGAACTGTGTAAATATATGTATTAAAAATGTGTCTGTAACAGCTCGATACTTTTCCATGGGTGGCATTGTAGACGTCTCCACGACAAAAGGAAGGACACATTTTTTCCTATTTTATTTTAAAATTTATTTCTATTTCTAGGAGAAGTGCCAAATCTACTGAACTGGGAGAAATCCATCAAGAGTGCTACATAGAAGTTAGTATCAATTTTCCCTCTCTAAACTCTAGGCACTTTTGTGATAAGTAAAGATGTAAAGGATGCAATTTTACACACACACACACACACACATTGTATACATACACATTGTATATACACATATGTATAAATGTTATAAATGTATCAATCTATACCTAGATAGTCATATATAAATACATAATATACATACAGACATATGAAAGTATATTTATTTATTTAGTACCCTAGCAGCAAAACTCAACGGAGTTAGCTTAATTTCTGCATTTTGTTAGAGGATGTATCCTAACTCCATTTGTATCCTGACATGAGGCAAAGGTAGTCACACAATAGAGTAACAGCCACAGGAATTTTAAGCTTGGAAAACAGTATTTTATTTTATTTTATTATTTTATTTTATTTTTTTCAGTGTTCCAAGGTGTATTGTTCACACATGACACCCAGTGCTCCATGCAATAAGTGTCCTCCTCAACACCCACCACCAGGGTCACCCAACCCCCCACCCCCTCCAAAACCCTCAGTTTGTTTCTCAGAGTTTTAAGGAATTGCCTTCCTAGTTCCGATTTGACTTTCTTGCTAAACAAGCATTTAAAAGCCCTTTTAAAAGAAAGCAAAGCAAAATAAAACAAGAACAATAATCGAGAAGCCCCGTCCCCACACCTTTCAAAAGCTCTACTGAAAAAAATAAAACTATGGAAAATAAACAGGGAAAACAGTAATTTGTCAAATTTTCAATTTAACAGGTTAAGCTTACAATATAATACAAGTTCAAGAGCCCCTTCTGAAGAGATGAAAATACTTCACACATTGCTGGTATATTCTTGAAAAAGAGTAGTCCAGTTGAAAGAACAGTTGCTTTCTGGCTTCCTCTAAAAATCTAAATTCCACATAGTTGTTAGATGAAACTATACAATCCAAACCTCCTCTTATTGACAATGGAATTTGGCTTTGGGTAAGTGACTTCATTACTCATCTGTTAGTTATTCTTTGAACAAAAGCAGTTTTGTTGCTCAACCTAGGATCTGAACAGATAAACGTCCAACACCCTGTGCACTGAGACTTGGGGTGGTGCCAAAGCCACCTCGAAAGTTCAAGAGTAAGTGCTACAATGTTACAAGATCTGAATATCAGATTCATTCCCGTTTAATCAATGTCCATGAGCTGCAAAAAAAAATCTCTTCTGAGATTACTCAATATTAAACTTTTGTATGGTTACCAAACTGGAAAGTTCAGTTTTTCTAAATTCAATATACTCTATTATCACAAGAACAATTAGAAATAACTCACATTATAAAAGTGGAGATTGTTCCAGAATATTTTGGAATGAGACAGACTGTAGTGGATCATTTCTATCTCTGAATTATAATGAGTTATCCAGATAACAAATAAGATAATTTGTTTTTAGTGTACATTGATTAATAAATGAAAGAAATAGTTATAAACCAAGTCTTCATAAAGATGCAAAAACAAGGTGGATTTCCCATACGGGGTGTTTAGAAATCAGGGACATGTATGAAAACTTATTGTTATGTCAAAACAATGTTAGTGCCTAAGGAATTTTGTTTTGATTTAAAAATAAGGCTGTATTAAAACATGGAATAAAATGGACCAAAATTATTATTTAGTTGTTGGCTCCATTTTTATATGACTTAATACCTAACTTTTAAAAAACATAGCCTGCAAAATAAGTGAATGTTTGTAGCTAAAACTCTCTCTCCTTTTGAAAAAGCATTGTTTAGTACTGCCTAATTTTTTTTGACATTTCTACTTTAACACATGGTTATTTTTGTAAATGTCCTGCTCACAATATCACATAGATTGTGGAGATATGCTTCAAGACATTGAAAAGTAGTTAGAACTAGAGAAACTTCTGTTAGGTGAAAATCAATGGTATACCAGTCCATATATGCACACGTATGTACACATACATATACATAATCTATATTTGCATATTAGCTTACATTAACTCAAGGGAGATGAGAAGTAGTATGCATTTTTCTTACTTACTGAGTTTCCAAAATTGTTTACGTTTCATATATTTAATATAATGTGCAGTATGCTAGAGGGATTTCATTTACTTTCAGATATCACAGGTTAATTTTTAAAAATGTGTTGCCTTTATTTTAAAACTGCTGTGCCAAGGTAACTCAGTCTATCCATAATTGAAAGGAAAACATTTTAACTGGAAGATGATCCTTATTCTTCGATTTAAACAGCAATGGCCACTGACTGTCCAGCTTTGGGTTGTCTCCGGATCAAACAAGAAAAGAAAGCTTAGTTGAACTAGGTAATGTGAATTAGCACAGTTGCTTGTCTGCCTTATTTGTTTACTACTTCTCTGCAAATGGTAATGATCATTTTCCTGGGAGAGCTGAGGTCAAGGGTAGCAAGTTCAAATGCCTCAGGGGCCAGGCACAAAAGTACCTTCTGGAGTTGCTGGGTGCGGATAAGACTTGGCGGGAGACATTGGTGCACTCTACTTAAAGGTATTTACGTCTGCCTTCACTTTTTAAAATGGCGGGTTCATCAAACAAAACCCTTTGCTGCAGGGGGGCTAAATGAGACTAAGTAACATTTGAGGCAGAGGGGCTAAATTAGACTGAATATACAACAATGGCTCTCCAGTGGTCTCTGTGGAGGCACAGGAATGGGAATGGCTGGATTAGTTTGCTAATGCAAATTCTAGTTCATGCTTGGAAATTTAACTCCATAGACCCAGGAACCCATACTTTTATGCACAGACGAGTGTATCTATCTGAGAATGTATGGCTAAAAATATGTGAACGATCATCAAAATCAGATGCACGTTTCAAAAATGATCAGAAATGATAGCGAGTGACTGAAGAAGTAGTGTTTGTTGAAATGAAAGGTACCAGATGAGAGGCAATCCTGGTGTTTAAATATTGGCTTGTTTTACACATTCCTATTGTATTTGCTCTCTTTGAGCTTTGCTTTTGTAAAATACAGGCAGAGTGTGCAGTAGAGGTCAAGGAAAGAAAATAATGTGAGTGTACAGATTAATACACATAAGTCCTCAGTGGTGTGCTGCAATGTGTTTCTCTTCTTCCTGTGGGTGTATTCCCACTTACTGAAACAAGCGCTTCCTAGAAGATACAGTGCGTCTAATTATCCACATCTAACGGAGAAGCCGAAGTGACATGAACTTTAGGAAGGTAAACTTCTCTTTACCATGGATCTCAGGATTCATATCAGCAGGCAATTGTCTAAACTGTACTTGTTTTCCTAACCTACCACTTGTCAAGAGTGATTATGTTCAGTAGAGAAAGCGTTTCAACTCAACTTTTTTTCACCTGACCTGTTCGTCTTGCTGTGGTCTTCTCTTCAGTTTGTCACCCTCAGACCGACCACCATCTAGAACCCCCCGCCCCATTCCAGGTGAGTGTTAGTTCAACACCTGTGTTGTTTTCATGTGCTGATTCCTGGATGGGGCCTGGGGATCCTGCAAAGCTGAGACTGGACATGGGGTGAGCAGTGGCTCTCGGTAGCAGGTGGAACCCGGGCAGATGGAGCAATTTCAGAATCAAGAGGATTTGGGCAAGAAGCATTAGCCAGAAGCCTAGGCAGTTCAGAAGTCAGTGTGGAAGGTACCTCAGTTATGGGAATGGGGATTCAGAACAAAGTTTTAAGTATCAGCAGAGTGTTGGGGGTGATAAGACTGTGTTTCAGTCCTGGAGCAACTCCAGTCCTGAATGGGAACCAAGACGGAAGCATGAGCAGCAAGGCAGAACAAGAATCCTCTTCCAGCAGAGGGAATAAGATATTTAGTCTTAAGAGTTCTTAGGTTCTCAATCTAAGAACCTAGTTTTCAAAAGCTGGGTTTAAGGTCAGAATGAGATTTGATTCTAAGATGGCTCTTGGGATTCTTAAAATCTTCCTCCTTAGCATCGAAGATTTGTCCCAGAATCAGATACCAGAAGTCAGAGAATTTAGTTGACCTGTTCAAGATCACAAGCTAATTAGCACTGGTGCCAAAATTAGATCCCAGGTTTTCAATTCTAGACCAGGGCTCTTTATGCCATACCAGAAGTGCATAAAGAAATATTTAATTGTTTTTGACATATTCACTTGTCATTATTGTTTCATAACTATAAAGAGAATTAATAATTAGGGGCAGATTACTGGAGAGAAAATGAAGCAATTCACAGGCATATCTATTAAAAATATATACAAATTTGTCTTGGATTTTCAGAAAGTCTCAGAATTGACTGATTTTTCTGATTATTATTTATACATCTCTATGAGTTGATTATAGATGGGTTCATTATAGGTTATCAACAATCATAAGATTTTCAGATTGGAAAATTCCATTATAAGCTAATCACTGAAAAAGTACATATTCCATGTATCTATCTTATTGATAAGATTTTCTTTTCTTTCATTCTCCAGACTTAGCATTAAGTATTAAAGACATTTCTTGAGGGACGCCTGGGTGGCTCAGTCGGTTAAGTGTCTGCCTTAGGCTCAGGTCATGATCCCCGGGTCCTGGGATCAAGCCCCATGTCAGGCTCCCCGCTCAGCAATGAATCTTCTTCTCTTCTCCCTCTGCCCCTCCCCACCCTTGTGCTTTCTCTCTCTCTCTCTCAAATAAAATCTTTAAAAAAAAAAATAAAGACATTTCTTGAGATTTTATGTTACCATGGTTTGAATGTTCCTGTCCTTGAATGAACCTAATTACCTAATTTGAAGGGAAAGTTTATACAGGATAGATTCCTGTATTATTTGAAAATTCAGCCATTAATCACTATCCAGTCAAAATTTCATGGATAGTTTTGCATTCTGTTCTTCCTTATAACCTTGCAAGTTAGCATAGACCCCTCTCTTCATATTTAAAATCATTGTTTCACTTTTGTCTTGCAGAATTGGTATAAAAGGAAAAAAGGAACTCCTATTAACCAAAACATAAAAAACAAGTATATTTCAAAAAGGTATCAGCTGATGTTGCTTGAAGATGAATTACGGTATTAAAATACAGTTGTTTTAGATATCCTGGGGTATTGTTTGTTTTAAGCAGAATTGATTTTTTTTTTTTTTAACAGCAATGTCATTGAACTTTCTGACCATCATGGGTCGAGGACAATGACATTACAGTTTCATTTACTCCACAGAATCACACTGAAAACTTAAGGCAGGCAGTAAGTTGAGCAGAACACTGGGCTTCTGACATCAGGGGCCTGGGGAAGCTGCCGGTGTGGGGAATGGGAGGAGAATAGGCCAAGGCAGGAGAGATTTTTTGAGCGAATTCCTGGCATGGACAGTATAGATTCAGGCAATCGAGAGTAACATGAGATTTTTATTTAATTTTATTTTTACCAACCAAGGAAGAAAGAAAAAGTGAGAAAATGAATGGCATGTCCAGGGATTGGGGAAAATATTTGGAAGAACTGGAAAGAGGAGAAAATATCATGTGGCATCTATAACAAGAGGAAGTTCTACACTGTTGATCTCGAAAGCATGATTCAAGAACTGGGTATGTCTGCACCCACCGGGAAAGCAGTTAGAGCCACAGACCGCTGAGCCAGGATCGCCTTTTAACAATATCCCTGGGTACACAGGACACACATTGATGTTTGCGATGAGGTTTTGGGAAGCCTGTTTTTTGACATTAAAATCAATAAAATATACATTTAAACACTATCAAAATTATTTAGGAAATTATTCTTTGAAATTTGAATTTCATATTTTAAACTATGGGAAAATGCTAGAAATCTTACCAAATCTTAACAATGGTTGTTCTGTCTCAATTTTCTTCTTATGGCATATTTAAGTATCAAGGTATTTATGAAGTATGCAAGCAGCCAAAGATTCCCATTAAGGGTTTTATTATAATATTAAAGTATTTTACTTTTTCATGCACTGAAATGAATATTGGGCTTGCTTTTTACAGTGAAAATGGCACTCCTTCCCAGTTTTTGTTGTAAATGGATGCAGCATTTTCCTTTTACAACATTATTTTATTTTATTTTATTATTTTTAAAAGATTTCATTTATTTATTTGACAGAGAGAGAGAGGTCACAAGTAGGTAGAGAGGCAGGCAGAAAGAGAGGGGGAAGCAGGCTCCCTGCTGAGCAGAGACCCCCACCGGATGCAGGGCTCAATCCCAGGACCCTGAGATCATGACCTGAGCTGAAGGCAGAGGCCTTAACCCACTGAGCCACCCAGGCGCCCCTACAACATTATTTTAGATAAACGTGTGAATATAAAGCATTGAGATTGCTTTAAAAACTCTACTAACCTGGTAAGGTTCTCTTTGTTGATCTCGGTATAGTTACACGGGTGAGTTCAGTTTGGTGAAAATTAATTGGGCTGCATGCTTATGCTATATATACAATTCTGAACGTGTGTGCATGTGTATGTGTAATTCAATTTCAATTATAAAAGATATCTATACCAGCAGAGCGCACCTACTACCTTTAAAAAAGCAGGAGTCTTGTGAGACTTTATACATAGTCCCAAAGTGCTGAAATTACTCAAATTATTTGGGAAATGCCTCTGGTGGTGTAAGGAGAATCTCAAAATAGCCTTTTAGTGTTAATTTGCAACTCCCACAATGCCTCTGTCATGTTTGCTGGATTACAGTCCCACACACCTTATTTTATGTTGTTTTGTTTTGTTTAAATTTGTTCATTACCAAGCTTAACCCAATTGCACATTAGTCTTGGCTGCACATACCTTTTAATGCTGTTTAAAAAATTCAAATCTACCACCCAAAACAAAGTTTTTCCATAGAAACAAATATTCAAAATTGACAAGTTCTAAAAAATATTTTTAGCAAGGTCCATATCAATGGGATAAATGTTAGTTTCCCCAGTGTCTGCTTTCAAGGAGTTTACATTGAGACCTGTATATAATTCTGATATATTTGATAAAATATTCATTTCATTGCCTTGAAAATATATCAAATAGCTGAAGAAAGGGAAAATGCTAAGTTCAAACTGTACCACTTTTCCTTAATTATACATGAAAACTTGAGTCAAAAGTAGAAACAGGGTAAAGCAGTTCACTATAAAAATGACAGAGGGTTCTAGGTCAAGTTGGCTATTGGAAATAAAGCCACTATCATGTTTCATCAAATATTAGGATTCAATGCCAAGGGTTTTCATTATATACAGGGTGCAAAGTACTTTATAAATCACCATATCTGCTGACATTCAATTACATCCAGTCTTATTAATATGAACTGCAGAGTGTTTTTTTAGATGTCTACTGGCAGTAAAACCAGCCTTTTCATTAAAAAAACTTGGCATTCACACATGGCCCCAAAGTTCACATAATGCCTCGAAACATCCAAGGTACAAATGCTAATTATTTTTAAATGTTTCACACTATGGACTAATTACCTATGAACCTTAAAAATAAACACCTGTCCATATGCAGAATAAATAGGGTAGCAGACTTTGTACAAATCATGTAGTGATTTTCCCAAGAAAACGTAGTCCTTCCCCATCTCTTTCTCTAGGATATTTATTTTGCAACAATAACATATTTTTTTCCTGAGTGAATCTGTTGCATTTGTAAAATAATCTCAAAGTCTCTAGGAGAGGAAGCACTTGTCTCTGTTTTTATAGTTTCACAGTGATAGTCCCTGGGCAGAACAGGTCATGTTGAATGATCAGACTCAATGTTTTACCATTCTCACATTTCCAGGTAATGGGAACTCATCTCGTCTCTATTTTATATATTATTTCTCAACCAAAGAACCCTTAACATGCCTTTTAGACAGAGGTTTGAAACACTGGATGTATCAGAGTCACTTATAAAACTATAGATTCCTGCACATTACCCTGGTATTTTGATTTAATGTTCTATGGGATGCCCAGAAATGGTATTATTATTATTAATTACTATTAGTATTATTACCACCATTATTATTGTTCTTATTATCCTCTGGCAATTCTAATAGGCAATCAGAAGTGAGAACGACTCTGAGATCATGGCTGTTAGGAGATGAAAAGCTTCTATATAATTTTGTAAGTAGTAGAAGAGAGAGGAGATAATCTTGGAAGAAATTTTTGAGGCTACTACAAATTTTAGGGGCATTTATATGAGCCAAATGATTTTTTTGAGATTTATTTGCATGTATATTATTATACTGTATATACATATCTATACATATATACTTGGATATATGTATATAGCTGTATATAGATCTATATATACTGGAATGCATGTTTTATGACCCATAGTTATATAGAAATAAATATTTTATTTGAATTCAATTTAATATCATCTGTTCAAAGCAAGGCACTTTAAACCTTAAAAGCATTCTCTCAGGTATGAAAGCACCTTGATGAGAAATATTTATTTATGACCACAAGGGGGTGCTAATGATCTGTAAATGGGGATGGTGTAATTCAGAATTGAAGTAAAATTGGTAATTATATATGCAACTTGAAATCATTTGCTACCCATGAATTTTTCTTTTTCTGGAAATAAATGTTATGATTTATAGTGACATAACAGAAACTGCTTTCTATGCTATCTATATAATTTCGGCATGCCCACAATGCAGTAAAAGATTCTTTCTGTGGAAAATATTTTCCTGTAGAGATGTTACTTAAGTTTAGGTTTTCCAATTTTAATCGTTGGCTATTGTTATAGTACAGATTTATTAAATGCATTTTATAGGGACAAATAGAAATGTTTCCAACATGTAATTTTCAAAATATTTCTAATATCTATTTTCCATGAAAATATTATAGTTTTACCAGAATAAAAAGTAACATTTATTCTTCTTATGACTCTGAATGAAGCTGAATAGATTTAATTCTTCATTAGTTTTCTAATTTATAAAACTCAGAATTGGAATGTGCTCAAAGGTGACAAATAGTCAAAAAAAATTTTTTTTTTGTAGTTTTGAGAATTTGAGGCGATAAACGTTAATCAAATAAAATAAACCAAACACTTGGTTTGGACTTTAAATGATTAACTATTCCCCCAAAAGTTAACATTTTAATGAAAGAAAATTCTAAAATATAAACAGAAATCATCTATAGAATTTATACCAATAAACATTATGCATGCCTTTTATTTTAAGGCAAAAAGTGTCTGGGTTTCATGAATAAAGAAGACAAGTTCCCTGTTCTCAAGGAATGTACAATTTAGTGAATGTTAAAGTCTTACTAGAGTGGAGATTCAGAAATTTGTGATTCCCTCTCCCTTTTGTCCTTTCCCCAAGGACCATCTTGTTATGCCTCAGGATTAAACAGCTTCCCAAATGGGAAGACTCAAAGCATTCTCCTTTTGAATAGAATTTCCACGCAGCGTGGTAAGCTTGTAAGGCAAGCATGAGTTATGTCTTCCAAAAGGAGATATTTGACTCTTTCACAAAATACAGCTATGAGTAAAGCAGAGAAGCACCTTTGAGCACCTTTGATCTAAACCATGAAAACATTTTTTTTTAGTATTCCCAAACAGTGTACTTCTTCTGGAACAACTTCCTAACTGCCCGGTCCTCCAGTGGTCCAGCATGCCGTGTCAGACTGAGTTCTTCATGAATGTGTTCAACGGCTTCCCTGCTGAAGCCCTCTGAAGACCCTCCTGTCAGAGATTTCAGCCCTCCCTTTTATGGAAACATTTACCTCCACTCCATACTTTCCCATTTTTCATCATGTGCCCATTTATGTGCATTTTTATTGAGGAGGATGTAGGCTGTTTTTACTCTGAGGTCTGTCTATGCTTCAGAAAATTAATAACTGTTAAAAGTCTTAAGAGGGGCACCTGGGTGGCTCAGTGGGTTAAAGCCTCTGCCTTCGGCTCAGGTCATGATCTCAGGGTCCTGGGATGGAGCCCTGCATCGGGCTTTCTGCTGGGCAGGGAGCCTGCTTCCCCCCCACTCTCTGCCTGCCTCTCTGCCTACTTGTGATCTCTCTCTCTGTCAAATAAATAAATAAAATCTTTAAAAAAAAGTCTTGAGAGATGAGGACAAATATAGTTAAAATCATTGTCATTTAAATCAGGATTTTCTTGCTGCTGTGATTCTGTAACTATTGACAAATAACCAAATGAATTTTGGTCACTCTTGTCTGAGACTCTGAACTTGGGCTCAGGATTCTTATCACTGGGTCTCACTTACCAGCACCCTATTATATGACGTCATATGATGACTTGCCGAGACTGCTTACCCCTTACTGTCGAGTCTTCTCGTTGATGTTTGGACTTCATGAATCTGTTTTGCCATCCTACTGGATCCTAGGGATACTGATACTTGCTTAACTTTTTTGACTTGAGTTACTCATTGGATGCAGAAGCTCCCTCTAACATGATTACCCAATCATGAATTGATGTGACTTCCCTAGTGACCACGGGATGCTAAGACCTCCCTGGTTGCTTCTTGTCTTGCAGTGAAGCTTCTCCACCTTTCTCAGGCCAGGCTTTCCTCTGCCACAAATGCAATGTGGTCATTCTCCTGTCTATGCTAGGATGCCAACATTTCCCCCTTTTATTTCATCATCTAAGGAGAACATAAGTCTTAAGACACCATTTCCAACTCCAAAAGCTTTTGTTTCACCAGGATCTTATTATACCTGCAAACACAGAATTTTCTTCTGTCCCAAGATCTGGAAGATTCCTCTCTCCTCATATCTGTCTGATTCTTTGTTGCCCAGTTTTTGAGGCAGCTTTCCTTCATTGCTTTCTGGAGCTGATAGGCTTATCTTAGAGTCAATCCTGGGAGCAAGTTATTAACTTAACAGGAATCAGTTAGAACCCATTGTTTGAACTAAGCCTGCTGCCTGCATTTGATTTTATTGAAATGAGATTTGTTTTAAACTAGTGGATAATCCTGCAGATACTCACAATCAGTGAGTGAACCAAGATTAAGCTACACCTAAGTTTATAGTGGATAAAAACTGACTGGATTGGAAGCAAAAAAACAGGAGGGCTTTCTAGTTAGTTTCTATTATAGTTCAGGACAGATTCAAGTGACCTCAGAAGGTAATTTGAAGGATCAAAAATGTGAACAGAAATATGAGATTGAAGGAAGAAATGAAGCTATTAACCCCACACACTAATTCAAGTTGACCTCTGTGACTGGAGGGGAGGCAGGGGAATCTTAAGAGAACCCACAGGGAATAAGTTTAGGTCTTCAACACCCCAGGATTCCTGAGTAATGCTTCCGCTTGCTGTCAGTGAAGTCAGAGTGAAATAAAGGGAGAAAATAGACTTTGGGGACCCCCGAGCAAGGCAAAAACTGATCTAAAATTAGGGAAATGGATGGAGAGATTTTATAACTCCTCGAATACTCAAGTCAAAGCTGTCTTCAGGTAGCAAAAGCAGGGTTTTCTGCTGTATAGCAGCAATATCCCTACCTAGTTAATGACTTACATCTCCTATTCTATAGTAAGTAAGTTTCTGAGCTTTCATAATAGTGACTTCCTATGGCGTTTATGATGGTCTATGACCGACAGAGAGGACTGTGATAAGTAAGGAGAATAGGTGTGCTCTTTAATTGGCAGATAATTGTGACCATGGTCAAATTCATTCCAGCAGGGACATGTGGGAATGTACCCATCCTTCATCACAGCCTACTCTACACCTTGGAAATATCCTGCATTAAGAAAATATAGCGGAGTATTCTTCATCCCCAATTTTTACAACAGACTTAAAGACAACCAACTAATTATCTAACTGCTTGCCCAGTTGTAATAACTATATCAATAGGCTTAGCAAGTATAGTAGCTACTTTAGGTCAGATTTTATATATTTTTCATAGTATTTGTTGATTAAGACTGATTGTTTTCTTCTAGGCCTGGTTGATTTTTGCTGTCCTCCAGGCTTATGTGAGCCCTTCATGACTTGTATAATAACAAAGGCAATTAATCTCTATACCTTTTAATTAAAATTCCATATGTGTGATCTACTTATTCAGGGACTTCAGACGTTCTGTCTTCTATAGGATAGTTAATATAGAAAGTACATTACGGGATTTCCAATTACCATTTAAAACTCATTATTGGTAATGCTTAGCAGCAATACAGTAAAATTACAGTAAAGCAATAAAGTAAAGTTATAAACACATCTGTTACTATCTTGCTTTTGTGTAGTTGTCTCCCAAACAAGTTCCTCCAAATTTAACAAGGAAAATTTCATTGCTAATTAGATTTAGAAAATACTCTGGAAACTAATGGAAAAAATAAATTTAAGAGGAGGGGGTAATTAGTCCAAAATTTCCACGAAATCTTTACTGCTGCCATGTAAGGTTTATTTTCAATTTACTTTTTATAAGGTTTGTAAAACAGTGCTTTAAATAAGATATAAATGCATACGAAAATAACTGGTGGAAAAACCCTAGAATGTAGTTCTTGTTTATGTAGAAGTAATGTCCTTATATTCTTCCACAGTTTAGAGAATTTACACTTACTACCACATAGTTTAAAGATTTTTATCACAGTACTTGGAAAAATCTGCTTGTCATTCTAATGTGAGTGATACCGCACTTCGACAGTAGGTGGCACTATTGTCCCTTTCTAACAATGTGCCGCTTCCAAGCAGGCAGAGGCTCAGGCTAGGAGCGCCCTTTGTTTCCTCTAAGGGGAGGGAAGGACTGAGATCCAAGAATCAATCTTGAAAGTCATTATTAATTTGAAATGACATCAAAGTTCCATTTTTTCGCTACTCTCTGTTTTAAAATATCCTTCATACCTTTGCTATTAACTGCTTCATTGGGGTAGCTTGAAATTCTGTCATGTGTAATGATTTTTTTTTTTTTAATGATTTCAGTGCTTTTGCTAGCACAACAGAACAAAGCCTTAGAAATGATGGTAAGGAAAATCTATCTCCTTATGATAAGGAAAATAATACTCTTTATACCTCTTTGATATTTATTATCCCTTTCAATAACATTACATGCATAACATGGCAATGGTCATAAAAGTTAGTCAACACAGTTTTCATTAGTTAGATGCTCCATATTAGCATTTCCTAACAGATTGCTGAAATTGCCTCCCACCAGCTCTTTTGTCAATTGCAAATCCATTTACTGCTACTTTTTATCCGAAAACAAATAAAACAATAACAATAGCAGCAATAGAAACTTAGAAACAACTCCTTTGTTTTCTCTTCACTACTTTTTCCTGCAATGATTGTACTTTTTCTATTGTCCAGCTTTGTACCAACTCAGCTGGTAGTCTCTAATGGATTAATAGCTTGGAAAGGGGGATGTTATTGACAGGCACAAATGGATTTCTAAGCGTTTCTCTAAAACTCCTCGCTAATGTTCCTTTCACAGGAGTCATTAAGCATGTGAATTCCTTCTTAGAATGTTTTGGTTTCACTTCAATCAAAGAGATAGGGTTTGCCATCCTCGTATTTTCATTTTACTTTAATCGTGAAGATCTAGTTTGCTTTGCTAGGATTTTCAGGGTTGATTGATGGTGTGAAATAATGCATCGATAAAAGAATAATTTGGAGACAACCACAGGGAGATCATCTGTATTTTGTTTCATTTACTGTTGTGCTTCTCGCTAACTCAGAAAATTGATGGATGACAATTATACTTGGGCCTGTGTATATGTATATACAGTTTATTTCAACACGATTGAGATGTCTTTCATCTGCAAAAAGACGTATTTTATGCCAACAATTAGGGTACAAAGAGTGGACCCTGTGATTCCCCCATTCATTACATCTCTATTATGAGAGCCCCCCCCAAAAGCTAACTTTTAAAATATCTGATTTGTCAATTTCATATTTAAACAGAAATGAGGCAAACAAAAGTGAAACATGTTTTCTAGGAATATGCAAAGATTTTGGACATTGTTATGTTCAGAAGCCTAGCATCATTCAACTATACTCTTCTATAGGTCTTGCTGAATCAGGACCAAATTACTGACATTCCTTTCTACTTAGGATTGGTAGTAGATGCCAAATAGCCTGCAGCTGGGTGTCGAATGCTTCAGCCTTATCAGTAACTGCAGCTATTTGAGACTAAATCATCTCCAATTTTGATCTCAGTTTGGTTCAAGTCAATCAGGTTCAAGGCTTCGACCTCTCTGTTTTCATCAGAACCCATATAAGACATGCCTTTTATCTCTTTGGGTACTATACTACAAGTAAACAGGGAGAAGTCCTTAAGTGCTTCTTGGAGTCAAAGAATGTTCTTATTTTTCTTTGTCTTCCGTGGTTAGGATGATGCCTTTACAGGCTAATGTGTTGCTCAGCAAATATTTATTCAAGCTTTAAACAGGACAGCTGGCTCTTGGAAAAGCCTCACACTTTGCTCTTTAAGGTTTAGTCTATCAGTGGCTACCTACATTAGTCTGTCTTCTGGGGGACGGTATTGATTCTCTCTTCTACATACTCTAGGGACCAAAAAGTTCCCTAAGAACAGTATTCTGTTCTATTCGATTTACACACCTTTCTTTTAAAAAGTCCTGGAGATTTTTGTTGCTGGGTTGCATTTATTTTTTAATTGAAACTTCATCAAGACAATACAGAAGATTCATACACACACACACACACACACACACACACACACACACAGTGTATGATTTTTCACAAGCTATATACCCATAAGTGCAAGCATAAAAACAAACTTAGAAACTGTGATTCAGTTATGTCCAAGCAATTTTAATCATTTCTGAGATTTCTCTTAGGCATTTGAGATTTGAACTCAGTTAAACTCAGGATTTTACCTCTCTCTCTCCTTTCTGTCTGAATTTGATTTTAAATCTTGGAGATTACAGAGGCTACCAGGGGTTGGGTGTTAATCAGTTCTCTTCAGGCCTCTGGTGAAACGTGCAACAGCGCTCTGCAATTCTCAGTTGGCAACTTCCTTCACGATGACATGGGCTGAAACAGCCTAGACCTCATTTGCTGCTGAGGGAGAGGGCTGAAACCTCTCTCCATTTGGTATCTCTTCCTCACATCGGGGTGACAATCACCAGCTCTTTTTCTCTCTTTCTCTCTCTCTCTCTTTCTCTGTTAACTGTTGGGCTTTCCTCGTGGGCACTGGAAAGGGACAGCCTCTCTCAAGTACTCCTTTGGGGTTATAAAAAAGTTACTGGGGCTACCTCAGGTTGTCCAGCTGTCCCTGCTGCCATCTTTGCTCCCCTGCTCTGTGACATGGTGGCATGTGTGAGAAGCTCTAGCTTCCAGGAGTTTCAGGGAGACAGTAAGTCATTCTTCTTTCCTCTCTTTCCTTTCATTTAGAGGTCTACTCTTCTCTTTACATCTCCCTGCTCCATCATCACTCACTTGACCTGAAGGAGAAGACGACCCAGGACTTCTCAGACCAGTGTGTCTGTCTCTCAATTAGACTCCTTTGGTTTCTCTTTTTCCATCCAGCTTGGAAGCTCTTTTCTAATCGAGAAGGTAGGCAAAAAGCAAAGCAAAGCAAAACAAACACGTCCCTAGGTAGGTAGTCTTCTAAATACTTTACATGCAGCCTGACTTTTTTAAAAACTTAGAAGTTAAGACTTCGCTTTAGGTTTTCTGGTTTTCCCACTGACATCATCTGGCTATGTTGGCCTTAGGGTTAAAAGTGAGCAGAAGTGTAAGACAGAAAGGAGAC
>CM052810.1:153782485-153805961 GCA_028533885.1 Nasua narica
TCAGGTTGTCCAGCTGTCCCTGCTGCCATCTTTGCTCCCCTGCTCTGTGACATGGTGGCATGTGTGAGAAGCTCTAGCTTCCAGGAGTTTCAGGGAGACAGTAAGTCATTCTTCTTTCCTCTTGGATTATTAATTTCATTTAAAGGTCTACTCTTCTCTTTACATCTCCCTGCTCCATCATCACTCACTTGACCTGAAGGAGAAGGTCCTGAGGAGATTCTTTTTTATTTTTTTAAAGATTTTATTTATTTATTTATTTATTTATTTATTTATTTATTTATTAGGAAACAGAGAGAGAGTGAGAGAGAGCATGAGAAGGGAGAAAGTCAGAGTGAGGAGCAGACACCCCGTGGAGCTGGGGGCCCGATGTGGGACTCGAACCTGGGACTCCGGGATCATGACCTGAGCCGAAGGCAGTTGCTCAACCAACTGACCTACCCAGGCGCCCTGAAGGAGATTCTTTAATAACCTCTCCCGATGATGAATTTTTAACCTTATTTTTTATAAAGGGAATAGATAATTTAGGTTTTCTCTATCACTTTTAAACTGACATTTGTTTGTTCTTATTGATATTTGAGAAAAGTTTATTCAGCCTTGCAACTTGTCATGCTATGCATATTGTAATGCACAAAACACATGATTTATAAACAGGCATTTCTCTGTTTTCAGTTCCTGCTACCAGTCAGTGTCCAAGACATGGATTCTGATGAATTCTAGTTCACATGATTGCATAAAAAAAGAAGCAAAACACAAAGAGTGTTTAATAGTAATTAATAATAGCAAATGTTGCATTATCGAACTGATTCTTGAGAGGAGGACATTTCTGTTTTGGCTCTTCAACCACGAGAATGGAATCTTTTGCTCACAATTTTACAGGTTTGATTATTGAAAGGATCTTCCATGGACTTTATTCTAGAGCCACATGTTTCAGACTTTTTTCATCTTCCACGCTGCACGTCCTTTCAATTCTTGGTGCCATAGGACACATTCATATAGAAATAAAACCTCTACCTTTTCACTTTAGAAAAGTTAGAATCCGTGGTGAGTAAACAAGGGGACGCAGCGAGCACAGCACACCAGAGAGGCGGGCAAGAACTTAATTATACACGGAAATGACTCTGAACCATATAAACATAGCCCACTTTACCCAAACTAAATATATTCCCAATTCACTTTGCCCTTAATAGGATCCCCCAAATACCAGCGGCCCCTATAATACATCTTAAACAAGACAGAAATATCACAAGTGAGATATGAGAGTGGAAACAGATGGGTTAATTGATGTTAAAACATCTTTTTTTTTCACCAAGTTTACAAAAATTTACTCCAGTGAAAATAATTCCTATGGTCTCTCTCAAGGCCTTGGAAATGATATACAAATGAGAGGCCCTGAAACATGAAGTTCACTTGTTTAAGGCAAATGTATTTTAACTGTTGCTGCTGCCATTGGGGAAGAGGGTGGGGGATGGAGGAGAGAAGGTGGAGGTAGATTGATACTGTGTCACAGGAAACAAGAAGAGAAGAAAGAGTTCATGCTTTCTAAAGCAATGGAAGGAATATTTTCTGGCAATAATCAATGTAGAAATTTGACTTTTCTTCCTTAAAGCCTGTAGATATCCAGGAGAAGGCCATAACAGTACAAAGACCTTGGGCAAGAATGAGATGGCAAAATGGCTTTGTCCACAGAACAGGAAGAAGGTCATTGTAGCTGGATTGAATAAATAATGGGATGAGTGGACACCTTCCCCAACACAATCCCAAACCACCAAAGAAACAACTCTCTAAGTTGGAGTGTATGGGGAATGGTGAGGGGTGAGGTAGAAAAGGGGTTAGTTTGAGAGAGTGGAAAGTGTATAACAAGAGCTGTCTTGTGTGTTTAATGCAATTATTATAACTACTTTTTAATTCTTCCTCTCTGCTATTGCCTGAATGTTTGTCTCCCCCACTGCTAATTCATATGTTTAAATCCTACCACTCAAAGGTAATTACATTAGCAGATAGGTGTTTGAGAAGTGCTTAAATAATGGGAGTTGAGCCCTCATGAATGCAATTAGTATTTTATGAAAGAGGCTTGAGAGAGATCCCTAGCCTCTTCCATCCCCTGAGGCCACAGGGAGGAGGCACCAACCATGGACCAGGAGGAGGACCCTCATCAGAACACAACCATGCTGGAGCCTTGATCTTGGACTTCCCAGGTTACTGAACTGTGAGAAATAAATTTCTGTTGTTTAGAAACCACCCAGTCTATGGTGTTTTATGACAGCAGCTTGATTGGACTAAGACACTCTATTAATTCAATGTTTCAACCAAATGATTTTCTTTACCAGTAGTGATTTCTTTCCTTTGCCATAAGTTTACATTCCTCAAGGCAAATTCAACAGTAGATCTTCCATGAAGCCTGATGAGTTCATCCTCTGAATTCCCCAGAGTATGGCTTGTACTTTATGCATCTGTTTTCTGCCGTTTTTTAATTGTTATTCTCTCAATTGATTGCTAGAGGGCAGCAGTCCTGGACACTTAACCATGGATAGTTTGTGTGCCTGGCAGTGAGTCTTAGTTTCAGAGGGTGTGCTCATGTAATGGTTGAATAAAAAAAGCATGGCTGTTCACTTTTACAGGAAAACTCCAATTACCCCTAAACTGAGCTTTCTTCAACTTTGTACCTCTGATGCTTAGCATACCACCAGGCATACAGAAGATGCTCAGAATATTTTTAAATAAATTTAAATATAATAAATAATATAAAATTAAATAAATAATTTTAAATAAATAAATAAAATAATTTTTAAATAAAAATTAAATAAATTTTAATTAAAAATAAATTTTAAATAAATAAATCAGTATTTTTATAATTTAACAGAAACATTGTATAAGGTTTAAAATAATAGTTAATGTGGAGAGGGTAAAAGTAGTAGGGATTCACCGTACTTCTATGTTTTCACATTTCATCCAAGTAATTTTGGTAAGTAAAGAAGATGCTGGTAAAAAGTGGGAATATTGATTTTGTTTTCTAGAGTTAATGGCTTTTGTTGAACACTTTAGAATTAAAATTTAACTTGGGAATATTTTCTTAATATGAGATTGCCTCTCAGCAATATTGCTTGTCCTATCTCTTCTTATCATTTATTTATTATTTAGGGTGAATAAATTGCTGTTGTTATTAAAAAATCAAAAATACAGTCTAATCACTAGGTCATGAGTTATATTAGTACTACATCTTGGTGTAGAATGTAGGCACAAGAATTTCACACCTTCATCCTTTCGGGTCTAACGTTTGGACTTATAGTCAAAACCACTTCGAGACTGTCTTCTTTAAAAATAACAAACTATAACTGCCTGGATAATTTTCACTTGAATCATTAATCACTTTCATGTGAATTTTAAGTAATTATTTTGTAGTTCATAATTCACCCCCTAATCATTAGTTTTGTTGTGGTTATACCAAAAACATAATGTATGCTCATGGGAGCAAAAGGACATTGTAGTATTAGAAATAGCAACTGAGAGCTTGGAAAGAAAGATGGAAGAATATAATATGAACCGTGATAGCTCTTTGGGGCTAATGGAATAATCAAGGGGCGCTGAAGTTGTTTTGTCTCATAGACTTACATAAGCTCTGTAAGACTCTTACATATTCATTATAAGCAGATAGATTTATTGGGTACATTTAAGTGATTTAACATCAAAACAATCTCATATGAAATCAGTATTTCAGTATTTTTTATTTTATTCTTTGGCCCAATGCCAAAAATTTCATCAGATTCTAATTCTAACCGGCTAGAAACTGATTTGTGGAAATGATACAAAGAATGATGTGGAAGAGAAACTACCCATGTTAATCATTTTTGAGTGCTTCTCTAAGCCTGCATGGAGGCTTTCTAATACGCCAAACCATCTCCGACTGAGGCTGGTTGAAGACTAAATTTAAGGATATTTCTTTCAAAGGATTTGGTGGGTAGAATTGGGTCCCAATTCTTCAGTCCTTTATATGCTTCATGACAGGTGATTTTTTCACTTGATTTTTGGACTTCGGTTTGAATAGATTTTTGGGTTGGATTTTCAGTTTTACTTTGGCCAATGGGGATTGTATGAGATGCGATGCTGTCATGTGCTGCTGTCACCCTCTGGATAACAAATGCTGTGTCTGGGTTGGCCTTTGTGGTTCTTATGATTATAAGGCATCCTCAGCAATTGCCATCAGGAAACTTTGTGAAAAAACTTTATAAGTCCTCGTGCCACACAACGAATTCATGGGGAGAGAAAGGGTGAAAAAGAGAGAGGACCTGGAATTCTGCTTTTATTGGGATTGAGGATGGAGGTCTAGGGTTTTTGGGCTCACTCTATATTGGTGAATTAAAACAGTGAGCATTTAAAGCACAAGAAGAGATAAAACAAGTGGTCAAATGGTCAGTTATTAAAACCAACCAAGAACTCTAAAACAAAGGAGCCTTAAGGAAGCAGGTGGACTTTCTGGTTCTTTATCTGGTCACGTGGTTGGCAATGTATTTATTGGAGACAGCCATCTTTGAAGTGGGTGCCTTGGCAATCAAAACTTAGGTCAGGCACATACATTACAAAAAAGACATTACAAAAAAACCCAGCTATCAAGGTTTACACTACAAACATGTGCAAAGACCTGAAATGTGCTTGAGTGGTTGAATTTGCCCTCTTATGCTCTTTCTTTTTACCAAGAGAAGAACATGCTTTGTGTAGCATCTTTTCAAGGAGGATGAAAGACACCTGGAAAATACTTGGATTCAACCCAAACTTTGGAGTCAAGCTTAAGTGAGCCAAGCATAGATCAAGTGAACCTCAGTTGATTCACCAATCCATAAGCAAGAAAGAAAATCTTACTGTTGTTTGCTCCTGAATTTTGGAGTGGCTTTGTAAGGCCTCAATTTTGTGACAATAGCTGACAGATAAAGAGTTCAAGATGTTCTGACAGCCCAGTAAGAACTTGGGCTTCATTTTGCTAATGAGAAAAACGAGACATCAACTGATTAAGTAATTTTCGAAGCTCATACCAAATCTCAGAAAGTAATGTGAGACTACCTGTGTCAACATTACTTTACTTCAAGCCAGGAAATATTAAATTAGACTCCAAACCCATATACATCTTGGTTGTTTGCTTTAAAACATACTTGCAAAGCACTTTTTTCTTCAGTTTTCTCATCTGAGCAAATAACTCTTCAGAATACCAGTTCGCTCACCTGAATAAAGAACTCACTTCTTAGAACATCATTAAGACTTAACTTTAAGACTTTTATCTGAGATCCTAAGTTATTAAGGTACTAACTTTGTCCAATTCTAACTAGATACCCCTGCCTTGAAAGACTCACCTTAAATAACTTGAAAAAAGACTCCACAACTCTGTATTATTGTTCCCTATTCTCTGTCTCTGAAATATTACCAAGACAATCAAGATGATAATATCTCTTGCTGAAGTAAATTTAATGCACTTAGCTTTGCTTGTCAACAGCTTTGTTTTTGTTTTTATTTTGTTTATTTATTTACTGATTTATTTATTGGGTAGTCTTCATGTGAGAATTGACAGTTGACATAATTAGGATTATTCTGTTGAGAATTAATTAATACATACATTAATAAGAAGAGCAAAAACCTAGATGTAAGTTTATTGGCTTCCAGTTCTCTTTGCTGCACCATTAACTCACTTTGATCAATGCATCAGGCTGACATCTATGAAAGAAAGGAAGGAAGAGGATCATCTTTGAAGTTTCCATGCCTAAAACCATAATTTGAAGATTCTGAGATCAAACATACATAAAAAATTACTGGAACAATTTGTTTGTTCTCGATCTCTCTTAGTAAGTGCATAAATTGTAACATAATTTAAATATGAATTTTTTATTGTTTTATTTTTGTCTATAAGTGCCTTTAAAACACTGGTATAACTTATACTTTAAATTAAAAGGTTTCTTTTTGTTTTTATATCAGTCTACATTAAAAGTCTGAATCTAAACATATTATTTTTCTGATGCTAATTGTAGTTTCCTAAAACGACAACACCTATTTAGAATTTATCGGTTCACAATATTACCTAACCCAAATAGAAATTTTATCTCCCACTAAGTGGTAAATAAGGATGGCCTCCTGCTAAAGAAAAAGCACCTAGCTTAATGCCACCTTGTTTCATTGGTTTTTCAAAAGACATTTATTATTATTTTTGCACACAATTCGAGCAGGTCCTCCACAGATTAGAGAAAACAAAATAAACTCTAGAATGATACTTTATGTAGGCATGCTGATAGCGTATAGATGAGAGAGCAGTTTATCCTCAAAGGAGGAAACCACTTTACTACTGAAAGCTGTTGTAGGACTATAAAGTACAAAGCCTAGAGACATTTAAAATAGGCCAGTCTTACATGCCTTTGATTTACAGATAGTGAAATAGCGGATGTTCATAATAATAATGCTTCATCAACTGGAAGCTGACTTAGAGTTTCAGCAAAATTCTTTATAAGGATTCAGAGAAATGCACAATACCTTTTAGAAACAGTTATGTACCAAAATTTTGTTCTTTAACTTTCAGAAGTAAAACATTATATGCCTGTAAAAATCTGAAGGTCCAAAATAATAAAGCACTCAAAGAGTTCCAGATAGCTGGGGTTTTATAATACTTAGCTTTTTGAAATATTCTCTAATGTTTTCTGGTTTGCTTTTTCTTAGTTTAACACCAAATTTCATTAATCCAAGGTTTGATTTATAAGATATATTCCTTGACTATTTTGTAAATCAAATTTTCATACTGGAAAGAATTAAGCTCTGTCTTTTAACTAGTGTTATTTCTATACCCTCCTCTTTTTCTTTCAAAACTTATTCCAAATATATCAGAAGGACCTTATATGTGATTCACTGATCAAAGGTTAACTCTAAATAGGAAAATGTTCCACTTTTGATTTAATCTGGTTTTGGTGTGGAAATAAATTCAATCGAGAGAGATTTTTTCTTACAAGTCAAAAACTTTCATTTCTTATAAATAAGATATAGATTGATTACATTTTGTACTTTAGTTGTAATGACTCCATGGTCTGAGCAGAAAATAATCTAGTCTCTTTGGATGGATGTCACATTAGAAGGTAACTTTCAAGTCAGGTGTTGTGGGCTTTCAATATTTTTGGCAGCTTAACTGCAATATCTTTTATATGTGAAATAATTAGGATGTTTATATAACTTCTTAGAAACTTTTCAGTAGTGAGTGCTCATTCTCCTTTCTGCTTAACTTGCCCATGAAGACGAATATGAAAATGGATGAAAGAATAGCTAAATAGAAAATTTGTACTTTTAGATGATAGATGAGATGAATGGGAAAGGGAAGAAGTTAGATTTTTGAATTTACAAATGGAAATTTCCTACACAATAATTCTGGCTACATCAAAAGGAGAAATCCATCCATCAAAAACAGTGTTGATATATTTTGACATAATGCTGATTTATTTTTTGACTTGTCTGTTTCAATTAACAATGGTTTGGGCAATTGATTTATTTTTTGAATTTTCTACAATTATTAAATATTTTCTGACAAGCTGAATAATAACCTAATTAGCTCCAGTTCAGTAGCTCTGTAGGTATACTGTTGAATTAGTTTGAGAGTAAATATACTTTAAAATAAATGAAACAACATACTAACTTCTACAAAATTAATCACTAATTCCCATTTTTGGATGGTGTCATACTATACATTTTTCTTTTTATAAGTATATTTTGTCTTTTTTATAACAAATATTGTTTGTGTGGACATATTTATTTAACTATCAAAATAAAATTATGTAGAAGTAATTCTGTTTTTAGAGTATGACTATTAGAAAGAAAAATGGATCCTCCCTGCAGTCTCAGAAACTCAAGACTATAGGTTGATTAACGGAAACATTATAATTCACATTTTTAATTTGTGATTAGATAATCAAATTTTTTCACATATTTCCAGTGTGATGAAATCCAGGTTAAACTCAGTATATTTGCTCATTCACTGTCATTTAATTTCACTAAATTTGGAGATGTTTATTTGAGAAATTGTAGGACTCTCACTTCCCTCGATCATCTGTTAGCATATTTTCTTACTGAGGTTTTAGCTCTATTGGGGAGAATTATCTTCTATTTTAGAATAGGTATAAATAGAAATAAAGGAATCATGCTAGTGAAATTTACTTTGGCTGGCACACACTTTGCAAATCAATGCCCTCAGGCTTTCTATTCTTGCTTGCTCAATTCCCCAAGAAGTTGAAAGAGAAACTCTAGGGCTACAGAAATCTAGCAGGAGACATCTGGGAGTGCTTCAGAGGAAATTTGCTCTGCTTTTCCATTGCACCTGGTAGTTGAAATTTGGCAGATCTGCTAAGTCCCGGGAGGCACACCTGTCCTAGATTAGTCTATAAAAATAGTTAGTAATATATAGGGTTTACTGAGCTCTTATAATGTTCTGGAAACTTTGCTATAGCTCCATATAAATTATTTTATAATCCCGTTTTATGGATGAGTCATTGAGACTCACAAGGGTTAAGTAACTTTTCCAGTGTCACCTTGCTAGTAAATGTTGCTACAGAGCTTGCACTACTTATGACTGTGCTATAGTTACTAATATTCTCCCCTTGTTTCCTCAATATCTTTTGCATTTTGACACTGACAGGCATTAAACGCCAGTTCAAAAGTTGTCTCTGTATCTTCATTTGTCTCCTTTCATCTGCCAGGTGATGACGATGAGGCTCTAGCATAAATGATAAAGTTCATAGTTTGGTTAAGGACATATATGCCTATATTTTTGTTCAAAAATCAATAAAAATAATACATAAAAATACATATACGTAAATTGTTTTTCCACCTTAAAGTTTGTATTATTTTACTTAACACTTCCGAAAATTTTGCGTGGATGAAATAATTCAAATATTCCCTCTGCACTTATGTGCATTCTTTCAGGAGCAAAAGCATTTTTGGGTTTCATTGGTTTTCTTATTTGTGTTGGTTAGGTTCTCAGCTCTTTAGGAAGCTTAATCCAAGGCTGTTGAAATGCATTCTCTGTGTGTGGGTATAGGTGTTTATAGACTACCATTGCCATTTGTCTCTCAGACAGATAACCCCCAGGGCACTGTAAACAATAACCATTTTGGAGGTGGAATTAATGTCATTGTCTCACTTAGCGGGCAATGTCATCAGACCCTTTTTGGGTAGTAATTAAAGTAACAATGGGCATAGTTATCTACTGGGAAAAATTTCTGTGAATAGGAAGTAGCATTTGGGGCAGATAATCCAGAGCTCAAAAATTGGTAAGGAGCTATTTTGAACTTGCTGGTGACTTCATCAACTACTTAATGCCTGGCCAGAGAAAACTAGAAAGCATTGTAGGAAACACCTGTTTACAAGCACCAATTTTTGCATCCTTTACATCCAGATGCATTAAAGACAACCATTGGAAACTAGTTGAAAATGTGGTAGGGGAATCGTTCTTAAACTTCAGTGTCCATTAAAATAGTCTGGGAAGTTTTCTATACCATGGATTACTGACCTCACCTCAGAGATTCTGATTGAGTAAGTCTGTTTTGGGCCCTAGAATTTGCATTTCTAACAAGTTCCCAAGTGCTGCTGCTGCTGGTTTGAACACTAAGCTTAGAGAACCACTTGCAAGAAAGGCGATGGTTTTATACCTTGAAATTATATGATCAGTTTATAGTTTTAAATAGAAAGTCAACTATGACACCATAATTTTTTTTTTTTAAGATTTTATTTATTTGACACAGAGAGTGAAAGCACAAGCAGGAGGATTGGCAGGCAGAGGAAGGGGGAGAAGTGACCTTCTCACCCAGCAGGGAGTTGGATACAGGCTCAATCCTGGGACCCCAGGGTTAATGACCTGAGCTGAAGGCAGATGCTTAACTGACTGAGCCACCCAGGTACCCCAACATCATAAATTTTTAAAACTTATTTTCAAAAAGTAGTCTACATGGTCACACACCATCGTGTATCATTGAATCCACTTTTCTTCTTTTCATTATTTGGATTTTTTCTTTTTCTTAGTCTTTGTTATATCCTTTTTTTTTGGTCTTTGTTTTATTCTTAACCTAAGTTGTGTCTTCTCCCTCTTCTCATTATTTCAGTAACATTTTCTAATTTTATGCTGCTATATATTTCTGGAACAGTCACTTTTTTCTTAAATAATTTTTTAAAGTATAATTCTCCATTAGGTTATAAACTTCTTGGAATAAGCAACCACGTGTTATTTGTGCATGGAAGAAATCAATAAATATGTGTTGCATTTAATATTATATATTCATATATATTTAGATTTTATTTATTTATTTGACAGAAAGAGATACAGCGAGAGAGGGAACACATGCAGGGGCAGTGGGAAAGGGAGAAGCAGGCTCCCCACTGAACAGGGAGACAGAGGTGGTGCTCAATCCCAAGATCCCTGGATCATGACCTGAGCTGAAGGCAGATGCTTAATGACTGAGATACCCAGTTGCCCCTGAATATTATATTTTTGTATTATATTATAATAAATATTATATTTATTTGTTAATAAATATTATATTTCTGAAGACTAAAAAAGTCACATATAGAGTTTTAAATCATCTGCAATTAGAAGATAAGGAAGGCAAAGAAAGGAGGAAGGGAAGAATTGAAGGTAAATAGGAGCCTGTAGGTAGTATGCAATAATCAAACTGAATCAATTTAGATGTTAACCTATTAAATCCTTTATTTGAATATACCATGTTTCATTATTTTTTTGACATTTTGTGGTGCAATATAACAAGAGAAAGCAATCAATACAAGTATATTGATTAAAAATGATTTAGAACAGAACAAACTATTAAATAGAATTTTATCTGAAAATAGTTTGTAAAGAACATGATTAAATTCAATAACTATTAGATATATCAAATGAATGAAATCATAGATAATGCTTTGCAAGACAAAAATGAAATGGTTTAAATCAAGGAACTCCTCGTAATTGGGAGTTGTTTTATATAAAATATTTTCTTAAGTGAAGGAATCATTTAATTTCTGTAAAATGTACATAGTAAATAATTTATCATACTTTATATACCTTTGGAATAGTTCGTGATGTAAAAGTATAAAATCTTGTTATAGGACATAAAACAAAATTGAGGAAATAGAAAAGGGTACTATGTCCTTGGATGGGAAGACATTATTAGGAAGTCAATACTTCTAGAATTAATATATGTATTCAATGCAGCTTTTGTTAGAATTCCAAGGTGGGTTTTTTTTAGGAAAGAGGAGGCATGTATAAAGAATATGAATGTCTATTGCCCCAAATTAGCTAAGAAAAAAGAAGTATAGGAAAGGAGTCTTGATGTTTTAGATATCCAAATGCTATATCTGAAAAACAAACAAACAAACAAACAAACAAAAAACAACCAAAACACTAAACCCAAATCGGTATGGCATCAGTATCGAAAAAAGCAATTTACAAGAATAAGTATTTCATGAATAAATCGCAGTATAAAATGATGATATATTCAACAGGAAAGGAGAAATTATTTTAAAAAGTTCTGGTATTATGAACTAGCCACTGGGTAAGAATCTATTTTATCTCTTACATAAAATAAACCATAGATGAATTAAAGACCAATATGGAAAATAAAAAATAAGAACATTAGGAGTTTTTAGCATTTAGGAGAGTGTTTATAGTATCTACAATCTGGCAAAATATTCTTAGCCAAGACTGTACACCCAGAAGACATAAAAGAAAATATAATCATAATTAACTACAGGAAAATTGAAAGTTTTTCACTTCAAAATATATTATGAAGTCAATAACAAGATGATAAATGTGGACAAATATGTATTATAGAATTTATAGACTAAACCCTACTATTGGTAATTACAAACAGCTCTCACAGATTGGGCAAAAATATAGAAAAGAAGAAAATGACAAAAGACACTTTGCAATATCATAATTTGAAATGATAAGAAACATAAAAAGACACTATATATAGTTCAGTACTTGTCAGGGAACAAAGACTAATGGTTGAGAGTGCTGTGAGTGGTAGTGGGTTCAATGGCCTTCATAGTCACAAAATCATATAGGAAGAGGGATTTTCAGAAATATTTTCCAGATTACTTTTTACTCTCAGAAGCTGAAATTGTGAATAATCCTATTGAAGATTTTTTTCACAACTGAAATTTCTTAGAAAATTAAATATTTATTTCCTTCTAAATTCAAGTATTCAATCCAGTAGCCATTGGACATTCTGATATGTTTATTAAGAATTCTTGATCATTGGGGCACCTGGGTGGCTCAGTGGGTTAAAACCTCTGTCTTTGGCTCAGGTCATGATCTCAGGGTCCTGGGATCGAGCCTCTCATCAGGCTCCCTGCTAAGCAGGGAGCCTGTTTCCCTCTCTCTTTCTGCTTGCGTTTCTGCCTACTTGTGAACTCTTTCCCTCTGTCAAATAAATAAATAAAATCTTAAAAAAAAAAATCCTTGATCATCTAGTAATAACCCCTACCTAATGTTCTCTTGCTCCTAAGTTCGGTCATATGAATATTTTATATTCTATTTGTTTTAATATTTCAAATGTTTCTATGTAAAAAAGAAATTATTGCAAGGCATTGACTGTTTAAAGTATATAAATATGAAAAATTATAAAGAATAAGTAGATTTACATAAATAAACCTTTTCTGGATATTGGAGTTATTAAAGAATTTAAAAGTAATATTCTGTAAATGCAAGAGAAATGTTAGGGAATATTGGCAGGATGTCAGTTTCCATAGATTTCTCCTTAAAATATAGAAAATTAGAGCCTTCATAATTGTTAGCTTAGTTGTTGCTATCCTTGCTTAGGTCTAGTTTCTCCTGCTTTATTGTGGCATTAGACAACTGTTTTTATCGAAATCCCTCTGATATTTTTGTAAAACATAGATTATTTTTCTCCTGCAGATATTACTAAAGCTTTAGAAACACCTCCTTGTGCCCAGTTAGTTTTTAAAATATTGGTAAGAAAAACAAAATATGTAAGTGGTCAAAATCATGGCGTATCTGTGTGAGGGTAGAGGAAGGTGCGTCTGGAACATAGGTCAATTTATTATTAATGCCAAAAAAATCTAGATTAAAAAATAGATATTTGGAATGCTAATATTTCTGTAGCATAGAACAAATATGTGTATTTTTATATCTTCCATTAACCTTAGTGTTGTGCCTAGCCCAAAATAGTTCTTTAATGTAGGTATGTTCATGAGTAAAATGCAATTAATCAGTTAGAAATTGTGATCTTTTATTGTTTATTTACAGTATGCCAAGCATTGTGCTTCATACATATTAAGCTCCTCTAAATTCTTATAATAATGGTGTGAAATAAGTATTACTATTTACCATGATAGTTGCAGTATTTATCAAAATAGCAAAAAGTCCCAGAACTGGAGGGCAGGGGGTGTAGGGTTTAAAGCAAACATGGATATTGAACTGAAGAATTCATTTCAATGAACAGAAGAATCAATTTTCTGATTTGCATGTGTCTTGACTCCGGACTCTCAGTTTACACTCAGGCCTCCAACTTTGATAAATCCTTTGAGATACAACTCTCTATGCCAACATTCCACAAAACTGACGATTCTGAATATAGTATGCTAACTGGCTTTTCTACTACCAGCCCTACTCTCCTACTGGAGGAACAACAAGTAATAAAAGGGTTATCTTTTAAAAAAATTCCAACTCTGTTTCCCATCTTCCCCAAAGAATTGAGCATTGCGGGTATATGTCTAAGAGGAAGATTTTGTTTTCTTTTCATTCTTTCTTCTCCCTCTCTCCCTCCATCCCTTATTTCCTCCCTCTTTTCCTTCCTTCCTTCCTTCCTTCCTTCCTTCCTTCCTTCCCTTCTCTTCCTCCCCTTCCCTTCCCACTCCCCTTGCCTTCCTCCATCCTCTCTCTTCCCCTCCCTTTCCTTTCCTTTCCTTTCCTTCCCTTCCCTTCCCTTCCCTTCCCTTCCCTTCCCTTCCCTTCCCTTCCCTTCCCTTCCCTTCCCTTCCCTTCCCTTTTTCTTCCTTCATTATTTGTACTGGCATGGATCACTGTGGAATGCTAAGAAATATAATTAGGGATTACAAAATGCTTTAGATAAATCTGCTCTGTTGCTTTTAGTTATGGAAATATGGCATTTAAACTTGCAATGTCTAAAAGAAAGCTCTATCTAACAAGGCTGTCTTAGAAATTGCTATACACCCCACTGAACATTGGACAGAGGAATTTCCACAACAAGCTTCCATTGCTTGATGTGGGCATTAGATGTGCATTTGATATTTACTGTTGGAATTGTCATGATGATCTCCTATGTTGAACTTCCTTTTCTACCTATCCCTGCTTCAACTACAACTTCTAACTTGCATTGTTCTTTGCACAATATCTCTCTCTTTCCAATCACTGCCATTGTTGTTGCCTTTAACTGGGCTACTTCTTTTTATCTTTCTCTTTTCAGTCCATAGATAAGGAAGTATGTGGCCAGTATACAAGATAGAAGAGAGTTCCCTGGAATTCTTAAAACAACTCATCAGTTCCCAACTACATGTGAGAAGAGACTGTGTTTCTTCCATCTTTGTGTTAAATGCACATAGATATGTTATGTCAGACATTTTTAGGAAAAAAAAAAAAAACCATAGCAGTAAAGTATACCTTTAAACAGTGTGAAAATAATAAAGATGTATCACCTGAGTCTTGTTGAATGGCAAGTGATAGAAATCCCAACAGAAATTTGCAGAAGTAAAAGTAATTTATTGTTTCAAGTAAGAGAAATGTCAAGGGATGAGTTTTGTTTAGGGCATTATTAGAATAAAGATTTGAGTAATTTTTTTAAATGAACTTTTAATTTTAGAATAGCTTTAGATTTACCAAGAAGTTGTGAGGATAGTATAGAAAGTCCCCATATACCCACACCTAGTTTTCCCTGTTATTACCATCCTACATGAATATGGTATAATTACCATGTATAATGAACCAATATTGATATGTTATTATTAGCTGACATCTATACTTTATTCATATTTCTTTAGTACTTACCTAAGGTCCATTTTTTCGTTCCAGGATCTTACATTACAGTTAACCATTATGTCTGTGATAGTTTTTCACATTTTCCTTGCTTTTGATGATACTGACTATTTTAGGGAGTACTGATATTTTGTAGAATATCCTTTAACTGAGATTTGTGTCATGTTTTTCTCATAATTAGTCTGGGGTCATGGATTTTTGAGGTAGTTTGCCAAGTTTCTCCATTTTAAAGTTACTCTTTCCACTCCCCCCTTTCCATATTATATTCGTTGGAAAAAAGTCACCATATGCAGTACACACTTAAGGGGTAGGCAATTAGGCTCCATTCCCATAATGTGGGACATCTACACATATTATTTGGAATTCTTCTTGACAGGAGATGTGTCCATTCTCCTCTGTTTATTTATGTATATAATCATTCATTTATATCAAAGGGACTCATAAGTATTTGTTTTATACTTTGGGTTATACTCCAATACCACTTTATTAATTTTGTTGCTCAAATTGTTCTAGCTTTGCATATTTTGGGGAACTCTTTCAACTGGTTCCTATCTCTCCTTAATGTACTCTATTATTATAAGTTTTTAGTGATTGAGGTATTTTTACTTCCTGGCACTGTAAGATTCTTCAGGCTCAACTCATACATTCTCAGCTCAGCCCTACATTTGGCAATTTTCCAATGGCCATCCCTTTTATTGGAAAATGGTATTAGAAACCAAGATTTTGTCCTAAATGTGCTCATTTTTATAGGGATATTGTTTCTAGGTTCTCAGCTGACAGAACAAGGAAATATAAATGTATGTACTAGAGGTTCAGGTGATTTTATCTGGACTTGGGTTGTTTTGCTTTTTCACATTGACTCAATTCTTGCACAGAAATTTTCTTCACACTTACAAGGTAGCTGTGGCAACTCTGGAACATAAATCCCAAGGAACAGAGCAAGAGTCTCTTTACCAGAATTCCCAACAAATTCCCATCATGTATCCTTGGTTCCTTTTAGATCACATGCCAACTCAGGAACTGATCACTGTAGTCCAATGGAATGAAATATTGTTACCAGGTTAACCCAGGGTCTTGTGATCCTCAGAATCAGAAGATTGAACATGTTTGACCTACCTGAACCGAGAGTACAGGAGACATGGATTTTCAAAAGCTTAATTGTATAAAAAGGAAAATATAGATGTATTCTTGAAAAATGATAATTTTCACCATAGTCAATGACCATTACTTCTTATAAATTCTGAAATTCTAAAACTGGTTACCACTTACTGTGAAGTTTTGAAAGAAAATAAAATAGTTACTTTATAAAAAGATGCATCAGTAAATGGGTTGGTCTCTATTAGAAGCAAATTAATACTCATACTTGTAAAAGTTGAATAGTACTTTATTATATTTTTGCATATGAATATTTTCTGCTTTGAAACTACAAATGGGGAGAGTAAATCCATTGTCAAATTACTTCCTGGTTTTGCTTTTAAAAATAATTTCACTTTGGGGCGCCTGGGTGGCTCAGAGGGTTAAAGCCGCTGCCTTCGGCTCAGGTCATGATCTCAGGGTCCTGGGATCGAGCCCCGCAGGTCATGATCTCAGGGTCCTGGGATCGAGCCCCGCATCGGGCTCTCAGTAGGGAGTCTGCTTCCCCCTCTCTCTGCCTGCCTCTCTGCCTACTTGTGATCTCTCTCTTTCTCTCATTCGCTCTGTCAAATAAATAAATAAAATCTTTAAAAAAAAATTATTTCACTTTTACAAAGATGGAGCATCTAGGCTGGGATCAAATAAAATCTGTTGTCCTTTGTACTTGTTGCTTTATATTGACTGTTTCCATTGGTTTTTTTAATTTATGTTTTTCAGGTACATATTCAAGAGAAAACTAGAGAACTTGCCATTCATTCATAAAAATGTGAAGCTACTTTCTTTTTCACCGCTTCAAGGAAGGTTGTAAAATATTTTTAAAAAAGAAGGACTATAGAATAGAAAGACTACATGATAGCAGGACTGTAGGGCAGCATTATAACTGAAACCACTACTATGATCTAAAGTTGTTTTTTTTGGGGGGGAGGCATTCACACCCTTTTAAAATTAAACCAGCAACTAACAGAACAATAATTCCAATATAAAAATATTTTAAAAGTCATCCCTTGCAAAGACATATTAGCTTTGAGATATTAGCCTTCCCCACAAAAGTTTAAATACTGTTTTTTATCTGAAAGTAATTATTGGTTCTGTTTATATTTGTTAAGATTATTTTTGCTTTTATTGCATTGCTTTAACAAATTACATGCTTATTGTAGAGATCTAAAGGTTAAAAAATAAAATATTAAAGATGCTTCTAATTTGAACTTTTGAATATACCCTAGTGTAGGTCCCTGTGAAATGTGTTCAAATTATAGTTGAAACAAAAATATCTTGGGTGACTTGTCAATTTAAAATCTGTGAAACTGATACAATCGGATTGGGAACTCTGAAGTTAAACTTTGGTTATTTTGAATTTTTAGAATATAAGATGTCCAGATTAAAAAAAATTTTTTGAGGAGTGCAGTGATGATATTTTTTTGAGTTACAATATTTTTTTAATAAAAAAATAAAAAGCTATTTGATGAGAATCTTTCCCAATTCTCCTCTACCTGAAGTGGTGGATAATGGCCATTATTTATTTATTTTCTTATGACTCTATTAAAACCTTCCCCTTTTTTGAGTGCTGCTTGTATCTATAAAGTTTTTTTTTAAGATTTTATTTATTTATTTGACAGAGAGAGAGAGAAAGAGAGAGCACATGCATGCACAAGCAGGAGGAGGGGCATGCAGAGGGAGAAGCAGACTCCTGGCTGAGCAAGGAGCCTGATATGGGATGTGGGACTGGATCCCAAAACCCTGAGATCATGACCAGAGCAGAAGGCAGACGCTTAATCAACTGAACCACCCAGGCACTCTGCGTGCTACATGTTTCTAAAAACATTTAAGTTTTGTCTTGAAAATGTTCCTATATATGTAAGTTTCTTACAAATATAATATCCAGTTTGGGATCAGTATATCACTCAATGTTTAAGTCAATTTTTAAAACAGTTTTTTATTGAAAATGTCAAATAAATAAATAAATAAATTTTAAAAAAAGAAAATTTTTGGTATACTAGATTTGGTGATAAGTGCTTTTTATATATTCCATTTCATTTACCATTTTGTATTTTTTTAAAGTTTTTCATTAAATTCCAGTTAGTTAACATACAATGCAATATGAGTTTCAGGTGTACAATATAGTGATTCAACACTTGCATACAACACTTGTGATGAGCATCATGTATTTAACCGATCCCTTGACCTACTACCATCTGGTAACCACCAGTTTGTTCTCTATAGCTGAGAATTTGTTTCTTGGTTTGCCTCTCTCTCTTTTTTTCCACTTTTCGTGTTTGTTTTGTTTCTTAATTCCACATATGAGTGAAATCATATGGTATTAGTCTTTCTCTGACTTATTTTGCTTAGCATAACACTTTCTAGTTCCATCCATGTCATTGCAAATGGAAAGATTTCACTCTTTTTAATGGCTACGTAATATTCCATTGTGCATATATACTACATCTTTTTATCCATTCATCAATTGAGGCTGTTGCCATAATTTGGAAACCCGTATCTCTTTGAATTAGTATTTTTGTATTCTTTGGGCAAATACCTAGTAGTATGATTGATGGATCATAGGGTAGTTCTATTTTTAACTTTTTTGAAGAAGCTCTATACTGTTTTCCAGGACTGTACCTGTTTGCATTCCCACCAACAGCGCAAGAAGGCTCCCCTTTCTCCCCATCCTCATCAACACCTGTTGTTTCTTGTAAAATTTTTTTTATTTTTCACAGAGCTAGAACAAAAAAATCCTAAAATTTGTATGGAAACACAAAAGATTCCAAATAGCCAAAGTAACCTTGAAAAAGAAAAGCAAAGCTGGAGGCATCACAATTCTGGACTTCAAGTTATATGACAAAGATGTAGTGATCAAAACAGTATGGTACTGGCACAAAAACAGATACATAGATAAATAGAACAGAATAGAAAACTAAGAAAGGAACCCAAAACTCTATGGTCAACTAATCTTCAACAAAGCAGGGAACAATATCCAATGGGGAAAAGACAGTCTCTTCAGCAGTTGGTGTTGGGATAATTGGACAGCGACATGCAAAAGAATGAAACTGAACCACTTTCTTACATTATACACAAAAATAAATTCAGAATGGATGAAAAAATTCACTGTGAGACCTGAAACCATAAAAATCCTAGAGGAGAACACAGGCAGTAACTTCTTTGGCATGGACCATAGCAACTTCCTTCTAGACAGGTCTCCTGAGGCAAGGGAAACAGAAGCAAAAATAAACTATTGGAACTTCATCAAAATGAAAAGTTTCTGCTCAGCGAAGGAAACAATCAACAAATCTAAAAGGCAGCCTATGGGATGGGAGAAGATACTTATACAATTTAACACCCCCAAAATGAATAATCCAATTAAAAAATGGGCAGAAGAGGTAAATGGACATTTTCCCAAAGAAGACATTTCATTTACTATTTACATTTTAGTAACATAGGTATTAAAATATCTGTTTTAGAGAAGAGGCTCAAAGAGCTTAAGTTAATTAAGATCATACAGAAGAGCCAGGATTCAAACCTTCTGTAGAACACGACATACATATTACATCTAAAAGCTAAGAAAGAAAACAACAGCCAACAGTCAATGTAACACACACACACACACAAGTCAAAGTAAACATTAATTGTTCAGAGACCTTCCTTCCTGGCTCTTACATGCTCCTTCATGCCTTGCTGGGTGTGCAAAGCCCTGACCATTTCTTACCCAGGCTATTTTTCAGACAAGTGTTTACAGAAGACAAACTTGAGTGTATGAGGTAATGCTTCTCTTTAGAACAAAGAGCAGACTTTCTGTAAAAGAAGCCGATTCCCCAATTTCAGAGCTCCTCTCCTGTATTTTCAGCCCCTTACATTTGTTCCTTGGATTTAATGAACATCGAGGATATGTTTAATGTGAGACATCAAGGGCAAAGAGTAAGTTATTAAAATAATAGATACGAGAAACAAGGGAATATTATGACTAATTGTGACCCTTGGTTAATCTAAAAAACATAACAAAACTAAGCAACTAACTTCAATAGAAGAAAATCTTTCTTAGTGTCTACTTTGTGCCTGGTAAGTTCTTAATTCTTTATATTTCACTTCTTGCAACAATGCTTTCTGATAGTATTATTATTATCCTCATTTTATAAATGAGGAAATTGAGGCTAGAAGCAGTAAGTGGTTTGCCCAAGGTTTCCTAACTAGGAAGTGTTGGAGACAGGCTCCGAATGCAGGCTCTCCGGTTCCAACACCCAGGCTCTCAATCACCTATTAGAAAGTTATCACTGTTATTTTTTGGTAATAAATGGAAGCTTTTTATAATTATATGAATTGATGTTTGGCATCTAGTTTTCTTCTTTCAATTTAAAGTCAATTAACCAACATATAGATCATCATTAGTTTTAGATGTAGAGTTCAAGAATTCATCAGTTGCCTGTAACACCCAGTGCTCATCACATCATCACATGCCCTCTTTAATGTCCATCAGCCAATAACCTCCCCTCCAGGAACCCTGTTTGTTTCCTATATTTAAGAGTCTCTAATGGTTTATGTCCCTCTCTGATGTCTTCCCATTCAGTTTTCCCTCCCTTCCCCTATGATCTTCTGTGCCGTTTCTTATATTCCACATATGGCATCCATTTTTCATCAAGAAACATAGAATGGAAAAGAATCTGCAAAGAAAAAGGCCCAGCAGATGCTTCTGATACATACACAATTCAAACCTGAGAAAGAATCTGTCATTGCAAAAGGAATGCACATGATTGGGTAAATACCATTTACAACACATTGTGTTAGGACCATTTGTACCTCATAGTTCTTATGAAAGTGTCTTTCTCTTGGCAAGAGTCAACACTACAGATACTCTTCCAAGCCCCAGTGTATGAAATCGAAGTAAAAACAGATGTCCAGATAAATATTTTAAAGGACCCCAAGAAGGAAATTGACCAAGGTGACTACCCTAGGTCTTTATTGCTAAGCGACTGAGGTTAGTTCCCCTGAGTCAGTCTCTCAGTAATGACTTCTCTAACTTTATTTTTCTCCTCCTGGCACTAAAGTTCTTTCTCTTTTCCAGGAGTCTTCGCTGGGGACTATTGGGGCTCTCCACACATAAAATTAAAGGGCTGATATGGTGGGCATGTAAGAACCAGGAAAAAGGGAAGAAAATGAAGTGAGAAAGAAACGCTAGGGTCGAAACGGGGAAAAAAAGAAAAAAAAAGCTGGTTTGGGAAGAAAATGTAAATAATCCATGCGAACTGTTCCTTGCTCCTCCTCTCGTCTACTCCAGGAACTGCGTCCCAGGGTAACTAGGCAACGACGTTGCCGTGGTAACCTGTGAAGGTCAGAGGGCACCAACGCCTTAGGGTTGCGTCCGCCCTTCAGAGCGCAGAGCTAGACTGGTGGGAGCGTTGAGGAGTGTCAGACTCTCGCGAGAGCTGCAAGCGGTTGTGGAGGAGCGTCTTCGCTTTTGCTCTCAGGAAGGCACCAGGCTGTTCGGGGGGCGGGGCCCGGGAGCGCCTCCGATGGCTGCTAAACAAGGGATGCCTGCGTCCGCCCTGCGGGTGCTGGAAGAAGCATTGGGCGTGGACTTCACGGCTGCTGGGGACACCGCGGACGCGGTGGCCGCCGAGGGCGCCTACTACCTGGAGCGTATCCTTACGTATAGGCGCGGCCTCCAGGCGCTCCCTTTGGTAACGGGTTTGGGGGCGAGGGCGCGGGCTTCCCATCCCGGGCGTCCTGTGCGGTTTGTGACTGCCCCTCCGGCCAAGACGCCTGTTGGACCTCAAGGTGGCGTCTGCGCCGCCGTGTTCCCGATAGCTACCCGCTGAAAAGACCGCCTTTTAGGAGTGTTAGGCGGCTGTGTTCCTGTTGGAAGAACCTTCAGGAATCTTGTACTTAGTAACCACTCTGCAAACTTTGGATGAAGTTTTGTGTTAAGGTGGTACAACAAATTGATTTAACCCTCCTTAGGGTTTCCTAAATAAGCCCCCAGCCTTCAGAATACCGTGTGAATCAATTCAGTCACGAAAGTTAGGAGACAGGGGAAGACCTCTGCCTTTGGGCTTTAATGAGCTGAAGCTCAGAGCATTCAACCTGTGATTCAGTAGATGCTTCAGTTGTCCAATGCTTAAATGATTTGTTTTGTAAGCATCAACTTCCTACGTAGTTTCATTTTTGGCTATTTAATAACAATTACTGCATTTTTATTTTGAAGCAACTAAAGGATGACCTGGTGAGCTGAAAGGCTCAGAGATGTTGGGAAGAAATCAGACAGTGATGAACAATTATCAGTGGAAATATGAGAAAAATGGAATAGCAATATGTGAATAATTAGGTTCACTGTTTCTTGGGACAGCTTTTGAGCTCACGTCCTCCAGAAATACAGACTTAATTGTACATGAGAGATCGGAGAGTTCATGAGAAAAAGATAACCTACTTTTTTCAGGCAGGTGGGAGAGAGATGATTATCTGTTTTATTCTCAAAGATATCAAGGAATCTCTAAAATCTACCTTATTTTTTGTCCAACTGTGAATGCCCCAGCTTTAATTCAAGACGTCAGAGATCTAACATCGATTCATTTTGTGGGCTTTGGCAAACTCTTTCACCTGTCGTGACTAAGGCTCTGTACACATTAGTGCTTCAGGGAGCTTTGAAGAACTTAGTTGGAAAGATCAAAGATAATATGTAGTATTTTATTCAAGGCAAACATTTTTATGGGAATGTAAGTTTGAATAGTTCAAAATCAATTTAAGTGAAATCTGTGGGTGCCTTAGTGTCTTAAATGAGGCTTTATACTATTCATAGCTCTAAATAGCTGCCTTTTCCGATAATATTCCTTTTTAAATTTAGAAATGAGTCAGCAATTCTTTCAGAACTTACTTACATCAAGTGTAAAGTTATCTAGTGTCCCTGGTAGTGAATGGTAGCCAGGCATCTTATTTTTGTCTACATTAAGTTGATTCCTCTAACACGTAGTTCTGTTGTTAACACAGGACAAACACACCGAGTTAACTTTTTTGCAAATTGTGGAACTTCACTATAGCACAGCTTTTAGGTTTACTTAATTTTCAGGGAGATTACTGAGTCACAACTGCCAGCATATAGCAGTTTGCACAAAACCTGTCTTACATTTTCCAAATCACATTTGTAAATATAAGCGACTCTTAATTTTTTACGATTTTATTATCCAATTTATGAATTATCTGGCCCCTTTGCTTTTCTTCCACCTTCCTTTAGTTGGCTGATAATTTTGGGTTTCAATCAAAGAGTAGTCAAGGGATAGCAAAACTACATATTTTGCCAATTTTCCTACATTGAGCGTTTAGGTAAGAGGTTTAGTCATGAGAGAGGCT
>CM052810.1:153806461-153889648 GCA_028533885.1 Nasua narica
TAAGCGACTCTTAATTTTTTACGATTTTATTATCCAATTTATGAATTATCTGGCCCCTTTGCTTTTCTTCCACCTTCCTTTAGTTGGCTGATAATTTTGGGTTTCAATCAAAGAGTAGTCAAGGGATAGCAAAACTACATATTTTGCCAATTTTCCTACATTGAGCGTTTAGGTAAGAGGTTTAGTCATGAGAGAGGCTTTAACTCTTAGTTAAAACGAAGTTCAAGGATTACTTTAGAATGCCAATTACCCCTGTATCCCCGGGCTCTCTTAACATGCATAATTAAGAGTTGACTGCATAATATTATTTGACATTGTTTCTTATGGCAATTATGATAGTTGCTGAAGTGAGACTTTCTTGAGTTTAAAGTCTTTAGCTCTCAAGTAATTTAATTGAGCTATCGCAGTGGATAAATAAAAGTTTTAATATGCACAAATGAATCAGAAATCTGATGTTCTCTACTTTGCACATATACTTAATCACTTCTAATCTGCATTTGGTCTTGGGCTTCCCTTATTTATGACTGAACAGATGCTCCGTATATCACTAGACAACAAGATATCAATATTAAGTCTTTGCAAGTCACCCTAATTCTCCTGGAAGTCACCCTTTTCTTTGCTTTTAAACATTTGAACATAAAGAACATGTACAGACTAATAGGGCCCAAACCAGGAATAGCCAGGATCCACCATGAGGGGAATGGCTTCATTATGATTTAGAGAATGTGTTGAGGAAAAAGAATTCTTAACCCTGCAACACCCCTTCTTTGTAACCTAATACCTGTAAAGGTAGGAGTATTTGTTTCTCTTCTGAGCAGTTCAGGATATTGCTGCTTTTATGTTTTAAACTTCCACTAGCAAGATATAAACACACATGCAGGTAGTTCCTTTTTTAGCTACTCCAGAGCTTTTAAGAAATTTATTTACAGAGTATATGAGTTCTCTGGAGAACTCTTCATTAGAAAGATATTTGCAACATTGTAAAATATAAGGCTAGGTTATTTAACTATGTGCTCTGTAAAGGGTCAAGTTTTGTAAAGGTTGGTTGTCTTTGAGAATGAATTCTGTATTAGAAATCTGTACCACTGGGTAAGGTTTTCAATTGCATAGGAACTGCAGTTAATGTGTGGCTATGGACATTTGGGAATGCTCAGTCCCACTGGGAGATTCAGGCTGGAATGAATTGTACTAAGAAAGCTAATATTTAATTGATTTTGTTGCTACTTGTTGAAAGATTTGTTCAAGGAAGAATAATGGAATACATGGACCCTAGGAAAATGGACACCCCTCCTTCCAAGTATACCTCCTTTTGCACTGATTCTCTGCTCCCTTAACTCGATTTTGATTATTTATCTTTCAAGGCATTCCAACACTAAGAATTTGGCTAGTTAGATCATGGTTTGAGTTTGGATCATAAGTTTGCTGGCCACTGGAAAGGTCTCCTTTGGCCTCAACAGCAATTTCTGAGGGTTGAGTGAGTTTAAGCGAGTACTTTGAAGTTAATCAACTTTGAATGATAAGCGAGTACTTTGAAGCTAATCAACTTTGAATGAAGTCCCAAAGTCAACTGTTTTTAAAAATGCAAAGTTAAAGATTCCACTAAACTAGTCATCTAAAATATGGTGAACATACTTAGACACCCCATGTAATAAGATTCATGCTTGTTTTCTTAAATGACATCCCTAGACAATCTTTCATTGCAGTAGTAATGGTCACCGATCACTTTAATTAAAATTGAATTTTTGTCATTTAAAACTCTATTATTTTTAGCATTTAGTGATTTTCCCATCTGTTATGTTACTTCTCTGAAATGTTTATAGTATTGAATGAGAAGATATTTTTAAAAGCCTTAATAATCATTATGTACTCAGATCATCTATTTCTTATTATCATTGGAAAAATGAATTTTCCCCTGGGTGCTTAGTTGTACCCTATATATATTCAAATAAAAGGATAGACAGTCTGAATATAGAATCTAGACCAAAAACATGTTACTAAACCTGGAGTGCCAAATTTTATCTGCATGAAAATCATAAGCTATTTGGAAAGAAAAAATTATATTTTGTTGTGTGTCCTCTAGTCTAGGCAAACTTTAATGTGGATATGAATCAAAGAATATGGATCTTTAAAAGAACACTCTAATTCAGTAAGTTCCAGTCAGGGCTGAAATTCTGCATTGCTAACAAGCTCCCAGGTGCTGCAGGCGCTATTGATCTAAGGAATATAATTGAAGTAAGGAGGCTGTAGGCCAGTTTCTTAACTACTAGCCTTTACATTTTCAGATAAGAGGTATAATATGTAGAGCTCATATCCTTGGATCTCCTGGCTTAGAAATTGGGAAAACTTAAACCACCACCCACTATGAGAACAGTGAAACCTATATTTTGAAAAACAGTTATTTTCCAGCTTCTGAGGCAGAAGATGGCAGTGGTGTCTGGGGCAGGAGTAGTCAGTAAATTTCCACTCTTGCTCAGTCTGTTAAATTAGTAGTGACTTTCTGGTATGTTGTGTTAATAAGAGTTCTGAGACCTCTTGAAGCCTTGGTGGGAAAGACTGCTGGAAAAAAACAACAATGGGGGAAGTGGAAGGCAGTGTGCCAGTTATTTGCCATCTTTGGTATATATTATTCAGTTAACTTACTTTATTGAAACTGGCATTCCTAAGAAAGGGGACCATGACTGTGATGTTTGCTATTTACAGTACTTTTATTTCAATTTAGTAAGTAAAATGTTGATCATGGAGGATCAAGGCTAGATTTTAGATTGCCTCTGTGTACATTGACTCTGCAGTGATGGCAAAGATTACAAAGCAATTTCTGTCTATAGTAGCTTTGGGAAATCATGTAAAATATAATTAGCGATATGTTTCACTCCAGTTCTTTATAAATGCTCCTGCTGGTAGTGATCATTACCTCCAATGCAGCAGTGGAAGAGACCAGTGTGTGAAGAACTTTGGTGCTCACATCTGAAAATTGTTCATAGCTTTCTGGCTGTGGTCCATTTGCAGAACCTTGTTTGTGACCCCATCCTACCCACTGTGACCTCAAGCTCTGCTCCATTACGCCAGCTGAAATGTTTCTCTGAGCCTTCTTGCAGTGTGTCTTTTGTAGTGCTGTGATGGATTTAGGGTTTCCTGGCAGTTTCAGTGTGGATGTATATTGGTCTATTTTCTGATAGGATCTACAAGGTCAGGATCTGGTACAAATTCTGCTAGTGCAGAAACAACCAATTCGTTCATCCGTGGTGACCAAGTATCAGGGAACTGATTCATAGTATGCAAAATCACAAGCCCTACTGAGTTTCTTCCAGGGCAAGTGGAGATGTGGAGTGAGACCCTTGCTCTGAGCCTAGGCTCTGACTCTAGGATACAGAACCTGACCTAAAAGTGGATGGTGCTATGGGCTGTGGCTGCAGGTCAGGGAGGAAGGGGAATCATAGACTGTGCCCTGGGCAAGAGCAGACTAGTAAACCAGGCACAATTTTAAATGTCAAGTTAACCTCAAATAGGCAGAAAGGCAATAACTACATCTGAAGAAAATAGGACGGAAAAAATGAATTTTGGAAATCGAGTTCAACAATGTTCTTTGAAGGAATACTAGGCAGATAATAAGGGAGTTTTGTAAGGACTCAGAATCTGGATGGCGTTAGGAAACTGATTTTAAGCCAGAATTCTGGCTTATTCTGCAATGGGAAAAAAAAATCACTTTGCCTGAGAACTCTGACCAGCTTAATTGTATGGACATTTCCTGGAGAATAGGATCACCTAAGAGATTAGATTACACAAGAAAGTTGTTTAGTAACAGTTGAAGGAGAGTAAAGGGTTTTTATCATTCAGGCAATTCTTGGTCAATTGCTTATTCCTATCCTGGCAACACTGTTTCTAAAGCAGTGTTTTCCAATCTTTTTTATACTTGGTGTTCCATCAGATCTTGCTTCACTCAGACTTTCTGGCTGTCCCAAGGGCCAAGAGAATATCTGTACAACCCACGGTGTTCTTTTTATGATAACTGAAGAGTGTCATTTCTCTCAGGCTTCGGAACCAGAAATTGGTGTACATCTGCCGAGAAACTCATCTGTTTTCAGTGGATGGATACTGAATTGGTATCTTGATTACATTGCCCTCTTTACCTTGACTGCTGGGAAGCTTTGGGTTAAGCCTGTGGCTTATGTTTGACAAAATTCATGAGACTTTTTGGCATGTACTGCAGCTTTACCTTGTCTTATTTCTCTTCTTTTTCTTTCTCTTAATTTTCATATTTACTTATTTTTATATTTTTTACTGTATGCTTATTTGTAAACTGCCACACCATCGTTTGGGGATTCCTTTGTACATTTGTCCATGTGTTACCAGCCAGCTAAGCCAGATAGACAGATGCATACAAACATACTTGCCAAAGTACATTTATTTCTTCAGTAACACTGCAACATCACATTTCAAATCAGTTGCTCCTGGGAAGATTTTTCTCTACAAATCATTTTTGTGGATACTGAAAATACCAATCAAGGAAAATAGGGGTTCCCCTTTTGGATGTTTGTCCTCTTCCTGACCTTTCATCTCATTAATCTATTGCCCTTTGCTGATTTTATCTTTGGGTCTGTAGCCCTGTAGCTCTTTTATACTCCCTCTCCTTCAGGGTCTTCAAATTGAGCTATTTAAATGATTTGATTTAGCTCTTGGTAATATAACACTTGACAGTTTGGAAAATAAGTGAAGGTTCACTGCTTAGGATTTTGGTAGAAATTGCACATTCTTCTTGTGTCACTGTAGAAACATGGAGAAACTGTAGAAATATGATATTGTAGAAAATTCCTGGTCTTTTTATTCAAGAAACTATCTCTATCACTAGTAAGTATATGATTTTTGGCAAATTTCTTAATCTCCCTGATTCATTTTTTTTCTTTTTTTAATTTAGAAATGACTGTATCTGTGTTACTCAATCTCACAAGATTGTTATGAGAATAAATATGATAGTGATCCATATGACAATACTTTTTAAGGTTTATAAAATGATATTTTTTCCTTCTTTTTGATTTTGGGGAAACAGAATATATTATTAGGGTTTGAAAGCTGTTGCCTTGAGTATCTTCTGGGTAGCAGTGTGGCAAGTTTGATAATTCCAAAGCTTTGAGGACAAATCACTTTTTTCTTCTATATATTGCCATTAACAACCTATGCTTTGATGTTTCTTCCTCACATTAATCTTATCAGTTGGCTTATTTACAATTTCAAAGTCTATCCAAATGATTTTAGAATATTTACTTCTTGTAAAATTTATTATGGTATGATCAGTGATGAAGGATGGCATTACTTTTCAGGAGACTTAAAGACAAGTGATTTCTTACAAAATCAAGTTTTAGTAACTGTCATTCAGAAGAGGGCATTCTTTTCCATAAAAAAAGGGACTGATTTCCTGTAGCTGAACCTCAGGAAGTTTTATCTAATTAAGTGAAAATGTGTCAGAAAAATATAAATTTACAAAGGAGGAAGATTTAGAATGTGTTTTTTTACTCCATTCATCTTAATGCATGGGGGAACTGGGCCATGAGAGACTTATCAGACTTTTCCACAGGTACTCATCTCTTTCTAGAAGAGGAAAATAATGACAAATACTTGCATAGCATTAACTAGAAGCCAGGAGGCACTCTAAATGATTTACGTATGTTAACTCTTTTAATACTCTTGAAACCTCTTAAGGTATTATGATAGCCTTCAGAATCATGCTCAGCGATCTCCACGTCCTGGTGCTCATGCTCTTGTATAGTTCCCTTATGTATTGAATAGGGTTGACATTATGGAACCAGTAGGATAGTGAGTAAATGATGATGTGTGACTTATAAGGCTTGGTTATAAAAGGTGGCTTCTACTTTGTTTTCTTGTATTTCTTATTCTGGAGGTAGCTAGCCACTGTATCTTGAGAATGCTTAAGAAGCTTATGGAGAGACCCACATGGGGAAGAATTGAAACCTTCAGCCAACAATGTTAGAACCATCTTTGGAATGAATCCTGTTGCCTCAGCTGAGCCTTCAGAAGACAGCAGCCTTGGCTGCCATCTTGACTGAGGCCTCATGAGAGATCCCAAATCAAAATACACAAACTAAGTTACTCCTGAATTCTTAACCATGGATACTATGAGATAATGGGTGTTTATTGTTAGGCCTTAAGTTTTGGGGAATTGGTTATGCAGCAATAATTAAAAGTACAGATTTTGGTACCTGAGAGTGGGATTCTTTTTTTTTTTTTTTTTAAAGATTTATTTATTTATTTATTAGAGAGAGAGAGACTGAGAATGAGAGGGAAGAAGGTCAGAGGGAGAAGCAGACTTCCCGCAGAGCCGGGAGTCCGATATGGGACTCGATCCCGGGGCTCCGGGATCATGACCTGAACCGAAGGCAGTTGCTTAACCAACTGAGCCACCCAGGCGCCCCAGAGAGTAGGATTCTAACATAAGAAATACTTTAAAGTATTGGAGTGGCTCTGGAACTGAATATAGGACAGATATTGGAAGTTCTTTAAGTAGGATGTTAGTGAAAGCTAAAATACCTTGAACAGACTATTAGTGGAAGCCTCATGGCCTTTAAGAAGACTGCTGGCAAGGGATTAAAGGAGAGTGAGGTCAGTGCTATTGGAAAGTGTTCCATAGCAGTTGATGACTAATATAGGTATATACTTCAGTCCTGGTACCCAGTATGGGTAAGTGCAAAGTTATAGGATCAGCTGCAAGTATCCAACTTTTTATTTCTGTAGTAGTTTAATCTACCACATTAGCTTTAAATTAGTCATTTAATTAGTTATTTTAATTAGTTGTTTAATTAGTTAAATAGCTAGTTATATTTTGAGCCTAAATTACTTTTCACCATTTTTTGGGGAGATACATTCTTGTTTGACCGTGCCAGGTTCCTAAGGATTGGTCATAACTGAACTAGGTTTAAGTGTCTCCTCAAGTGGATAAAGGGAACAGTGAAGACTTATAGTTTATGATGGAGCTGAGTAACAAGACTGCATAACCTATCATTTAGAGGTTTAGAACTGTGTGTAAGATAATTGGCAAACACTTCAAGTGTTTACATTATACAGAAAATGAATATGGAATAATGAGAGGTTTAAGTATAGCATAGCCCTAACTTTAGGACTGATTCCCAACTGTGTTAGGTCCTAGCTGTGTGACCTTTTGCCTATAAGTCCTGATCTACAAAATGGAGATAATAATAGCTTATAGGTAGGATGGAGATGAAAGGAGTTGATTCATCATGTAAAACCCTTAAGGACAAGGCTTGGCTTCTTTGTAAATGACACCAGTTCTTACTACAAATAGCTTAAGATGTTTTACATTCTTGTAGCTAGCTCTTGGAAAGTGATTTCTCATAACCAGTAGCAAGATGAAAACTAGGCTAATCTCATCTTTGATTTTCATAACCATTACTGTACGTTAAAATGCTTAATTTCATACATTTTGAACTTGGCATAATCATGTGTATACATTAGGAAAAAATGCAAACCTACCAACAAAATAATGTTATTGGTATATGTTGTGATTTCTTTCAAAATTAAATATTATCTTGAAATTTTCATTTGTAATTAAAGTAACTTGTAATTTTTGAAAGTCTTACAGCAGTGCTGTTAGAATTTTTTATTAGAGTCCTTTCCACTGAAATTTTAATATTTATTTCTTGATAATTTATGAACTACTGAATTAGGATTACTGTATAGTTTACATTTACTTAAAAATTAGGCTTCCTTTCCTGAGAACAAAATTTAATTTTAAAATTGAGGTAAGAAAAAAGGAGAGATTAAAGTAACTTTTGTCATGAAAACATTGAAATATGTTTTTTGCTTATATTTAAATATTGGTGTGCTTTTGAAAAATTCATAATACTTTAAATAAAGAAGTCAGAGTGCAGTGTGAGTGACTCAGGAGCTCTGGGAAATTAAGTTAGTTTTAAGTTAGATTTAAAAAATTTACTGCCATAGTTTTCCTGTTTATCATTTTTCTTATCTCTTTCTAATTTATCTTATTATATCATGTACATTTTTGTAAGCCTTAGAATTGAATTGGAAATTATTAGATAGTAAATAAATAAGACATATGGGAAGGTAGTTTTTCATGGATTTGGCTTATGTAGAACAATAATTTAAAATAATAATGAAAAATATTTTGTTTCAAAATATATTTGTAGGTTGTATGAGAAAGAGAAATTTTAAAAAACAGTTTAAATTACATTTACCAACTTGGTAAGATAACTGGATCTGATACTAACTTTTAACATCAAATCAATTTTAAATAAATAATTTTTCCATATATTTTGAGATTGACACTTGACAAGAATTCAGAGGTCACCATAACTGAAGCATCTGAAGATGATTACGAATATGAAGAGGTAATTTTTTCATGTTAGGTATTCAGTCTGTAAATTCACTAGTCATTCTTATGAAATATTCATTTTGTTTTATTTTATTTTTTGTTTTCCTTAAGAGATATTGATTTTTCAATTGAATTACCTAATACCAGCTATTTAAGAGTGAGGGGTGAAAGTTCTATTTGAAAGTTTGGATTGGTTAATGCATCAGGTTCTTTTGGTTTTCCTAGTACTTGTGCTTCAAAGTTAGCTCCTTCTCCCTGGCTTTGTGAATCCTTATTACAGACTGTCACCTCTGTCCAGCAAGCATTCCCGACTATCCATTCTGCTCTTGGATGGGTTTCCCAAAGTCCCACTACTGGCTGTAGCTCAGATCCCATGCTTCCTTTCAGCTTAACTATAATTCTGTATAGTGTAGTTCCTGTCTCACATCTTCTCTTTAATTCACTGTTCAGATGGGATCTATCATTATTTCTGAGACTTTGGCACATTGAGTTGCTCCTAGATGACAGACGTTGTAAGTACAACTGTGGAAGCAAGCCCGGCAGTTTGTGGCCTGGGCAAGTAAAAGAGCAAACAGTAGATAAACTTTTTATTACTACTAGTAATATAAAGATAATATGAATATGTGCCACATGAAATTACTGAAGGGTTCATATGAGAGGCATAGAACTGATCAGCACATAAGAAGCACATGCTAAGTGTTAACCATCATTAATGTCATAATTAGAGTCAATTATATTCTTCCAAGAGCTTGGCATCTAGGTAGTGAGTGTTATTTTTTTTAATAAACTAGAGATTGGCAGTTGCTAGTAAGTTACGAAAAAGGAGTGGCCTTACATTTTTTCTCAGCAGAGTTGTTAGACTACATTTATTCTTATACATAAGAGTGAATGCCCATAAGCTGATCTCAAGTTTATCAAAGGTGACATTGAGTGATGCTTGTAAGTTATCCATTTGTCACAGAACTTCAGAATGACATGGTGTTATGTTTTTGATACATTGTTTTGTGAGAAAAATTATTTCTGAAATGAAGTAAGGTATTTTTATATTCCTGATTGCTCTTCCTGTCCTCTTTGTCTTTGATTTAGATACCGGATGACAATTTCAGCATTCCAGAAGGTGAAGAAGATCTGGCAAAAGCAATTCAGATGGTCCAAGAACAGGCTACAGATACTCAGATTTTGGTGAGAATTGAACACAACCTATTTTTTGTGTAGTTTGAATACAGTCTATAGTTTAGCAGTGAGACTTTAAGTTTTACTGGCTAAACTTAAGTTTTACATACTAAATGCTGTCCTATCACTTGTTATGCCTTTTTCTCTTCTGTGTCTTTATCATTACACCTTCACTTTAAGTAAATAGTCATATTTATTCTTTTTTGGATTGTAATTTTCTACATCATGGTTACTTTTTTTTTTTTTAAAGATTTTATTTATTTATTTGACAGAAGGAGAGAGATCACAAGTAGGCAGAGAGGCAGGCCCGAGATGGGAGAAGCAGGCTCCTTTGCTAAGCAGAGAGCCCGACGCGGTGCTCTATCCCAGGACCCTGAGATCATGTCCTGAGCCGAAGGCAGAGGCTTTAATCCACTGAGCCACCCAGGCACCCCCATCATGGTTACTCTTATGTTCCTTCACAAAAATGACACCTTTTGAAAAGAACTCTTTGGGGCAACAGAGATTCTTTCCTCACTGAATTTCTGTGTAACTATTACCGGGTATATAACATTTACCTGGTATGTAACCATTACGTGTTAAGAAGGGGAAGGAGGAAAGAAGGTCTGCTGTTGAGTTTTTATATATATGAAAATAGATCTGTCTAAACGATCAGCAGTTAGATTGGTAAGTTCTTGCCAATGAGAAGAAAATGAATGTACTCTAGAGACAATGATGTTTTGATATTTTAAAGTACCCATTATTTGATTTATTTTATATATTGACTTATGGTAGTTTTATGGCTGTCCTAATTTCATACCTCACTTGCTGAAATATCTCAGAGGTCTGCAAACTTGTTCTCTGGGGTCATATAGTAAATATTTTAGATTTTGAGGGCTATAAGATGTCTGTTGTAACTCACTTCTCTCATGTTGTATGAAAGCAGCCGTAGACAGTATATAAACAAATGGGCATTGCTGTGTTCTAATAAACTTTTTTACACAGTTAGCTGACCCCTGAAATAGTTAATAGACTTACTTCCATTATGAAATGGTAGGATAAGCCACTCCACAGCACATAATTTCTTCTGTATCATAGTGTTTCTAAAGCTCAAGGCACCAAAACTCATTATATTTCTTTTTATAATGATAATAATGGAAAGAATTAAAAGGCCTATACTTTTTTCTTTTTTTTAATGTGTTATATGCTTTTGAAAGGACAAGCTGTCCTCCTTATTGTTCTTTAGATAATCTAGTCACACTCTTGCCTCAAAGTCTTTGTATTTGCTGATGTTATAATTGAAACATGACTCTATCTTCCTCTAGATTTATGGTCAGATTCCACTTTATCAGTGAAATATTCCTTTATCACCCGACATATATAGCAGCCCAACTCCACACACATATCTGTCCTACATTTGGCCCTTTCTCCCTTCAATCCTTTGCTTTTTTTCTTCCAGGCACTTAGTGCCATCTGCCATATTGTATAATTTTAATTTAGTTATTCATTTTCTTTCTCCATCCACTTGACTGTTAGGTATGAAGACTGAGTCTCATCTAGTGTATAAATTCATTACTGCTTTATCCCTAGTGATTAAAATAGTTCCTGGAACATAATGCTCAACAAAAATAAATGAAACAATGAACAAATGAATGAATAAATGAACATCTTATTTGTACCAATAATCAAAGCTTAGCGATGATTTTATATTTTCAGAATAAATAATTGCATATTTAAATTTCAGGAACAGAAAACAGTTTTTCCTTCAAAGCAACTAATACCTGAAGTGATAGAAGACTTTCTCTGCAATTTCCTAATCAAAATGGGAATGACCAGAACTCTTGATTGCTTTCAGTCCGAATGGTAAATAATTATGTGGATAAATAGTTCCCTAGAAATGCTAAGATGTACACTTTTTACAGTCTTAAAGGACTTCAAGTTGCTCAGCTTATGCAAAATGGATGAAATGGATCAAAGCCTTTCTCATCCCTACCACTGGAACTACAACACACACACCTACACACACACACACACACACACACACACATACTCTTTTTCTCTCTCTCTCTCTCACATAATTAAGATATCATTTTAAAAGAAGTTTTTATTAAACATCCTTTTTAAATATTCAAATTTGAGTGATTTTCAAAAATCAAGAAGATGGAATATCTCCTAGGATTATCTAATATAAAGCTCTTTTATGAAATACTTTTCTAATATATTCTGCATAATTATTAAGGGTAATATTTCCTGCATTAAGACATCCTACCAAGAGTACTACTTCATTTGTTTTACTTCTAGTGTGTAATGGCCTGCCTTTCTCTACTCACAGAACTGATCGATTCTTTTTCTAAAAATATTTCTTCATTTAGAAATAAGCAGAATTATATTTTCAGATTCTGTCTAAATGCAGATTTTCTTGTTATAATGAAAATTTTAATAACTTATTGGTTATGAAAATCAGCAGGCATGCTGTCTTTATTCCTTTACTATAGCAATAATGTCACCAGGCATGTTTTTAGAAGCCCGACATTCTTTAATGAAATATTATTAAATAATTGGATATAAAAATATGTTTGAGCCATTTTAAAAGCTATTCCATATCATGGAAAGGGAATACTAGGATATAGAAGATGTTTCTATTGTTTTGGGACTAAATCCTAATTTTAAATATAAGAAGCAATTTGTAATTTCTACTAATCCTACTGCGATATAATTTTTATTTGCTGCTTTTTTTGGTTCTCACCTACTGAGACCATCCATGTACATAGAAGAAATCAGTTTTATTACTTTAAATTGCATATCTAAAGTTAATAAATTTAATGAAGAGAACCATTTTTCATTAATACAGTTTAGGAAAAAGAGCAAGTTTGATGGTAGAAAAATAATAGTGTTCTTATTAAATTTGGAAATTGTGTGAATGATTTTTATAAAAATGTCCCTAATAAATAATTACAAATGTATTAGAAAATACATTTTTGTAAAAGTAGGTAGATGATTGATTTACAGTACTAATAAAATGAAAAATTAATGTGGCTCAGTTCCTTTCTTCTAAGAAGATGTGTTAGGATATGTAGTACTTACATGTTTGTCCAGTCCAAAGTGTGAAATGATTCCTGTCAAGAAATCTGGAACCAAGTATACTTTCAACAGTTAAGTGCTTGTTGTATCATATTATCCTTTTAGATTTAGCAATTTGGATTGAGATGAAATTTCAGGAAATTACAATGGTGTTAGGACTTATAGAACTCCTATATAAGCATGCCACTTAGTATATCACGACGATGTTAAAGTAAAATACATATATCTTGTTATTATATGAGTTTAGTAATACTGTGGTTCAAATAATTGTATCCTTTTCTCTAGTTGCTAGTTTGTAATAAACTTAGAAACTGTTTGTAATAAGATTATGCAGTATTGAATATTTTTATTTCACATGAAACATTTTTTACTTTGATCATAAACCTTTACTTGTTCTGCATAGTAGGACTATATGACTATCAAATATATTTTTATCATTTTTTATTATGGAGAAAAACATTTATAGTATTCATTGCTGTGAATTCATTTAATCTTACAAAAGTTGACAAATAGGTTTTCCCCATTGTTAGTTTGTAAAACAAAAACCTCAAAGTGGGCGCCTGGGTGGCTCCGTTGGTTGAGCGGCTGCCTTCGGCTCAGGTCATGATCCTTGAGTTCTGGGATCGAGTCCCATATCGGGCTCCCAGCTCTGCAGGGAGTCTGCATCTTCCTCTGACCTCTCCTCTCATGGTCTCTCTCACTTTCTCTGTCTCTCAAATAAATAAATAAAAATCTTTAAAAAAAACCCTCAAAGTAATGCAAAAACCTGGGCAGTAAAATTGGACTTGTTGTCTTTCAATCTTCAAGAAGTAATTGCAGAAAATTCTTTAAATATAAGGTTAGCAAACAAATCTGGCCTGCTTCTGTTTTATAAATAAAATTTTGTTGGCACATAGCTGTAACCTTTCTTTTAGGTATTGTCTGTGGCTGCTTTCATGTTGTAACAGCAAAGTTAGTCAGTCACAGTGGAGACCATATAGACCAGAAAGCTTTTTTTTTCCCCAAATTCCAAACTATTTTCTGTCTATTCACAAAAACCAAAACCAAAACTAAGCCAAACCAAACCAAAAATATATAAATTTTTGACTCTAGAGGAACAGAGTAGAATTACAGAAACTGACTCTAGAGGAACAGAGTAGAATTAGAGAGGGCCTCCAACAGCCTAGTTTGGAGGCTGTTGCAGTAGTCCAAAAGAGAGAGGGTGGTGCCATGAACAAAGTTGGTAGCAGCAGAGATTATGAGAAATATGTCCCTTTTGGACATGCTGTGAAGGTGGAGCCAACTTATCGGTGGAGCCAATAAAGATTTTCCTATAGATCATCTGCCAAGTGTTGGTTGAGAAAAGAGGTCAAAAATGACTCCAAGGTTTCTGGCGAAACACCCAGCCATTTACAAAGATGGGAATGAATGCAGTAGGAATTGGGTGGCTGGAGAAATTAAGGATTTGTTCAATGCAATATGTCTACTAGGCAATTAAGTGAAGATAAATACTGGGTATAGATGTCAGGGAAAAAGTCAGGACTTGGAATGCAAACTGGGGAATCATCAGTAAATAGATACTATTCGAAGTCACAAGAAATACTAACAGAGACTAAGAATGAGAGGGGATAGTGAAGTAGCGAGTGAATATGAGAGCACTGTGGCTCAAGACCCAAGTAAATAAAGGGTTCCAAAAAGGACGACATGAACAACAGTAATAAATGCTGCATACAGGATGAATAGGAGTACTAAGGATCAGTCACTGAATTTGGCAATGTGCAGCACTGAAAAAACTTTTAATAGAGTCATGGAGATGATGTTCCATTAGAGTAGGTATAAGAGTAGAACATAAGGAAGTGGCAACATAGTCTTTCAAGGAGACATGATAAAGCACAATGTGCTTAATATTCATTTAATGATATAAATATTAGGCATCTAAGGGCCAAGTATCTTTCCTTCAAATTTTCCATGTCAAGTAGATTAAAGCAAATAAATATTTTCCTTTTCTAATCTGTTAAAGTTTAATTATATCAAATAAGATATATTTAAGAGATAATCATAACCATTGAAACTAAAACTATATTTTAATAAATATAGCAAATTTTATATATAAACTATAGAAGTTCATTTTTTTTCCTTTTTCTTTTTAAATTTTAGGTAGTTAACATACAGTCTGATGTTGGTTTCTGGAGTAGAATTCAGTGACATCACTTATAAACACCCAATGCTCATCATAAGTGCCCTCCTTAATACGCATCTCCCATCTACACATCCCCCCCACCTACCTCCAACAGACTGATCCTTTTAAAACAAATATGACGAGTATCCACTTGTTTCTCAGAGCCTTCCAATGGCTTCAGTATGATTCAGGTAAAATCACATTCCTCTATCCAGCTTCCTGCTGTCTTCCTGACCCATTGTTCACCACTTTCTCCCTTCTTCCAGTTCCAGATCCTCCCGATATACAGGGTTTTGCTTTTAATTGTACATTGTCATGCACTTTTTTTTCCTAAGGATATTTACATTTACTTTTCTGTCAACCAAGAAAGCTCCTCTTCCTCTCATGACTTGGTTCTTTCTGTTCTCTGCTCAGATAGTACTTTGCCAATCATACTTTGTCTTCAACCTATGTAAATAGCACAGATGCCTCCATCACTCTCCACTTCAGTCTCTCTATCCCTCTTATTCTGCTTTATTTTACTTCATAGTACATATCACTCTCCATAGTAGACTAGATGGGGGCTTAGAGTGTTTTGTTAATTTCACCAGTGTCTAGATTATTGCCTGGAACATAGATGTTTGGTTATATATACTATGATATTAGTACCTAGCAATTAATTATTTAAAAAAATTTAAATATGTATTATGAATTTTGACTTTTTAATTTACAAAAGTAATACCACAACTCATTTCTATTAATATCCCCTAGGACTTAACTTTTTGAGTTGTACATAAATTAAGCCAATTTAGTAGAAAGAAACAATATAAAGCCTTTTGTTTGATTTTATTCTAGGTATGAGTTAATACAGAAGGGAGTAACTGAACTTAGAGATATTGGGAATGTTCCAGATGTCTACACGCAGAATATGCTTTTAGAAAATGAGAACAAAAATTTGAAGAAAGACTTGAAATGCTACAAACAGGCAGCTGAGTATGTTAATTTTTAAATGATTTTTTTTTCCTTTTGTACTAAATAGAAGAGTTGCATGAAGCTAACTGTGGTTAATGTACCAGAGCTTTAATTCTGAATAGAATTATATTTAAATTCTAGTTGAAAAGAATGTGAAAGGCTTCACTAGCAAATTAATTGAACAGATGAACGAACTCTCACAATTGCAACCCACCAGGAAAAGTGGAATGTAGGAAGTTGTATAGGAGATGGTTAATTTGTTATATAACACTCACTTTCTTATGGTTTTGATAATCTTTCCATGGTTTGTGGAAATCTTCCCTTATGAGGATAAGCTAATTTCTGAAATAATAACAAAATTATAGAAGATAAAGAGGAAGAAAGGAGCTAGTGTATTCCTAGTTAGAGGAATTTTGGTGTTTGAAAATTCCCCAAAGGAAACTGTTATTTTATATTCTCCAGCATGAATTTATACATAGAAGAGAGAAACTTAACAGAAGCCAAATCTTTCTGAAATTAATGGAAGATGTGGTTTTTAGTGAATGAATTTAGATAAACACTGTTATTCTGGCAAAGACAAATATGTGAATGTGTTGAATAGGGATGAGTCTACTCATCTAAGACAATGTTAGATGGAAAATCAATGCTTAGATATGGAGTAGGGAAAGTTCATGCTTTGTTCATTATTTTTTTATTAAACATACTTAAAGAGTGGTTTTCTCTGTAAATGAACCATATCAAAACAAAAAATTAGATAAGCAGAACTACCATACAAGAACATAATATTTTTAAGGTCTTTATAAAAAAAGTTTAATGTAATGAATCAAGACGTATTGCAAAGTGAAGGGAGATTTTAAAACTCCTACTCTTAAAAGGTGGTAGTATGTAAAAGATAATTTGTATGATCATTTATTCACTCATTATTTATACTTACAGAAATGTTTTTGCAAGTTATACAAGTTTCATATTATCTATGGGGTGTACTCTTTGACATTTTATATTTTAAAGAGAAGTGTATGTGATCCACAGAATGATAAGTTACTAGAACCTGCATTCTCTCTATTCTCAGTTCATTTCTCAGAAGTGGTTTGCATTATTGGCCCTGATGCTCACGGCGATATTGTATAGACACCTAATGGATGCACTGGGAATTTGACACAGCAAATTTTTCAGAGTGGTGCCTGGCATACTCTTTCAGTTCCTGATCTTTGAATTATTGCTTGAGTTTGCTAATTTTCTTTTGAATAGATAGAGCTTCTTTTTGCAATGAGTTTTGTCATAGTGACATTAAATAGTTCTGGTTGATTACTAGTTCTTTATTGAATATTATATTAACTATAATCAAAACCATATAAATAATTACCTATGCAAATTATTATCCCATAATTAAAATGGATATCACTCAGATAAAATCTGATTCTTATTCGTGTTTACTAAACTATCAGATTACTAAATATATATAAAATTTGCTATATTTATTAAAATATAGTTTTAGTTTCAATGGTTATGATTATCTCTTAAATATATCTCATTTGATATAATTAAACTTTAACAGATTAGAAAAGGAAAATATTTATTTGCTTTAATCTACTTGACATGGAAAATTTGAAGGAAAGATACTTGACGCTTAGATGCCTAATATTTATATCATTAAATGAATATTAAGCACATTGTGCTCTCATGACACCTTTTGGTGAAGCACATCTCTGGAGCCTAGTCCTGTTGGGTACATTTTTGAAAATGGAGAATGAAGTTTTGTAAAATATTACCAAACTACTTTTGTCATGCTGTAAGTTTGCTTTACACTGTAATGTTTTATCACACAGGTCTTTCAATTTGACTTTTGAAGATATTTTTCTAATAGGGATTAGTAATAAACCTGGGATTCCTTTTATTGAATTTACCATAAAGTTTTCCTTTTCACAATTAAAACTGTTTCTTAAAGCAAGATAAGTGTAGATGTTAAATACTTTTCTAATAATAACCAATATTTAGTATGTAAAAAGAGTGAGGTTTACAGATATGTTATATATTATTCTGATTATACTGGTAGCATTTAATGATATATCAAAAAAATCAGAAAAATCATATAGCTTTAAGCTTAATATTTATCTAGAGAAGAGAGTTGCCATGGAAAGAGCATTGAATTTAAGGTTCAAATATCTAGCTTTCACTATTCTACTACTTATTAACTCAGTTTTCTTATTGTTAAACTGGGAGTAATTATACATAATATTATTAACTCCTAGGGAGTGATGTGTTAATTAAATGAGACAATCTATATTAAAGAGCTGTGTAAATCACAAAGTGCTTTGAAAATGTCAGCTATTATCATCAATATCTCTAAAGACTATCATCCTTGGATTTTTTTTAATCATCACATCATTAATATTTTTGAAATTCAGCAATGATGAAGCATAAAGGAAGATGTGAAAAGGGAAATATTTCATTCTAAATTTCATTTGAATTGCTATAATTAAAAAATGGTCTTTTCTCTGTTGTAAGCAATGCCTATTTTAGAACAGAGGTTTTCCTTATCTTGCATATAAGTGTTATCTAAAATATAGTTTTGTGTATGATATATATGTATGTATGGTGATGGATGTTAACTATATTATCGTGATCGTTTTGCACTATATATGAATATTGAATCATTGCGTACCTGAAACTGGTACAACATTTTAAGTAAATTATATCTTGATTAAAAAAAACCTTTAGAAATAAATGTTTGGAGAAGTTCCTCGTTACATAGATGTTTATAAGGGAAAAATGTACTTTTAAGAAGTGTTTCTACTTACTTTGAAGGTAAAAGTATATACTAGATACTGGAAAGGAAAAATATAAGTAGTAGTTTGATAATCTTTCTTTTTTTCTCTAAAATATAAAGTTTATTAAAAAAAGTTTGTATACGTTTAAAGTACAGATGTTGGGGCGCCTGGGTGGCTCAGTGGGTTGAGTCTCTGCCTTCAGTTCAGGTCATGATCTCGGGGTCCTGGGATCCAGCCCCGCATCGGGCTCTCTGCTCAGCAGGGGCCCGCTTCCCACTCTCTCTCTGCCTACTTGTGATCTCTCTCTCTGTCAAATAAATAAATAAATAGTCTTAAAAAAAAATACAGATGTTAAGTGTACAATTCAATCTGTTTTGATTAAGATATATACCCACATAGTCACTAAGCCAAATCACAATATATGGAACATTTCCATCACCCCCAAAAGTTTTCTTATATCCATTCCCTTAGGCAATTATTGTTCTGGTTTCTATCACCATCCATTGGTTTAACTCAGTCTTGAAGTTCTTTTGAAAGGAATCATTTAGTATGTACTCTTTTCTGTCTGCCTTCCTTCACTTAAGATATTTGAGATTCATCCATAGTTTTGTGAGTATACATAGTTCATTTTTTAAATTATTGAATAGTATTACATTATGTGAATATATCATGATTTGTCTATTCATACTTCTTTTGATGGAAATTTGTGTTGTGTCAAGTTTCTGCTTTATATATGTTGCAATTATGACATTCTTGTGTAAGACTTTTTGTAGACACATAATTTCATTTCCCTGGGCTCATGGGGTAGTTCCATAAAAACTGCCAGACTGTTTTCCAGAATGGTTTCCGAGTTTGATAATTTTTCTTGAAAAAGGAGAATATAACTTCTTTTATAATAAAATGCAGACCATTTTTCATTTTATTTACTATTTTTTATTGTACATATATTTGAATACTCAATTTTACTTATTTTTAAATTTTTTTAATACTCAATTTTAAAATTAAGTTCATAGTAGATAAACATGTGAAAGCCATTTTTGGTAACTTTTGACTGATTATGCAATCAGGTAAGTTCCCATAAAAACTTATTTCTGAATTACACATATGTTTGTGATTTGGTTATTGTGACCACTTCAGACATGTTAAAGAATAGACAAAACATTCAAATGCAATTTCTTACAAAATTACTATACACTTAAACATATTTTGAAACTCAACATCATGAATTTAATTCACGTTCTCATTTTCTTGACATCTGCTTCAATAATTCTTAGATTTAGAATTACTCCTGTTTTTGATATTCCCCAATGGTTTCCTAATGTTATTTTTTATTTTTAATTTCAGTATAGTTAACTTAGTGTTATATTAGTTTCATCTGTACAATATTGTGCTTCAACAATTCTACACCATTACTCATCATAAGTATACTCTTAATCCTCTTCACCTATTTTACCTATCCACCCACTCACCTTCCTTCTGGATATGCTTTATTTTAAATGAGTACTCTCATTTAAAGTAATTATTTTTTCACAAGAACATTTTTTACTTGAAGCATACTTCAGAATACCTGGTTCTAAGAATATGTGTGTGTGTATAAAACATTCCATTCAAGAAAAATAGAAGACACATTTTCTTCAAATACACATGTAAAAAGAGACATAATGAATAATCCAAATTTAAGAAGACTGAAATTATGCCAAGTATATTTTCCAACCACCACAAAGCTAAAGATCAACAATAAAACAAAGCTGGAAAATCTACAATGCAAATATTAAATATTTAATGTGTAAATATTAAACACACTACTGCATAAGTAATGGGCCAAATAAAACAAATGGTGTGTCAAAATATGTCTCAAAACAGAAGAAAAACACAATATTCCAAAACCTTTGTGATGGAGCAAAAGGAGATGTTAGAATGAAATTTATGCTATAAATGCTTGTATTAAGAGAAAAAGTTTAAATGAATAACATTACACCACAAGGAACTAGAAAAAGATGATAGCTGTAATTTAGTAGAGGAAAGAAATAATAAAGAAAAAAATCAGAAGTAGAGTCCAGAGTAAACAATAACAACATTGAAAGTAATGACCAGGTTTTACAAAAAAATAAACAAAATTGGCAATGCTTTAACATTAATTTAGAAAAAAAAAGAGACTCAAAAACCAAAATGAGAAATGGAAGAGAAAACAATACAACCAGTAACCCACAGAAATACATAGTGTGTTAACAGATTGCTATGAACGATTATATCCTTACAAATCAGATAACTTAAGGAAAAAAGTCCAGATAATTCCTAAAACTGCACAAATTATCATGATTGAATCATGAATCTTGGATCCAAGAAACAGGAAATCTTAGACCAATAACAAGAATGAATATTGAATTAGGAATCAAAAATCTCCCAGCACAGAAAAGTCCAAGACCATATGGTTTCATTGGTGAATTCTACCAAACATTAAAAAAAAAAAATGACAATCTTTATCAAAATCTTAAAAATAATGGAATAAAGGGAACACATTCAAAATCTGTCCATAAGGCCAGTACTATCCTGATAACAAAGCAGGATAAAAACAATATAAGAACAAAAAAGTATAGTTTGTCCCATATAAATATAGCTACTCAGCTTTCTTTTGACATTCATTTGCATGATAAATATTTCTCTATTCCCTCACTTTCCATCTGCAGGTATCTTTAGGTACAAGAATATAGGGACAAGTATTTATTTTTTCAAATAAGCTTTAATTCATGGCTCTGGATTGCTACCTGATTAAATTTTAAAAGAATTTTTCATTTGAGTATAGTTGGCACACACTGTTGTATAATTTTCATGAGTGCAACATAGTGATTCAACTTCTGTTATGCTATGCTGACCATATATATAGCTATCATCTGTCACCATGCCTCATTATTACAGTATCATTGACTCTATTCCCTATATTGTGCCTTTTACTCCTATGACTTATTTATTCCATAATTGAAAGTCTGTATCTCCCACTTTCACCCATTTTGTCCATCCACCTACCTACCTTATTTCTGGCAACCATCAATTTGTTGTCTATATTTATAGGTCTAATTCTGATTTTTGTTTATTGTTTTGTTTTTTAGATTCCACATATGAGTGACAGCATGTGGTGTTTTGTCTTTCTCTGAGTGACTTTTTCACTTGGCAGAATACCCTTTAGATCCATCCAAGTTGTTCCAAGGGCACCATCTCATCCTTTTTTATGGCTGTGTGTTATTCCTCTATGTGTGTGTGACATCTTATCCATTCATCTGTTGATGGACACTTAGGTTGCTTCCATATCTTGGCTATTGTAAATAATGCTGCAGTAAGCTAGTGGTATGTTCATCTTTTTGAATTAGTGTTTTCATTTTCTTTGGGTAAATAACTCAGTGGTGGAATTAGTGGATCGTATGGTATTTCAATTTTTTATTTTTTTGAGATTCCTCCATACCTTTTCCACAGTGGTTGCACCAATTTATATTTCTCCCAATAGTGTATGAGGGTTGCTTTTTTCCTTGACAACACTTGTTATTTCTTCTGCTTTTCGTACTAGCGTTCTGACATGTGTAAGAGGATATCTCATTGTGATTTTGATTTGCATGTACTGATGATTAGTGTTGTAGAGCATCTTTTCACATGTCCATTTGTATGTCTTGTAAAAATGTCTATTCAGGTTCTCTGCTCATTTTCATTTTTTTATTTTTTTCTCTGTGCTCATTTTTTAAAAAAGATTTTATTTATTTATTTGATATAGAGAGGGAGATCACAAGTAGGCATAGAGGCAGGCAGAGAGAAAGGGGGAAGCAGCAGGCTCCCCGTTGAGCAGAGAGCCCAATGCGGGGCTTGATCCCAGGACCCTGAGATCATGACCTGAGCCGAAGGCAGAGGCTTTAACCCACTGAGCCACCCAGGTGCCTCTGTGTTCATTTTTACATTGGTGATGAATTGTATAAGTTCTTCATATATTTTGGATATTAACCCCTGATTGGGTATATTGCAAATATCTTTTCCAATTCAGTAGATTCCCTTTTTGTTTGGTTGATGGTTTCCTTCACTGTGAAAAAGCTTTTTATTTAGATGTAGTTTTAATAGTTTTTTTTAATAAAGATTTTATTTATTTGAGAGAGGGAGAGAGAGTGAACATGAGGGGGGGGGGAAGCGCAGAGAGTGAGGGAGAGGGAGAAACAGACTCCCTGCTGAGCAGGGAAGCCAGAAGCGAGGCTCCATCTCAAGACCACAAGATCATGAACTGAGTTGAAGGCAGATGCTTAACTGACTGAACCATCTAGGTGGCCCTCAATAGTTTATTTTGATATAGTCCCAATTCTAGGAAGAAAAGTAACATGGTAGAGGAGACCGAAATAAACGGGGTGCAGTTTTATATAGGGTGATGAGAGAAGTCCTGTCTGATATCTGAAGAAAGCGAGGGAGGCCACGTATAAACTTGGGAAAAAGAAATTCCAGGCAGAGGAAAAGAAGTACACAGAACCTGTGGTGGGCACAGCTTGGCATGTTAGTGGCCTAGTAAGGAGACCATGGTGACTGGAACCAGGGGATAAGTGGTAGAGACATATGTTAGAACTTTGCTTTTTTTCCTCTGAGCGGGATGTGAGGCCAATGGATAATTTTGAAGAAAAGCATAATGTGAACTTGTTTTTGTTGGAAAATAGACTGGATGGAGTTACATGATGGAAATATGGAATACATTATATCCTGCATAACTTTCTTGTAGGTTGACTTACCTGGTTACAGCATAATAATGAAGTCAAACAAAATTTTATGGAACAGTTATGTTCTTAAAAGGACAGTATGTGCTGTTATCAAACTCAGCATTACTAATCCCACTCAGATATAATTTAGAACAGACATTGATATAGGTCAGGTATTGTGGAGAGAGCAACACAACTACATGATGCTCTACCTTTACTAGATATAATAATATAATTATCATTCAATTTCCTCATATGTGAGTCTGATGGTATTATCTGTCCTTGAGGGGAATCATTTTAAAGTGTTTAGCACAATGTCTGTCACATGGTGAGTGCTCAGTAAAGATTAAACCAGTATTCTATATTACGGCACCCTTTTTAACTTTCATAACATTCACTAGTTTATAGTTATAGAAGTTTATACTTTATTTCCTCATTATTTATTTCCTAATTAATAATCTCTATACTTCTGTGAACTTGATGAAGGCAATGATTGTGCTTGACTTATCATAGGATAATGAACATAATACCTGGTATACAATATATATTAAGTAGGTAGAATAACATCTTCATCATGATCTTTGTCACCCTTATTATTAGCAATAGCAGCAACACTGAATAAACACCAAAAGTAGTATTTTTTCCAGAGGACAAGTATATAGCAACTTATTGTTTACATACATTAACCTAATTCTGAAAAAAAATACGAAGGATTTAGAAAGTAAACAAAATAGAATAATGAAACACATGGGCCTATCTGTTTCAGTACTTAACCATCTTTCTGCCATTCTTATGTCATCTCTATCCACACCCTACCCTATATCCATCCACTTAGTGTAATGCATTATTTTTTATAGTTCTTTTTTTGTTATAATTTACATAAGTTGGGATGTATGAGACTTAGCTATATAATTTTGACAAACAGGTAAAGTCTTATCACTTCCATACCTATCTCAGTGTAGAACACTTCTCTCTCTATCCAGAAATTTCCATATCCCTTCTTAGGCATCCTTGCCCCTGCAATTGGTATTCTGATTTATCAGTGTTTTGATATTTGATCAGTTTGCCTATTTAAGAACTTCATAAATGGAATCACAGAATGTATGTTTCTTTGTGTTTGACATTTTACATTCAGCATAAACTGTAAAATATATCTATGATTTTTGAATTTATCAGTAATTTGTTCCTCTTTATTGTTTCGTAGTCTGTTATATAGTATATGTCACATTTTGTTTTTCTTTTTCTATTGGATTGTTTGCAACTGTGGTTCCTAATGAATAATTCTGCTATAAAGATTTGTGTACAAGTTTTCTTGTGGAAATATGCCTTCTTTCTTTTGGTTAAAAACTTAGGAGTGGAATTACTGGACCAAAGGGTAAGTAATTACCTTTTAATTTTAAAAGAAATTGGCTCGGTCAGTTGGGCTGCTGCCTTTGGCTCAGATCATGATCCCAAGGTCCCGGGATCAAGTCCCAGTTGGGTCTTCTTGTTCAGTGGGGAGCCTGCTTCTCCCTCTGCCTGCTGCTTCCCCTGCTTGTACGTGCATTCTCTCTCTCTCTGACAAATAAATAAATAAAATCTTTAGAAAAAAAAAGAGGAAATTGACAGTTCATTTTCCAGCATTTAGTTGGGTCATTTACATTCTCAATAGCAGTCTATGAGTGTTTTAGTTATTCTACATTGTCACCAACGTTGAGTGTTGTTAGTGTTTTTCATTTTAGCCATCTTAGTAATGGTATAGTAGCAGCTTGTTGTGGTTTTGATATGCATTTTCTAATACCTAATGATATTGAACGTGTGTGTGTGTGTACTTATTGGCTGTTCATCTTTCTTACTTTCTGTGTAAGTCCTGTCCATTTTTGGTTGGATTATTTGTCTTATTGTTGATATGTAAGAGTTCTTTACATATTATGGATATAAATCTTTTGTCAGAACGTTGTGAATATTTTCTCCCAGCTTATGGCTTCACTCTTCAATTTCTTTATGGTGTCTTTGGGTGAGCAGAGGTCTTAAATTTTGATGAAGTCTCATTTATTTTTTTTAATAGTATTGCTTTTGATATTTTGTCTGAGATACTGTTGCCTACTCCCAGGTCTTGGAGAAACTAGTCTGTGTTCTCTTCTAAAACCTTTAAGGATCAAGAATTTTTATTTCAGCCTATATTGATCATTCATTTTTTTATATGGTGTAATGTAGGAGCTAGAGATTAATTTTCTTTTCTAAAGAATATCAATTTGTTCTAGCACCATTCTTAAAAAAATTTTTATCCATCATTGAATTTCTTTGGAATTTTTATTGAAAATTATTTCATCCTATAATTGTGGGTCTATTTCTAGACTCTGTTTTGTTCCTTTAATCTGTTTGTTTGTCTTTATTTTAGTACCACACCCTTGATTACTATAGCTTTCAGTGAGTTCTTGAAGTCAGGTCACGTTAGTCCTATAGCTTTGTTTTTCTTTAAAGATAGTGTGGCTATTCTGGGTCCTTTGTATTTCCATGTAAATTTTAGAGTCACTTTTGTCAATTTCTGTAGAAAGGTGGGAGTTTGAGATTGAGTTGAATTTATAATATGATTTGGGAAGAGTGTGTGTGTATGTACACATATATTTACATATACATATTTTTAAGGATTGATGTATTCATAAGTTTTAGTCTTTTATTTCCTGGTATATCCCTCCATTTGTTTAGATTATCCTTGATTTAATACTGTGTATTTATGAAGGAACTTGAAATTTATACCTTTGCATTTAATTATCTAATGTGTATTTTATTGTTATTTTGTGAGCTCCATATAATGGGAGTATATCTTAGGATCAACATAACCCCAGGGCCTACCTCTGACAAGTAGAAGGGGCTTAGGTGAATGTGTGCTATTAACATTTTGGCTTTTTAGTTTAGCTTTTCATAATTTTTAGAGTAATTAATTGATGATTTTGTCCCTTTTACACCATTCCTTTGGAGTAGGCATCATTTTCCCTTCATAATGGAATTTTTAACAACTCTCCATAAAGTTAAGTTTTGCCTCATTTAGAGTATTGCTGTCATTTGCTGGGCTTCTACATTAGAGAAATATAATGCAGACCAGAAAAGTTTTATTGAGTGTACTGAAGGTTTGACAGAAAATAAAAACTAAGTAGGATTGCCAATTAGAAGATTAAAGTGTACCATTTGAAAAATAGTGAAAGATGTTTTTTAATCTTCTGCCAGAAAATATGGAAATAAAAAAGACTAAAATTAAAAAGCAATTAATATTGAGTTAGGTGCTTTACTAAGCAGCCCTAACTTCACTTACAAAATTCACTTCTATAGAAGGTCAAAGAGCATCCAGCTTTTCCAAAGACCCATTTAATTTAATGACTTCCAGAAACAAACACTTTGGAAATAAAGATAATAATGAGGCCTATAAAATTTTATAGTTTGGTGTTTACATAATTGCTTGTTAAATTAAGAAGGTAAATTTTTTCTGGATATGGGTATATCGTTTTCTTTTTTGGTTAAGTATATAATGAAAGTTTTGCTCGAATATGATTGAACCCATTTTGGCTATCCAACAATTATTCCAATATTAATGAGTTAAAGAATTCATTTATAACCAGTTGAAACAATGAAACATTGGTAATTATGTAATACTGTTACCAGAAGTTACTTTGATTTTTGTTTGTGCACGAGAAAAATACATGACAAAGATGGCCTACTTTGGTGCAAATAAACAAGAAAATGTTTGTATGCTTCCTTTTGCCAAATTATAACAATAAACCCAATAAATCTATTATTAAGTGGTCACTTAAAATACTTAGTTAAAACTTTTCAGTTAACAAAATTATTTTACTGGGGGCATTCATTTAAAGTAATTTTTAAGAGCACACTATTTAATCACATTCATAACTTGAAACATGGAGTTTTTGGGACAGTGCTTTTGTAATATAGAAATATGAGTATTTTAATATTTTATACTTTAATTGTAGATTTTGGTATGTTGGTTTCCTGAGTGGGAAAATTAGTCATTCTGCCATCTCATTAAGAAAAAGCATGTAAGAAGTATGTTCTTTATGATTAACAAATCTAAATAGAATGCTTCACTGAGTAAGTTTTACTTCATTGTACTGAAATAGAATCTCTGATGTCTTAGTAGAAGACTTATTTTTAAATCACAAAGATGTTGTATTTAAGAAAATATTGTATAGTTTAAAATGTTAATTGCTCAGGCGCCTGGGTGGCTTAGTGGGTTAAAGCCTCTGCCTTCGGCTCAGGTCATGATCCCAGGGTGCTGGAATCAGTGCTGCATCTAGCTTTCTGCTCAGCGGGGAGCCTGCTTCCCCCTCTCTCTCTCTGCCTGCCTCTCTGCCTACTTGTGATCTCTCTCTCTCTGTCAAATAAATAAATAAAACCTTTAATAAAATGTTAATTGCTTATATGAATATTATAAATTTTATTTTTTAGTGCAACTTTTATTTTCTTTTTATTAAGCAGATGGGCAGCAGGAAGGTCATAACAAAAGCATCACCATGAAATGAATCTAAATTGTTTTACTGAGTAGACTTCATTTGTGCAAATAGAAAGCAAGTCCCTGAAAACCAATTTAATGGCCAGAAAACTTTAAGGTCTAATACTTCAATCAATTCCTATACTTTCTTTCCTGGGATAAGTACAAATAGACCTGTAAATGTATATTTAAAAAGGGAGCTGAAGCAGTGCTGCACATTTGTAGTTCTGCTTAAGAGACTTTGCAACATTATTTTTCTAAGTATTTTTAAACCTAGTATGGGTTTATATTTCAGGTAAGAGAAATAAAACATTAGCTTATTTATAGAATTCATTAAGTTGTTGGAAGTAAGACCACTTTAGTAGACTTAAAGTAGATGTTCCTAAAAGTTTAAATTCTTTTATAAAGTTTTACAGTGTTACTAGTAAGCATGTATCCTGATATTTTTTGTCCATTAGAAGATAACTATCTACTGGCATGCCCCCTATTTTAGGTAAATAAATCAAGCTGTTAGAGAAATTGAATATATCTTTTCTGCTATACTAAATAGTAATAGTGATGTGATGATAATAGTAACATTTATTGAGCATTTTTATGTGTAAGAAGGTATGTAAACCGCTTTACAAATGAATGAGAACTCTGGTGGCATTCTTGTGTTTTCATGACAAAATATCAACTCAGCCTTTTATCTTTTTAAATCACTCTACTTAAAGTCTGTCCTTCTCTTCACTCACTATTCATTAGGCCCATGGTGGCAGAGGGATTCCCTTATTTTTGGTCCATCTTCATTCACACTGAGTGTTAAAACCTGGACAGAATACCTTGTTCATCTCATAATTGGCATATTCGTCAGATGATTTTTCAAGACTGACTGGTATTTCAGTCAACCATGTCTTGTACCTTCGAAGTTGTTGGCAAGGAAATGAAGTCGAGGGTTAGATGGTGGTAGTAGCCTGTGAAGACTCTGACATATTATTTATATACTTGTGATGAAAATTACAACTTTTTTTACTATTAGAATTGTTTTTATTATAAACTTGGTATGTCATCATTTCCTATCTGAAAGGATATCTATGTATGTTTTCAGCCTTAAAAGAGTCAACTGAATGTCTGCTACGTAGACAAGTGTGCTATATTAGTCTTTTTAATAATTAGGAAATACAACTAAATACAGATATTCAGGATACACTCAAAAAATGGAAAATTGAGTGAGTTGAGAAGAGTGATATTGAGAAGAGTTAGTTAGGCTTTGTTCACATTTCCAAAGAGATATAACTTGGGCTTTGCTTTTTTAAAAACAATATTGGCAGTAAAATAAAGAACATGTCCAAAAAAAGGTCATGTTAAAAAATGGGGGAGTTTGAGGATTTGAGAAGGGAAGAAAGAAACTTGGAAGAATGGATGAGACACTTTCATCATATGCCACATGGGACTTGATCTCGCAGCAAGAAGTCTCACTGATCACAATATGCCCCATCAGGGGCCTGAAAACCTAAACTCATCCCACTTCTTTGGCAGCATTTCAGTCTTTGCTCCTCAGAGATTGCTTTGACATAGCTCTTCATACAGAAATATATATATTTTTGCAGTTATTTTATGTGAATCTGTATTTTGAAATTCTGTAATACAGAGAAGCAGATTTATTCCATTGTACCTCTTATGAGATGTAAGTACCTGAATTCAGTGCACCCATTTTTCAGGACATGAGAGTCTCAAACTTTGTCAGTTAACTAAGACTGTTACATAGCATTATAATTATAGTTTACATTATTATCCTAAAACGACCATATTGTGGAGGTAGGTGAAACATTTCACATTAATTTTTTACCTACAGCCTAGGCTTAAAAAGAATAGCATTGTTTGCTTTCTATCAGGGGTTTTCAGAAGGTATATCCAGTTGAAGAATGCATCTGTATTACATACGGATACTAAAGAATCTTCCTCACCAAGTTAGGTACATATTTTTCATATGCATGACCAGAATAAAATCTGTGTTTCCCAGAACACATATGCTTTCTTTTTCACAATGATCAGAACTAAGTAACCCAATACATTGTCTTTTAACCATATATTCAAGCATTTTGTAAGTCTTTTCCTTTATTTGTAATTATTTTGAATTATCCTGTTTTAAATATGTATTTCAGTTTTGTAAACAAATTCTTTTTGGAAGTAGATGGATTATAAATTACTTTGGCACATATATTTAATTTCCTTTTTCTGAAATGAGGTGTGAATAACTATTTTTGAAGCTATAGGTGGTGGCCAATTCAACTTCCAACCCTTAGAATCCTTCAATGTGCATTATAGCAGAATCTTTGTTTTTTTAAATTATCTTTATAATTGCTCAATACTGGATTTGAACTGATAACTAAATATTTTTTTTCAGAAAAGAATAAGAAGTGATTTTTAAAAAGCATAATATTCCTTGCTTCATCCATGTTGTTGCAAATGGCAAGATTTCACTGCTTTTTTTTTTAGGGCTGAGTATTATTCCATTGCATCTATATATCATATTGTCTATATCTATCTATTCATCAATAAATGGATGTTGGGCTGTTTCCATAATTTGACTGTTGTAGATAATGCTACTATAAACATCACATTGCATGTATCCCTTTAAATTAGTGTTTTTGTATTCTTTGGGTAAATACCTAATAGTGCATTTGATGGATTATAGGGTAGTTCTATTTTTAACTTTTTGAGGAACTTCCATATTGTTTTACAGAGTGGCTGTACCAGTTTGCATTCCCAACAGCAGTACAAGAGGGTTCCCCTTTCTCCATCTTTGCCAACACCTGTTGTTCCTTATGTCGTTGTATTAGCCATTCTGACAGGTGTGAGGTGATACCTCGTTGTAGTTTTGATTCACGTTGCCCTGATGATCAGTGATATTGAGAATCTTTTCATGTGTCTATTGGCCATCTGTGGTCTTCTTTGGAAAAATGTCTATTCATGTCTTCTGCCCATTTTTTACCCAAATTATTTGTTTCTTAGGTGTTGAGTTATATAAGTTCTTTATATATATATTTTAAACTTTTTTTTTAAAGATTTTATTTATTTGACAGAGAGAGAGAAAGAGAGATCACAAGTAGGCAGAGAGGCAGACAGAGAGAGGGGGAAGCAGGCTCCCTGCTAAGCAGAGAGCCTGATGTGGGGTCCGATCCCAGGACCCTGAGACCATGACCTGAGTCGAGGGCAGAGGCTTTAACCCACCGAGCCACCCAGGCGCCCCTCTTTATATATTTTGGATACTAACCATTTATCAGATATGTCATTTGCAAATATCTTTTTTGTACATTGCCTTTTACTTTTTGTTGATTGTTTCCTTCACTGTGCAGAAGCTTTTTATTTTAAGTAAGTTCCAGTAGTTTATTTTTGCTTTTGTTTCCCTCCCCACAGGAGACCTACCTAGAAAAAAGTTGCTTATGGCTGATGTCAAAGAGGTTACTGCCTGTGTTCTCCTCTAGGATTTTTATGGTTTCAGATCTCACATTTAGGCCTTTCATCCATTTTGAATTATTTTTGTGTATGGTGTAAGAAAGTGATCCAGTTTAATTTTTTTTTGTACGTTGCTGTCCACTTTTCCCAACACTGTGTGTTAAGGAGACAGTCTCTTTCTCATTGGATAAACTTTCTTGCTTTGTGGAAGATTAATTGACCATATAGTTGTGGGTTAATTTCTTAGGTTTCTATTCTCTTTCATTGTCTATGTGTCTGTTTTTGTGCCAGTACTGTAGTTTGGATTACAACAGCTCTGTAATATAAGAAGTCCAGAATTGTGATGCCTCCAACTTTGCTTTTCTTTTTCAAGGTTGCCTTGGCTTTGTTGTCTTTTGCGGTTCCATATAAGTTTCAGGATTGTTTGTTCTAACTGTGTGACAAATGCTATTGGTATTTTGATGGGGATTACATGAAATATGTAGTTTGCTTTGGTAGACATTTTAACAATATCTGTTCTTCCAGTCCATGAATGCATGGAATGTCTTTCCAGTTCTTTGTGTCATCTTCAATTTCTTTCATCAGTGTTTTATGGTTTTCAGAGTACAGATCTTTCACCTCTTTCGTTAGGTTTATTCCTAGGCATCTTATGGTTTTAGTACAATTGTATATGAGAATGATTCCTTTATTTCTTTTTCTGCTGCTTCATTATTGGTGTATAGAAATGTAAGAGATTTCTGTATGTTGATTTTGTATACTGGGACTTTACTGAATTCATCTGTTGGTTCTAGCAGTTTTTTGGTGGAGTCTTTTTTTTTTAATCTAGAATATCTTGTCATCTGCAAATAGTGAAAGTTTGACTTCTTCCTTGCCGATGTGGTTGCCCTTTATTTCTTTTTGTTTTCTTATTGCTGTGGCTCGGACTTGCAGTACTATGTCGAATAAAAGTGGTGTGAGTGGACACCCCTGTCTTGTTCCTGACAATGCAGGAAAAGCTCTCAGGTTTTCCCCAACTTTGTTGATATTGCTGTGGATTTTTCATAAATGACATTTATTATGTTGAGCTATGTTCCCTTGAAACTTACTTGTTTTGGGTTTTTATCATGAATAAATGTTGTACTTTGTCAAATGCTTTTTTGGAATTGTAGTGATTTTTAAAATTATTATTTTCAGCAAGGCTAGAGAAGATCTGCTGAAAACTCAAAAAGAACGTGATTTTCACCGAATGCACCATAAACGAATAGTCCAGGAAAAAAACAAATTAATTAATGACCTCAAAGGGTAAGCTGTTAATATTTGTTGGCATATTTATTAAAGAGTTATTTAATTAATGTTAAGTAAACTTGGCTATGGCAGAAGGTTTGAGGTAAAATAATCATTCAGCTTTTATTGAGTATTTACTGTTGCCAGACTATACTGTGTGTGTGAAATACAAAGATAAGTTAACTTTAGGCCCTTGCTGTCAAGGTTCCGGATGTGCGATAGGGGAGTTCCTATCCTGTCAAGGTTCCTCCCCTAGGATGTGCGATAGGGGAGGAGTTAAACTGAAAAATTCTGCATTATTGTTATGCCAACTAAGGTTGGTCACTCTAACTAGAATGAGATGTGAGAAGCTTCAGGGACCTATTTGTAGAGGGATTCTGGAGTATTAATTAACAGATGGAGAGGGAGCAGGGTGCTCTTGACAGACACTACATACTGTGCAAAGGCACCAAGTCATGAAAGAATATGGCATATTCACCATATTGTATGCATAGCGAATAAAGTGCAAAAGCTGCTTGACAGGGGTGAGGTGGAGGGGGTGCATTTATTGAATGACCTTGAATTTATGCAAAGGTTTTTAGAAATTATTTAAAAAATATTACTCAGTTTTATTTTCCCTCTTCCCTTCCTCTCCTACTTCCAAATTAAAGAAAGAAACTCCCCCCAAAATAAAACAAAAAACAAGAAAATAATTTATAATCCTTAATGAAATTTTTAAAATTTTTTATAGGGCCATGCTATCCAATAGAACTTTCTGTGATGTTATAAATATTCTATATGTATACTATCTAATATAATAGCTACTAATTCACATGTTCTGTTAAGCACTGGCCATGTGACTAGCACAACTAAGGGATTAGATTTCTAATTTTATTTGTTTATTTATTTATTTAAGATTTTATTTATTTGGCAGAAAGAGAGAGAGCACAAGTAGGGGGAATGACAGGCAGAGGGAGAGGGAGAGCAGGCTCCCCACTGAGCAGAGAGCCCAACGTGGGGCTCAGTCCCAAGACCGTGGGATCATGACCTGAGCAGAAGGCAGACACTTAACTGACTGTGTCACCCAGGCATTCCATTTCTAATTTTATTTTATTTTAATTAAGTTTAAATTTAAACACCCCATTTAGCTATAGCTACTGTACAGGACAACGTGGTTTAGGGATGGTAATGACTGTTGTCTTTTGTAGGTGATTATGGTTATTATGGCTGTTATGATTTCTAAATCATAGGCTGTCCCATGAAGCTTTAGAATCAGTATACTTAAACTTAATAAGTTGTAGAAGCTAGAGTTTTTCTTACTTTTCTTAAATTAAGTGTCTGTAGGAATAAAGCACCATTTTAAGAGGGAGATTGCATTAACTTAAAAAAAGGACTTTGAGAATGTTTATTCTTTGACTTTAACCAATTCTTTTGGTCTAATATTTTGGTTTCAATATTTTGATTCATAAAATTGTTCTTAGTCCAGAGAAATTCAGAAAAAAATGTTCAAAAAGATTTGTTCCCTTTTTAACTTAAACAGTAACTGAGTAGTACTGTATAATGGAAGGAGCTTGGATTTTGTAAACATTGGAAGTAAAGTAAACAGTGGAAGCCTGGCTTCACCACTTACCTTTAGATGTCTATTGCGTTTTGTTTCTTATTCTTAACAATGTTGATAATATGTTTTGGATCAAAATGTATAAATCCTTGATACAGTACATTGGATATAATAAATGGTAGTTTTTTTTTTTGCATATACCATAACATTGAAAGTGTATGTTGAATATATACTACTTTATCTAGATTTCCCTTTTGTATTTTTATACAGGTCTTTTCAGAACTGTGTATTTTATTTTGTTTTAAAAGTACATTCTTTAAATTTGGGAATTGTTCTACATCCAGGACAATATAGGGGCCTGTTGTTCCTACTGGTCATGTAGAAGTCCTTTAAAGGTAGCTAAACTTTTTCTTATCCAAAGATAAATAATTGTTGTACCTTCATTAGGGTGAGCCACCCATTTACCCAGAGGAAGAGCCCAAAGGTATTTTAATAGTTTGTGTGTGTATGCACACACACATAAAATAAATGAGTTTGAATCACAGCACATTCTTTCATAGAAAAGATCACAGGATTGACTCTATTCCCACTATCTGTGCTAATTCAAACAGGTTTTGGTACTTAAGTTACTTGGGTATATAACAATTTAAGAGCACATTTGTATCAAATTGTGACAGCTGAAATATGATTGTTCACTGTTGCTGCTTGGATATTCTACTCTTTGGTAAATTGACATTTTTAAATTTTTTTTTTCTTGAGTCTCTAGCCCATGTTTAAAAATATATCATACCTGTTAAATTTCCTAGTATGTTTAAAGGGAATATTATTGTAATTCATTTCATATAAAAATTCAGCATTTTCAGATTATACTTTTTGTAATATTTGGTGGCCCTGATGAAGAAATCCACATTTAACGGTAATATAATTAACATTTGTGTATTCAACTAGCCTTTATTTCCACATTTAATCATTAAGAATAACGTCTCCATTTAACCATTTGGATGAATCACTAGTGTGTATTTTCTAAGGATCTAAAACAAAATTTCAGTGATATCATAAGAGTCACAAAGAAACTAGAGATGAAGTTAATCACCAGTGAACACCTTGTCTGATAGTTGTACCATTGCATAATAAATCAACTATAAGGAAGGATGTTTTTCATGCCAGGCTAAATTAGAGTCTAAGTTCTCTATGTTAATATTTTACCCAAATATTTCAGTTATGTATCTATATTCCTTTTACTGTAAATAACAAAACATCAGTCTTAATTTTTTCTGTAAATTAGTTGATTTTACCTATAGCTTTATAGTAGTACTAATTTAACATGAATGTCTTATGAGTTTACTTATAAAATTATCAATTTCAAAAGTTAGAACTTGTAAGTGGATGAATTATGAGCTATTTATGGAATTTACAGAACAAACCCACTCTTTCAGACTGACTAAACGGAAGGTTTTTGTTTGTTTCAAGTTTTATTTAAATTCTAGTTAGTTAACATATAGTGTAATACTGGTTTCAGGATAGAATTTAGTGATTCATCACTTACATATAACACTCAGCACTTATCACAAGCATCCTCCTTAATATCCATCATCCATTTAGCCCAACCCCCCCCACCTCCCCTCCAGCAAATGTCAGTTTGTTCTCTAAATAGTTGAGTCTCTTACTGTTTTCTTCCTCTTTCTTTTTGTTCCCCTCCCTATGTTTATCTGTTTTGTTTCTTAAATTCCACATATGAATGAAGTCTTATGGTATTTGTCCTTCTCTGACTGACTTACTTTGCTTAGCATTATACACTCCAGCTCTATCCACCTTGTTGCAGGTGTCAAAATTTCATTCTTTTTGATGGCTGAGTAATATTCCTGGGTGTGTTTGTATATGTGTGTGTGTGTGTGTGTGTACAGACAACACATCTTCTCTATCCATTCACCAATCGATGGATGTTTGGACTCTTTCCATAATTTGGCTATTGTTGATAGTGCTGCTATAAACATTAGGGTGTGTGTGCCCCTTTGAATCAGTATTTTTTATCCTTTAGGTAAATATCTAGTAGTGTAATTGCTAGGTCGTAGGATAGTCTGTTTTTAACTTGAGGAACTTTCATACTGTTTTCCAGCGTGGCTCACCAGTTTGCATTCCCATCAACAATGTAAGAGGGTTCATGTTTCTCTGCATCCTTGCCAACAGAAGGTTTTTTAAAATATTGTTTCCTTGTTAAATTCTAGTGCTTTTCTACATGATGCTAATTCTTGGGATAGAGGATTATCAAATCATATCCCATGAATGAATTAGATGCTAAAGTTAGTAAATATAGGAAACATTGTTCCATCAATAGCAACAGTCCTTCAGTTTGTCCACAAATTACAGTATACATTGTTTTGTGTATATAATTCTGTACTTGAATATGTGTCCATAAATATATAATATTCATGGAAGTGTGTAGTATATAGCAAAGTGTTTATACTTAAGCACATTAAATGGAATGGGTGATAGAACTGTACATAATACTTACATTTTTATTTTATTACTCTCTCATGCTTTGATGAATATGTTGAATTTTAATACACATTATATATATATTAAATGTATATGTAACTTAACTTTAGTGCTTAGGTTTTATTGCTTTCAGTGATGAGGTATAACAATAAGTTATATTAAGATAAATATGTCTTATAAATCGATGACTTTTATACTTTCATGAAAATATTGTGCAAAACAAGAAATATTTTTATTTTTTTAAAGATTTTACTCATTTATTAGAGAGCACAAAAGTGGGGGGAAGGAGCTCAGGGAGGGAGAGAAGGACAAGAAGACTCCCTGCTGGGCATAGAGCCCAACTTGGAGCTCCATCCCAGGACACTGAGATCATGACCTGAGTCGAAGTCAAGCTTCACTGACTGCACCACCCAGATGCCCTCTTATTTTTTAATAGGAAACCATTTAAAATTATTTTGGGGCTCTTCTACTTGTAGCCATGTCAGAGTAACTGGTACAGAAGTAGCTTTCCAACTGTAAATAGATAATATCTTCAACTGTAATGAACTACAAAACTGAATAAAATCTTAGGCAGCTTTTTTTTTCAGATGTTGGAAAATGGACAGAATAGGACTGTGATTGATGCCTAAGAGAAGGAAACCCTTCAAAGCGTGTAGCATAATCACCTTAGATTTTGACCCAGAAGTACTATTCAGACAATAGTGTGACACAGTAGAACTCAGAGCACAGTAGTCTTGATTAACTGATAAGGCAGAGATCTGAGCTCAGGGTTGCCAAGGGAGCTGGAATTTGCAGGGTAGGATACACAAAAGGTGAGAGGTGCATGACAGAAATTTAAGAAGTATTTATAGTAGTTCCCTTTAATCTTTGACCAAATACTAAGTTGTGGGATAGTAAGAGAATGATGTCTACAAAGAACAGCTGCTGGAAAACTGTGGGCTAAATGGAGATTCCAGAGTTTGCAGATGTAGGAATTCTGTCCAGCTACAGTGGAGGAACCTCACTAAAAACTCTGAGCATTCAGTTAAGACCCTTGCAAAACCTGGGTGGCTCAGTAAGTTAAGTGTCTGCCTTCATCTCAGGTCATGATCCTGGAGTCCTGGGATAGAGCCACGTCACATTCCCTGCTCGGTGGAGAGTCTGCTTCTCCCTCTGGCCCTCCTCACTCATACCCTCCCTCTCTTTCCCTCTCTCTAAAATAAGTAAATAAAATCTTAAAAAAAAAAGACCCTTGATAAACCATGTCATAGGAGCAGAGCTATTTTAGCCCTAGAGAAGGGACTACTTTAAACTTGCCTTAATAAAAGATTAAAATAAGCTTTGAAAAGCTCAAACTGCCCATCAGTATGCCAGAACAAAACTCTTTAAAGGAGGAGAACAAAGTTCAGATAAATATATGTCCAACATATGATAAAATATATAACATATATAAAAGCTGGAAAATGTGTCCCATATCCAGGAAAAAGTAGAAACAGACCCAGAAATGACAGAAATAACAGAATTAGTAGATGAAGACTTTAAAACAGCTCTTATGAAATGTTTAGAATTTTAAAGAAAATAATGAATATAATGAGTGAATAGTGGGAAAATAGGAGAAGTAAAATGGGAACTATAAACAAAGAACCAAATGGAAGTTCTCAAACTGAAAAATGTATTTGCAACAAAAAATTCACTAAGAAGCTGAAAAGAGTTAACAGAGCCTCAGAGAAAAAAAAAGACTAAAAATAATAAACAGAATTGTGCTGTAAGGCAATTTCAAGTAATCTATCCTAGGTCAGAAGATGACACTGGAGTGACTTTCTGAACTTTGATAGCTTACTCCAGCTGTCTCCTATATCGGTTAAAATTATTTATTCAAGGAATCGGATTGATCTTTGGGTGGGTATATGCACCAAGTAAGCCCACTTTGAGCCAGGCCTTAGTCATGATGCTACCTATTCTCTGGCCTCTGTAAATCCCCTTTCTAGCATAGGGGCTGTGGTGTCACTCTGGGCTTGTGGATATTAATAATAACTTTTAAAATATCTTTTCCCAGTACATAGTCACAAAAGTAAATGGCTATAGGTAATTCTGTGGGTTCTGAGGAACAGGGGTTGTCATCACAGTGTATAATTGCTGTAGTGTTATGGAGTTCCTTTTCTACTTTTCGTCTGTAGGGCAGCTCAAGGCATTTTCACTTTTCTGAGTGTTAGCTTTTACTTTTTCCAAGTTTCTAAGAGTCACCTCAGCAGTGACTTTATTGCATCCACTGGAGTATTTGTTTTAGTACTTGTAAAATCCAGTGTCTTAAGCAAATTATTGTTTATCTAGTCTTAGGGTATATCCCTTTTCAGTACCTCAAAATCCAATCTTTGGGGTGCTTTTTTGGTTCCTATTAGTATATGATTAATTCTTATAGAAGTTTGGATGTATAGTCTCTTTTCTCCCTTACCAAACTATTAGCCTGGCAGTTAAGAGAGGAGGAAGTAGGGCCAACTTTAGGATGTCATCATTTAGCTTTTGGGGAAGATACCTCTACCACAGTTTGTAGCACAGCTAAAATGTTAGCTCTCTCTAGGGAAAGAGAGCAACCTCTGCATGCCCAGTGGGCCTAAGGAGAAGGGATAAAGAAACAGCATCCTCAGGGTCATCCTGAGAATCAGAGAAAAGGAGGCCATTTTAATAAGATAAAAAAGAGTCATTTTATCAGGAAGGCATAATATGCATGATGCTAATGTAAGAGCTTCAAAATATATGAAGCAAAATCTGATAAAACATAAAAATTCATATTTCCACAGTTACAATTGGAGATTTCAACTTTTATCTTTTAGCAATTATTAGAAAAATAGGCAAAAAGTCTCTTAGGTCTATAGAATAAGGTATCAATTAATTGAGTGTAATTGACATTTCTTAAGTTCTTCTTTGGACTTTTCATGTGCACAAAATAGGTCATATTTTGTGTCTATACATTTCAAAGAATTGATGTCATACAAAATATGTTCTCAATGACAAAAAGCTCTCCAGAAAATTCCCAAACATTTGGAAAATAAGTAACGTAGTTCTAAATAGTCCATGAGTCAAAGAAGGAATTGAGAAAGTATTTCAATATGAATGATTGAAGATGCAGCGTATTAAAAATAGTGGGATGCAGCCAAAGCAGTGCTTAAGGTAAAATTGATAGTTTTATTTTTTTTTTAAATTGATAGTTTTAAATGCTTATATTAGAGAAGAAAATTTTATACTAATAATCTAATCTTGTACCTTAGATGCTCAAAAAAAGCACCCACAAAAGCAGAGAAAGAAAAAGAAGTGAAATAATAAAAAGACCAGAAACCAATAAAGTAGCAAAGGGATAAACAAAAATAAACAAGTATACAAAAATAAAATCATATGTTTGGAAATATAATAAAACAGATAAAGTTGATAATAAAATTGATAAGATTAGATAGACTAATCACCAAATGTAGAGTAACCAAGGCTGTCATCTATTGCTGTTGGAAGTGTCAATTAAAACCCAGCAATTCAACTCTTAGGTATTTTTTCTAAGAGAAAGAGAACCAAAAAATATCATATGACTTGGTATAAGAATGTTCTTAGCAACCTTATTCATAATGGCCCCAAGCTAAAAACAAATCAGTTCTTCATCAGCAGAATATTGAATAAACATATGGTAGAATATACATACAAGGGAAGATGACTCACAATAAAAAGAAATGAATTACTGATATACACAACAGCCTAGAAGAATCTGAAAAACATAATGCTGAGTGAAAGAAGCCAGTTTCTGGCCTCATGGAGTGAATTTGGAAGTTTTCCTTTCTTTTCTATTTTTTGTAATAGTTTGAGAAGAAAAAGTATTCACTTTTCTTTAAATGTTTGGTAGAATTCACCTATGAAGTCATTTGGTTCTGGGCTTTTGTTCAAATATGTTCAGATTTTCTATTTCTTCCTGTTTCAGTTGTTGTAGTTTATATATTTCTAGAAATTTATCTGTTTCTTCCAGGTTATCCAATTTGTTGGCCTATAGTTTTCATAATCTCTTATAATTGTTTGTATTTCTGTCATGTTGGTTGTTACATAAGAGAACATATTCTATGATTCCAAATATATCAAGTTCTAGAATCTCCTGAGGCATTAGAAATGCTCTATATTTTGATAACAGTATGGAATACCTGGGCATGCATATTTCTGAAAACTCTGAACTGTAACATTTAAGCTCTGTATGTTTTACTCCAAGTAAAATACACTTCAGTAAAAAAGGTAAAAAAAATATATTTTGAAGGCATTTTCAAATAAAACAGTTTCTTAAAGGTGCTTATATCATATGTTGACTTGAATAATTTCTTCTATGAGATAATGAAATTTTATACTTAATTTTCTTAATATAAGTTAATCAGACTTATTTTCAAGACCATCCTTTAGCTTATTTTGATGTGAATGGCACTCTTTGTTTATTCTTTCATTGTTTGCAACCTTTTTGACGATTGTTTCTGAATTGATTAAAGAAACGGCAAGATTTTCTCTCAATGAACTGCAGTCTTCTGAGATGCTTGAATACAGCAAAACTGTTGTTAGGAAATAGAAAACTAGTTAACTCAAAAGAAATCTGACTTCCTCATTCCTACCATGTTTAGAGAAGTAGCATACCAAGTAAGATTTCTGGCAATTCTTGGATTGTTATGTTGACCTTTATATAGTTACTCATTTTTTATTTGACTGCAAAAAAAGAGGGAAAAGGTTTAGCTGTTAGACGGAAATCACTGATTTAACTCATTTACCCTTTAAGATGCCCTTTATTTTTCATAGGTTAAAATTACATTATGCATCGTATGAACCGACTATCAGGGTGTTACATGAGAAGCACCACACTTTACTGAAGCAGAAAATGCTGACCTCTCTGGAAAGAGACAGAGCAGTTGGACAGGTAAAGAAACCATCAAAGCCACCTCAAAATGATTTTTAACCATTTATTTATTTTTTAATTATATACGTAGAAATATTGGTTTTCTTTCTGAGATAAATTTAAAAAGGTTTTGAACAATTATGTTGTAAAAGAGATTCATTTGGAAATATAAAAATTACTTTGTTCATTTTAAACCTATAAAGGTTATTACTAAACATTTAACTAAAACATAAATTTATAGGAGATATGAGGTATAGTTAGAGGGAAAAATCTCAGTCATTGTAGTCAAACTTGGATTTATTTATTTTAAAGTTTTTTATTTAAGATTTAATTAATTAATTAATTATGAGAGAGAGAGAAAGAGAGAGCACAGGTAGGCGTAGCAGCAGGCAGAGGGAGAAACAGACCCTTCTCTCAGCAAGGAACCTGCTACGAGACTCGATCCCAGGACCCCGGGATCATAACCTGAGCTGAAGGAAAGTGCTTAACAGACTGAGCCACCCAGGTGTCCTCAAACTTGGGTTTAAATGCTAGCTTTGACACCTATAAATATGGACCTTAAACACTTTGAATTCATATTTCTCATATATAAAGTGTAGCCACAATGACTTGCCTTTTTTTAAATATTGTTGTGAAATGTATGTGAGATAATGAGTAAAACTCCCTGGAATTTACCCCTAAATGAATATTTGACAATCCTAGTTTTGGACTCAATTTCAGTAATTTCTGCTGTTAACACCTTTTTCCATTCTTCCTGGGGACTTTTACATAGGCCTAGGACAGTGATGAGGAACTTCTGGTATAGAAATCAAGAAAGGTAGAACAAAATATTTATGGGTCACTTAAAAATATGTAACAGTTTATTAGAAAATATAAAAGTGTAACTATGCTTAACATTCTTTTATTAGTTTTGGCCAAACTTTCAGAAGCTACAATAGCTTGCATGATAGTTGTATTCTTCCTTGAGTGATTTTATTGTTAAGATACACTTTAATCAAGTTGTATTTTGTCTGTTTTTGAGTGTAATTCTTAGTTACTAAAATGCAAAACATTACTTGTGTCTCCATGCTTCTTTGTGTTTGAATTTTAATCTTGTATTCTTGAATGTCTGAATTGTATTATTGGTAATATTGCATAAAATGATTTTAATAATTTATATTTTTATGGCATTATATATCAAACCTTCAGAATTTCATCTCCTTGCTCTTTTTCATCTAACCCCTCTCCCTAGCACCTCAACAAGAAGCACAACTCTTGGAGTACTTCATGCTAGATTTAGGTTGTTTTTACTTCTTATCCTGCTATACACCCTGATTAGACTTTTGCTACCCATCTTACCCTCTTTATTCCCTGGTCTCATGTTTACCTCACTATTATCCTTCTCCAGGGAGGAATCTGTCTCTGATCTGGTCATACACTCCCAAAAGATCATTTATATTTTGACACCTCTAATAGACCACTCATACTGAGTTTCACTATTCAAGGATACTAGGGTTTTCCAGGAATCCATGTTGGCAAGTGCTTATGCTCTTCTCTCAATTTTTGATTTCTGTATCTGCAACGTGTCTTACACTGGATCTACATATCTTATGTGTAATTAGGGCTAAGTTATCTTCCTGAAAAGGCCATAAATTTCCCTATCTTTAATATGAGTTGAATTTCTGAGGTTAGATCAAAGGCCATTTAAGAACACATTTAGGTCACATATACTCTTTGGGTTTCAGATTGTTTCTTACTGGACAGTCAGAAGAATTAAAGATTAGGAGTGTTTCTTACTGGTTTAGTCAGAAGAACTAAAGATTGGGAGTGCATGTATGAATCCCACAGTAGCCATATGAGCATTCAGGCCATTTTACTTATATTCTTACCTATTAAACAGAGATCAAATTACTTGCCTTATGTTTAATATGTATCTAAAGTGGAAACTTGTTTAAAAATTAAGTCATTGTGTGTTTGAGGCGGGGTTGAATTTTGCACACTATTGTTCATATTAGCAAAGAATTGTATTATCTGCAAGTTATTTTATCTTCGAACCTCTACTTTTGCTGAAGACATAAAAGAACCTGCTATCCAGGTCTTCCTGGGTTAAAATAGTTTCTTTGAGTTTAATGCACGGTATCTGAATGCTATATTAACTGTTGAGCTAAAACATATCAGTGCTAATTTTCTGTCTTTGAATCACATCTTCTCATTCTTTCCCAGGTGGTTCCTACAACAACGGGCACTTTTATATCCATATGGCCTGAAGCCTACATGCTGGGCCTTCACTTCCTTGTGCAGTGTGACTATTTGGTCATATTCCTGGTATTGAGATGCATGGTTCTAGGTGGTTCTTTGAATGTGAACCTAATATACCTTGCTAAATCCATGGCTTCTGTCACAGCATCTGTGAGATTCTTAACATCCATGGCCTCATCATCCTGACTCATCTTTTTTCTGGTTAAGTGCTAAAATAGTAATATTTTCATGTACTTCAGAGACAAGTTGAGACTTCTGATTTTCCTATACTGCTAATTCAAGCTGTAGGCAATTTGGAAACCACTTAAAGTCCGTCTACAGAGACATATTGTCTTCAGTCAATGTCCAGACACCACCTGAAGGATATTATGTTTTTTTCAGCAAAATGCAAAATATTAAGATCTTTTTAAGGGACCGTCCATTTTCCTAGATTTTTCCCTAAGAAGCTAGGAGCAAGTTTAGTCTGTACTTGGAGTATCTTTGAATTATCTGGCTTTCTGTGTCCTTTGTTTCCAACTAGCCACACTTGGATTTTTAGCTTGAGAGGTGAAATGGATCACTCATATATGAATTCTTCTTCTCCCTCTACAGCATAGTCTTTTATACTTCTTTGTTAGATGGAATAGCTTCCTGTCCTCTTCTATGTTATCAGTCACTCTGCATGCTCATTTATTCCAGATAGTCCTAATCTACACCTGTTGTTATAGGATATTATTAATAGATACGCTTTATTTTTATCAGTTTCTGCAAGTTTTTTTTTTTAAATTTCGAGTTTTTATTTAAATTTTAGTTGGTTAACACATAGAACAATATTAGTTTCAGGAGTGTTATTTAGTGATTCATCACTTACATGTGACATCCGGTGCTCATTATAGCCAAGTGCCTTCCTTAATACCCATCCCCCATTTGCCCATCGACTCCCTATCTCCCCTCCATCAACCCTCAGTTTGTTTTCTATAGTTAAGAGTCTCATATAGTTTGCCTCCCTCTATGGTTTTTTTCTTTTTTCCCCTACGTTCATTTGTTTTGTTTTGTTAAATTCTTAGCAGAAGAATGCATATTCTTTTCAAGTGCATATGGAACATTCTCCAGAATAGATCACATGTTAGGCCACAAAACAGTCTCAATAAATTAAAAAAGATTGACATTAGATCATTTAGATCATGCATCTTTCCCAACTATAATGGTATGAAACTAGAAATCAATCACAAGAAAAAATCTGGAAGAAACAAAAATACATAGAGGCTAAGTAACATGCTACTAAACAATTGAAAGGGTCAACCAAAAAATCATTTATGAAATAAAAAACACAAGGAGACAAATGACATTGAAAACACAGGGCCCAAAATCTCTAGGATGCAGCAAAAGCTGTTCTAAGAGGGAAGTTTATAGCAATACAGGCCTACCTCATGAAACAAGAAAAATCTCAACTACACAACCTAACCTTACACCTAAACGAGCTAGAAAAAGAACAAACACAAAAATCAGTAGAAGGAAAGAAATAATAAAGATTAGAGCATAAATAAATGAAATAGATACAAAAAAATAGAGAAGATCAGTAAAACCAAGAGCTTGTTCTTTGGAAAGATAAGCAAAATTGATAGACCTTTAGCCAGGCTCATCAATAAAAAAAGAGAGGACCAAATAAAAAAAAATGGAAATGAAGAATGAGAATAACAACCAATATCACAGAAATACAAAAGATTATAAGACAAATTGTAAAAATTTATATGCCAAAAAATTGGACAACCTAGAAGAAATGGATAAATTCCAGAAACATATAATCTTTCAAAACTGAATAACGACAAAATATAAATTTTAACATAAATTACTAACAATGAAATTGAATGAATAATAAGGAAAAACTCCCAACAAATAAAAGTTGAGGACCAAATGGCTTCACAGGTGAATTCTACCAAACATTTAAAGAAGTAATACCTATTCTTCTCAAACTATTTCAAAAAATAGAAGGAAAGCATCCAAATTCATTCTATGAGGCCAATATTACCTTGATATCAAAACCAAACAAAGACACTTACAAAAAAAGAAAACTACAGGTCATTTGATGAACATAGATGCAAAAATTTTCAACAAAATATTAGCAAACTGAGTCCAACAATACGTTAAAAGAAATCATTAATCACGATCAAGTGAGATTTATTCCAGAGATGCACAGACGGTTCAATATTAAGAAATCAATCAATGTAATACATCACATTAAAAAGAGAAAATATGAAAAACATAGTCATCTCAGTAGAATCAGAACAAACTTGACGAATTACAACATTTATTCATGATCAAAACTCTGAACAAAGTGGGTTTAGAGGGAACGTACCTTAACATAATAGCTTCATTATTACCCTAAACAATGACAACAGCAACAACCAAACAAAAATCCAATTTGGAAAATACTAATAGAAAATTTCTTGAGTTTATTTCCTGTTATCTAAAAAGGAGAAGTTTGGATTTAGAAATAGCTTTCCTAAAAAAAAAAAGAAAGAAAGAAATAGCTTTCCTCTCCGTTCAATCAATCAATCAATCTACTGATTGATTTGACATAGTAGGATTTGAGTAGAAGTTGCCATTTCTACCACCATGGGTTTCACTATGGACAATACCAATATACTGCATATTTTTATGCCCTTCCATTTCTATTTTATGGCTGTCAGTGGGAACTGGATGTGGCAGATGCCATTCTCAGGATGAATTCTGTATTGTGCATAGTTTCTCACATCATCAGATTTTGTTCAGGATCCAAAATGGGCACACATGATTGATGGAGCCTATGTGGTATAGTTAGTATCCTCGTTATAAGAGAGGATGAATAAAATAGAAAAAAGTATTTGATATCTATGGTGGAAGATGGAAGACTCATGATTCATGAACCCAGGCTGGTGAGTGGTCAAAATGACTGTCAGATATCCCTTACTCCAGGCTAATACTAGGATCAATTACTACATTCTTCAAATTAGAAAAGACAATATAGTCTCAGTTTTATTATCTTTCTCCTTGGACTACAAGCCAAGGTTCTATTTAATGAGCTGAACTTTTTGGGAAGATTTCATACAAAATTGATTTATTACCACCCAAGTCATTTTTTCCTCTTCCTGTTGGAACATTCCTATCAGGTATACCTGAATTTACAGTCTTGGATTAACCTTTTAACTTCAGATATATTAGTGTGTAGAATGAATTTATTAAAAATTTTTGAAAGTGAAACTTAAAATATATGCAAAGCTCCTCTATGATCTAACATGGAAGATACATGAACTTTTGTGCTTATTTTTTTTATTACATCTTTATTTTCGATGTTTTATTTCAGTGATGCTCTGCGAAGTCACTTCTTTTTTTAAATTTACTTCTTTTAGAGAAGTGGGGGAGGGGCAAAGGGAAAGGGAGAGAGAGACTCTCAAGCAGACTCCCTACTAAGCGTGGAGCTCTACACGAGGTTCAATCTCATGACCCAGAGACCATGGCCTGAGCCAAAATCTTGAGTTGGATGCTCAACTGATTGAGCCCCCCAGGCACCCCTCTTTGAAGTCACTTCTTTTTTTTTTTTTAAAGATTTTTATTTATTTATTTATTAGGGAAGAGAGAGAGTGAGAGAGAGCATGAGAAGGGAGAAGGTCAGAGTGAGAAGTGGACTCCCCATGGAGCTGGGAGCCCGATGTGGGACTCGATCCCGGGACTCCGGGATCATGACCTGAGCTGAAGGCAGTCGCTCAACCAACTGCGCCACCCAGGAGCCCTGAAGTCACTTCTAACCAAAACTTTTGGGGTATGAACTTGGAGCAGTAGGAAGTATCTTATCATTTTTATCTGTATTCCTAATCATCACTTCTTTAAAACCTTTATCTTAATAAACATTTAGCTCACTATCTTTCTCTTTAAACCTATAGATCTCTAATATCTTGCAAGAAGAAAGGTTAGAATTTAGAATTTTTTAATGATACTCAGTATGTATATAAAAGTGAAGTGTATTATAAGATGACAAAAATCTAAAAGAAGTATGTGTTTTCAAATTCTTTTGTTAAGTAATGTACTTTTCTTAAGTAACTTCTTAAATTAAAAGTAAGTAATAGCAACTTTCAAATTTATTTAGATTTTATAGAAACCTAGTTTGTTTTACAAAATTACTGAAAATGTTCAAAATTCTGACTTATAGTCCTATGAGTAAAAGATATATAATTTGTGTGTGTGTGTGTATAAAGTTGCATTTTTTCTTTTTTTGGATCATGAGTCTCTAATTCAGGAGGTATTCTAAAAAAATAAATTTATGTATTTTCTAGGTCTGCTTGCTGAGAGAACCTAGAAGTAATGACACTCCAATAGCAAATGAGTGTGTCTGGTGCATAGATATCTGTTTTTAATACCATTCTCCAGTAAAAAGAAGTTAGGGCTCCTTGGAGAAGTGGCTGATTATAGGCTGGGCAGGGAAAATACAAAATGAACCTGGAACATTTGTCCCATCTTGTCGTACTAAAATGTTAGGAAATACTCAGAAAGTAAGAGAGAGAGAGAAGGAAAGGTAGGAAGGAAGGGAAGAAGGAAGGAAGGGAGGGAGGGAAAAGTGAGGGGGGGACGTATATAGATAATCTTTCCCTCAAGGTGGTGGAGCTTAACACCCCAACTGTTCACTGTTGGCTAAACTAAATGACTTACTTCCACAAGTACAGTGGAAATAGGGGGAAGAGTAATTTTACAGTAGAGAAACCTGGAAAATACTACTTCCGGAAGGTGATCAGGTTTAACATCATTAGTCTTTAATCATGTTGATAAATACCCTTGATGAGCTATTAATGATGTTCCTACTCTGTGGTCTTCTTCCTCAAAATGGCAACTCCTATCTAATCATGAGAAAACATTAGATAAACCCAAATGTATGGACATACTCCAAAATATTACCTGACCAATACTCAAAATTGTTAAGGTCATCAAAGTGAGGGAAAGTCCAAGAAACTGTCCCAGTCCAGAGGAAGCTAAGAAGACATGATGACTTTGATAAGTTTTTGATGGATTTTAGATACTAGCCCTTTTTCTGATAAGACATTTTAAATATCTTTTTCCATTCTGTTAGTTGTCTTTTGGTTTTGTCAGCTATTTCCTTTGCTGTGCAAAAGCTTTTTATCTTTGTGAAGTCCTAGTAGTTCACTTTTACCTTTTTTCCCCTTGCCTTTGGAGACATGTCTTACAAGAAGTGCTGCCTGTGTTTTCCTCTAGGATTTTGATGGATTCCTGTCTCACATTTAGGCCTTTCATCCATTTTGAGTATATTTTTGTGTATGGTGTGAGGAAATGGTCCAGTTTCATTCTTCTGCATGTGCCTGTCTAATTTTCCCACTACCATTTGTTAAAGAGACTTTTTTCCATTGGATATTCTGTCCTGCTTTGTCAAAGATGAGCTAACCATAGAGTTGAGGGTCTGTTTCTGGGTTTTCTATTCTGTTCCATTGATATGTGTCTGTGTGTCAGTACCCTACTGTCTTGATGATTACAGCTTTGTAATAGATCCTCAAGTTCAGAATTGTTATGCCACCAGCTTTGGTTTTCTTTTTCCACGTTCCTTTGGCTATTCGGGGTCTTTATCAGATGATTTCACTCATATGTAGAATTTAAGAAACAATGGAGGAGCATGGGGGAAGGGAGGGGAAAAATACAACAAGACGAAATCAGAGAGGGAGACAAACCGTAAGAGACCTTTAATCATAGGAAACAAACTGAGGGCTGCTGGAGGGGAGGGGAGGGATGGGATAACTGGGTGATGGGAATTAAGGAAAGCACGTGATATAATGAACACTGAGTGTTATATACAAGTGATGAATCACTGAATTCTATCTCTGAAACTAATAATATTCTATATGTTAATTAACTGAATTTAAATAAAATAAAAAAAATAAAAAAATAATAAAAGAAGACATGATGACTAAAATGTAAGGTATTTTGGGTGGGATCTTGGAACAGAAAAAGGATATTAGAAAATCTTCAGGAGACTCGATCAGTTAAGCATCTGACTCAATTTCTGCTCAGGTCATGATCTCAGGGTGGTGAGAGAGAGCCCCACATTAGGGCCATGCTCAGCACTGAGTCTGCTTGTCCCTCTCCCTCTCCCCGCCTGTACTCTTTCTCTCTCAAATAAATAAATAAATAAAAGAAAAACTGTAATGAAATTAGAATGCAATATGGACATTGTTAATAATAATGTATCAATATTGTCTCATTGTGTCAAATACACTATGGTAGTGCGTGAGGTTAGCAGGGGGAATAAGGTGCTGGTATACAAGAACTGCATATTAAATTTCAGATTTTATATAAATCTTACAGTATTCTAAGTAAGTATTTAAAATTTTTATAATCCATTTGGCATCCAAGAATAGTTAGACATTTTTACTTTTTTTCTCCAGCCAGGCATTTCATGAGCACTAATCTATAGGTTACAATTTATTATCTGGTATTTTCTATTAATAAAAGAATGTTACTACTCAGTGATAGTAGGAAAAATGTGTGTATCCATATATAATTAAACAGATGGTTTTTGTGTTGGTATAATCACATACAGTGTGGGATGAGAGAACTCTTTAAGGTTGATTTTTTAATTCAAGTCTATTGTTCAGGAAATATAGGTAAATGATATGCCACCAAACTAACAAATGTTCTTAATTATAAAACATGTTTAATAAAACCAGGAGTGTCTGTGGGCAGAAAATGAGCTAAGAGTTTTAGGAAAAACAGCAGTCTCTTCATATTTTATTTCCCAACTAATACTTCACTCATCTTTTATAAATAGAAAGATGAATTAAGTTGTTGTGAAGTAATTTCAGCAGAGGAGAAACTTCTCTCAAAGTAGAGTACTGAATAATTATCAAAATGTGCAATAAGTGTTCTTGATTCAGGAAATGATGCTGTGAAATAAATGTTTCAGATGTTTATTTATAATGGATACCAAATAATTACCCATGGAATTGAATTTAAACTTAAAATTATATTTTTATTTTGTCACAATTCATGTTTCAAATTTTTTTATTAAGTAGGAATTAATCCTAGAGGTTAATGTTTTTATATTTTGCAGTTGATATTTAAACATTGCGTTTTATTCAGTCTTTTTTGGGTCATTTTGTACATAACCCCATATCTTTTTATTTTATCTTTTAGATTTCTGGGCTTCAAGCAACGCTGAAACTTATGGATATAGGGCATAATTACCATGCTTCTGAAATTAGAGGTAAAAGTAAAATGTGATAAAATTAATTTAATATTAGTTGGTGATTTTTAAATCTTATCAGTGCTCCAAATGCTAGATACTTAAAAGTGAATAAATGATATGGAAACCATTTCATAAATTAAAATGTTAATGAAAAGATCAAGAGTGAATATAGATACAGTATTGTATAAATTAATTTTAGAGAAAAATACAAGTAAACTATAATTGGAGGACTTCTGTTTCTGGCCATGATGGAGTATCTGGTACTAGACTAACCTAACCTTCATTCAATAAAAAACTCTTAAAACTATCTATAAGGCAGCTACTTTTAGGCCTTGGAAAATAGCACAAGTCACAAAAGCAAGTGACAGAAGGAAAATTTTAAAGTTGTGATCCACCATCACCATGGCTTTGTGCCTGCAGAAATTTCCAAACCAAATTCCACAGAGATGAAGGTCAAGAAGAGCCTGCCAATCCTGATGAATTGTAAAGGCGGAGATCATAGTTGACAGCTGTCAAAGCAACTAAAATCTGTAGGAAAGTACACCAGATAAAAGGGTGCTGCAATGAACAGTGGTCCAGTTTGTGAGGAAGTTTACTATGAGTCCTTTCTTGATAACCAGGCTTTACGTGTAGACTACCGGAGTCTTACTAGAAATAGAAGATTTTATAGGGCTCAGAGGGGAATAGGGATACTAGAAGTCAGAGATGGGAGACATTGGAATTCTGGCCATGCCTGGAAAGGAAAGACCTCATTAACATCTTAGTACATGTATTAACATTTAATAATCATATTAACGTAATACTTGTACTGCCCTATAAAACTAAAAAACAAAGTTTACATAGAATTTCTAAGGAAGACAGAAATTGGAGTTTGATCGTGCCAAGTTAGAGAGCCTTCGGAAAAATTTAGGGCTTTGCATGGATCCACTTTAACAAAGCATAGAATTAAGCCTAGAATTTCAAGGTGATCATCAAAAAATTAAACTGCCTGGTAGAATAAAAATCAATACCCTGTAAAGGAAGGCAGTTGACCAGAGTCTTTATAATCTATTATCTATACTGCATAGTATGTAATTAAATTTTCTGTACATGTTATAGAAACAGGAAAAGGTGACCCACAATCAAGATAAAAATCAGTAAATGGAAACCTACACTGAGATGGCCCAGGTGTTGAATTTAGCAGATAAAAATGCTAAAGCAGCTATTTTGAACATGACCAAGGACTTAAAGAAAAATATGACATTAATTAAGGAGATAGGGAATCTTAGAAGATACATAGAAACAAAAAAAGGAAGTTGAAATTCTAGTACTGGGAAATATGGTAGCTTAAATGAAAATTTTATAGTTCACAGCAGATTGGAGATGGCAGAAATGTCAGTTAATTTAAGAGACCTCAATTAAAACCTAGTCTGAAGGAGAAATGAAAAAAAAAAAGAAAGATCTGTGATGTTTTGAAGTGGCTTTTGGTCAAAAGGAATAAATTTCGACCTAACATGAAGAAATAAGTTCTTTTAATTGCATAATCCCAACTACCTGAATAAAATTAATTCCTTAAATTCTGTACTGAATAATTTTATGATCTTTATAAACATGCATTCTAGTGCTAGATCTGAGACTTCCTGTACCTTTTCCCAAGCTTCTGGTTTTAGTGTTTGTCTGTGGCATGTCAGACTGTCATCTCTCTGATTGCCTGATCAACTTGGAACCTTACTTAGCCAGGAACTCTAATTTGAAGAGAAGTTGATTTATTGGTTAACTGGTTGTCTCTCATAAATAGTGTCATCCTTCATAATATGAATTAACTCCCCCTCCATTTGCTTATTTTAGTTTAATTTTTTAAAACTCTGTCAACCTGTCATCCATCTAAAAGTCTATCCATTTATTTTGGGCAGAGGTTGGTATGGCAGTAGAGATTCTTAAGATTAAATATTATTCACTCTGTACTTAGGGAACAATGAATTGATCATAGTTTACTCTGAACTTTGGGAAAAAGACAAATTAATTGTTATTCAATCCAAATTTATGGATAAGGCAAAAATTGAACTGATTTGGAGTAATCAAGTAATTATCAATATACCATATTTTTTATTACCAAAGTGATATGCCTACTATAGAAATTTAAAAAAAATGACAAACTTTCTTTTAAAAATTATCTATAATGTTACTATACAGAGAGAATATTATTAATACTACAGTACTGAACTTTCTCACCTGAAAAAGGTTATTAATTCTACATTTATTCATGTATGATATGTAGAATAATAGAAAAATTCCTGGGAGAAGCTATGAAATAGTGAATTATTATTGATTAGATATTTGAAGGGAAAATTTTGTACTATTTTCTTTGCTGTTATGAAATGTAGTATATATCAAATATTTACAAGAAACTATACAGAAAGCACTTTAATATTATGTATTTTGAGATAAGAGCAGTTTTTGTACAAATTACTTAATTTCAAAAAAGTTTATGAATATGCTGATTTTGATATGTTTGTGTTAACTTATATTATTTTGCTTTCCTATAAGTTGCAATTTGAATGCAATAATTCCTATTTCCAAAGCAGGTTATAAAGATACATATAATTGTATTTTAATATATCTTATAACTTATGATAGGAAATTATGAATTCAGGATGAGCAGATAGAATTTGGAAATGTTAGATGAAGTTGGATATTTTATTGCTGCTCAGAATTACATTATAAGATGCCAATTTCATATGACTATATGGAGCATATGGCCTAGGTTAGAAAATAAAATTAAAGTCAAAATAGAGTAAATTTAAAGTAAAGCCTCTTTCTCTTTACGTCTATTTGCCTTTTTCTGAATTACAATTAGATATGTGCTTGATTTCCTCATTTTAGTTTATGTGTGATCTAATCTCTTAGATATTTTCTATTTAGCTCTCTGGACCAAATTGTGAATAATTTCTTCAAAACCTTTTTCAATTAAATAATTCTTTTTTCAGCTGGGTTTAATCTGTAAGGGAGTTAGTAACTGGCACAATGTAGGTCCTTATGTATTTATTTTGTAAAATCAATAAATCATGCATTTAAAATTTTATTTTATTTTAAAATTTTATTTATTTTTTATTATTATGTTCAGTTAGCCAGCATATAGTACATCATTAGGTTGTTTTTATTAATTAATTAATTAATTAATTTATTTTTTCATCATTAGTTTTTGATGTAGTGTTCAACGATTCATCAGCTACTCATAACACCCACTGCTCATGCCCATCACCCATTTGCCCCATCGCTCCCCCCATCTCAATTTGTTTCCCTGGAGTCAAGTGTCTCTCATGGTTTGTCACCTTCTCTGATTTCTTTTCACTGTTTTCTCACCCTTCCCATATTTTCTTCTCTATTCATGCATTTTTGATGTTTAATGAGGGGCCTGAACATATGCAGTTAACATTGGTTGAATGAATGTGTGCATACATTAAGGAATTGTTGAAGGATGAAATATAGCACTGGAGGTACAATAAATAAAATTTCTGTAAGTGCAAATGTGTTTATTTGATGTTTGCTTCATCTCTCTTAAAAAATTATACTTTCCTTAAGATGTTGATTGTGCCTGATTAAAATCTGGGAAACGGTACAGCACCAATTAGTAATATAGGCCTATCATTAATAAGCATTGGGTATGATAAACATAAAGATGCTATAATAGAGACATGGAATTCGCTAGGATATTACTAAACATTAAGAAGCACTATTTGGAATTTGAGAATTATATGCACTTAACCATGAATGTGATGTGGACTTCAATGTCTGAGCCTCTTATTTGTTCTATAAATCTTTGTGCGAGTGAAAGTGGTGTTTATCTGATGGAGAGTGGAAATCATGTTTGTACTTGCTACATTAAGAAACAATTGAGAAGCGTTACTTCTTTTTTTTTTTTTTAAAGATTTTATTTATTTATTTGACAGAGAGAGAGAGATGACAAGTAGGCAGAGAGGCAGGCAGAGAGAGGGGGGGAAGCAGGCTCCCCGCTGAGGAGAGAGCCCGATGCGGGGCTCGATCCCAGGACCCCGAGATCATGACCCGAGCCGAAGGCAGAGGCTTCAACCCACTGAACCACCCAGGTGCCCTGAGAAGTGTTACTTCTTTGCTAATTCCACATGTATTCTACAATGTTTATTCTCATGTTTTGTTTATAAGTGTCGAATATTTTCTGAAACATGATTAAGTGTGTACTTTTGTAATTTCATTTTGTTGTGGAAATACTACATATACTTATAAACCAAGGCCTCTTTGATTTTTGACTTTCATTTGTTATCCTTAACATTTTGTTTGTTTTCTTCTTGATTTTTATTTTATTTCTTTTATGAAGTGGTGCTTAGTCATGTTGTGCATGCTACCCAAGATCTATTCATGTTCATATTTTAGAACTTCGTGCCAGAATCCTGGGTTTCTCTACTGCTTTCTCATTGCTTCTCCTATATATAGTACTCTATATATTTTTCTCATATATGAAGGGGAACAAAAGGTAGTGACCTTGACAGGGTTATCGATAGGATTTTATGAAATAATATACGCAAATTGTTTAAACCAGCGGTAATTATGTTGTAAAAATTCAATGAGGCATAAATGCTAATTATTATTATTTTAAATTATTATCATTATCAGGATATCACTGTTGGTTGTTGAAAAGGAGATGATAATAAAAGTAAACTGGAAGTGAAAATTTTTCCTAAATCAAAATATAATTGTTACCTTTCCCCCACACTTAGACTTCCCAGATGCTGTGGGGCTCTAACTTTTAGCACCATTCAGGGAGGATAGGCAGTCTGGACACCCAAGTGTTTAAAGTCTTCTAAGTACTTTCATGTAGAACTGTGTTATTCAGTATTCTGTTTTAGTGTTATTGTCAGGATAATTTTGGAGATTTTCTCCTTTGTCTGAAACTGGTACTGAATAGGAAAAATCAGATTGGTAAGAATCTAAATACCAGCTATATGCTCCCTTGCCTTTATTACCTCAGAATTCTTTGAAAACGTGGACTCATCAAGATAGTTTTGTGTTTATCTTTTCTCTATTACAAATCTAGTGTTACATTTAGAACATTTAGTTATTCCTTTTTAAAAGAGTTAATTATTATAACTATTAGTTATTTGCAATTAGTCTTCTGGTTAGAAATAAAAGGAGAAATTATGTATACCCAAGAGGTATATGTATATGGAAGGATGTGTAAAAGAAAGACTTTCCCTGTTACTGTTATTTTTTCCTCTGGTGGTTTTAAGAGGAATGTTCTTTATGTCCAGGAGAGGTTGAAGACTAATGTTACAACCCATTGGAATATTACCCAAATGTTTTCCTTTCTGTTTTTCTCGACACTGAGAAGCATAAAGAGTAATATTTTATTAATACAAGATTCTTTTTAAAAATCTGCTATTTATTATCCAGTTGCACTTGGGAAGTTTTGTCACTGCTTACCATTCTCTCCTTGACCCTTTTCAACTTTACTTGTATACACTTTAAACCTCATGACAGGAATTGGATATAATGTAATTGGAGATTGGTTGCTATGATCCCTGGCTCATGATGCCATTTCACTGACCTTGGAGTAATGACACCCTGAATTTTGGGGAAATAAATTTTATACCTCACTTAAAACATTTTGGTGGTATTTTAGTATTATTAGCTTAATATTTTAAAAATACATGTATCATTATGACTTTGGCTTTCATATGTTTGGCTAAAATTATATTTATTGTGGAGAAACAGTATAGGTACTAAGAATAAATTGTGTTATCTTGTAGTTGTTCCTAATTCTGAAAAAGAAAACACACCAGAAAGTCCTACTCAGAAAGGTCTTCGTGAAGCCAGAGAAAAAAACAAATGTAAAACAAAGATAAAAGATGCTAAAAAGGTATGACTTTTTGTTCTTATTTCCATTAATTCATACTTAACTCTCAGATCTTCAGGTCCATTAATTCATATGGTATCATTATTTTACTGGAAGAGAAATTTAGAGGTTATATATTAAAAGCCCCTTGGTTTATAGATAAACATGGATGTCCTCAAATGTTAATATATAAAGGACATATGCTTATTGGTGGCAGAGAAAAGTGAATCAGTCTGCCACCTACCCCAACTTAATCACGAGCATGTGTGCTCACCTACTCAGTTTTCTGCTTACTCTTTCCAAAAGAAGTAACTCCCACATCATCTCTTATTTCTTTTTTCATGGTATAACTTTAAACTTTTCTTAGTTTTCTTTAAAAGTAGAATGTGAAGAATTATGGCCCCTTTAAGAATCTCCTTGTTTCTGAGTACCTTTGCTTTGCAATCAGGCTGATAGTTAAATACTTATGTTATGATGAAAGAAAATGTGGTATTAAAATGTGTGGTCAGAGATCAAAAATGAAGGAAAAAAGCACACAAAACTGTAAGGGGGTTTAATTTCTTGTTATGAAAATTGCATGAAAGTCTAGCTGAGGTAATGAATTTTCTTACAAAGTATGTAGTTGTTAACTGAGTTCTAAAATAGCTGATATTTATTTACAAATGAAAATACTTAAAGTTATAATATTTAGTAGTAGTAATTCTATAAGAACAATAGATTTTTATGAATTAAAATAATGTAATAAACCTTTTATTTAGCTAATAATGTCAATAAAGTTTTTTCTTCAAAGGTATGCATTGGAATCCAGTATTATACATAATATTGAATAAACTACAGACAAAACAATTTTAGGTTATACTTAAGCTTTGATAATTACTTTGTAATATTCAGATTAGTATTTTACCATTCTTCTATTATCACTATTAATTTAGGATTTATGGTGTGTAGGATACATCTTTTCTTATCAGCCTGCTTCCAGCTTCCCTGTGCCAACAATCTCCCATCAGGATGGACCTTCCGTTTTTGCCACCTTAAAGCTTTCCCACTCCTCTACCTGTCTTTGAGTCTCTGCTGAATGCAAGCAGTGGTGGTAGTTGACTCTCTTGCTGTCAACAAGTACTTCTTGTTCTCATTTGGGAATAGAGAAGCATATAAAACACACCAAATAAAGAAAAAAAATCAGACTTAAGGATTTTCAAGGTGGTGATTATCATTAGGAACATTTTCATCTTCTAATGGCATAGGCATTCTCTTTAAGGTAGCAAGTCATACTTAGGAATGATTTGTTATTTGTTATGGCTTGTAAGACTTTATATTAGTAGTGCAAAGTTGGCTTTTTGTGTGGCAAAAAGCTATTAAAATATAGGACAAACACATCAAATATTTATGCATAGTGTATTTTTTTTCAGTGCACTGAAATATTTAACATAATACCTACAACATGGTAGAAAAATTCGGGTCTTACAAAAGTGCTAAAGTGCAGAATAAAGTGAATTCCTTCTCCCTTACCAAGTAATCATTTTAATTAATATTTCTCTTTTAATTTTTTTCTCTACAAGTTTGTACAATTTGACCAATATCTCTCCAATGTCCCCATCCTCCAGCTCCTGGTAATCACCATTCTACTCTTTGCTTCTATGAGTTTTTGCTTTTTTGATTCACACATATAAATGATATCATATAGTATTTATTTTTCTCTGACTCGTTTCATTTAGCATGATGTTCTCAAGGCCCATCAGGGTTGTCACAAATGGCAGAATGTCTTTCTCATAGCTGAATGCTGATCCATTGTGTGTGTGTGTGTCTGTGTATAGCTAATCCATTTTTTGTGTGTGTGCATGTGTGTGTGTGTGTGTATACACACATCACATCTTGTTTATTCATTTATCCATTGACAAATAGTTTGTTTCTATATCTTGACTATTATGAATAATGCTGGAATCAAAGGGAATGCAGATATCTTTTGGAGATCATGTTTTCATTTCCTTTTGATATATATTCAGAAATGGAATTGCTGGATCATATATTAGTGCTATTTTCATTTTTTTGACGAACTCTCATGCTATTTTCCATAGTGGTTTTACCAATTTATGTTCCCATATGCAATGCACAAGAGTTCCCTTTTCTCCACATCCTTACCGACAATTGTTATCTATTGTCTTATTGATAACAGCCATTATAACTGGTGTGAGATGATATCGCATTGTGGTTTTGATCTCCATTTTCCTGATGATTAATGATGTTAAGAATCTTTTTATGTACCGGTAGGCTATTTGTATGTATTCTTTGGAAAAATGTATTTCATTCCTTTACCCATATTTAATTGGATTTTTTTTGTTACTGAGCTCTGTGAGTTCTTTATGTATTTAGATATTTACCCTTTATCAGATTTGTGGCTTGCAAATATTTTCTTCTATTCAATAGGTCACTTTTTCATTTTGTTGATTATTTCTTTTGCTGTGAAGAGGCTTTTTTTTGATAGAATCTCACTTGATTTTTGCTTTTGTTTCTTGTGCTTTTGGTGTCATATCCAAAAAAATCATTGACGAGACCAGTGTCAAGAAGGTTTTTTCTTATAGTTTCTCTAGGAGCTTTATGGTTTCAGATCTGATGTTTAATCAGTTTTGTGTTAGTTTTTGTGAATGGTGTAAGGTAGATATACAATTTAGTTTTTCTGTATGTGATTATCCAGTTTTCTTAAAACCACTTATTAAAGAGACTGTGCTTTACCCATTGGATATTCTTGGCTCCTTTGTCAAATGCTAGTTGACCGTGTATATGGGAGTTTATTTTTGCACTCTCTGTTCTGTTCCTTTGGTCTATGTGTCTGTTTTTATGTCAGTACTGTACTGTTTTGATTACTGTAGCTTTGTAATATTGTTTGAAAATTGGAAGTGTGATACTGCCTCCAGCTTTGTTCTCTTTTTTCTTAGGATTGCTTTGGCTATTTGGGGTGTTTTGCAGTTTTATACAAATTTTAGGATTTTTTTTTGAAAAATGTTATTGGAATTTTGAAAGAGTTTACACTGAATCTCAAGATGGCTTTGGGCAATATGGACATTTTAACAATATTAATTATTTTCAGTACATGAAGACAGAAAATATATTTGTGTCTTCATTTTCTTTCATCAGTGTCTTATAGTTTTTATTTTATAGATCTTTAACTTCTTTGATTAAATTTATTCCTAAGTATTTTATTGTTCGTGATGCTATTGTGAATGGGATTGGATTCTTTATTTCTTTTTCAGTGATTTTATTGTTTGTGTGTAGAAACACAACCAATTTTTGTATTTAGATTTATTTTTTGAAACTTCACTGAACTTGTTGATTAGTTCCAATAGTTTTTTGATTGAGTCCTTAGGATTTCTGTATATAAGATAATATCATCTGCAAGGAAGGTAACTTAGTTTTCCTTTCTTATTTGGATGCTTTTCAATTCCCATTTATGCAGCCTCCTGACGGTGAACGGGAGAAGGAGGGACAAACAAGTCAGCTGCAAGAGACCGGGAGCAGGGGATGACAGTAGAAAAGACTGTCACCCCGAATCACTCCTCAGTCTCGTATTTATTAGAAAGTAGGTCACAACCAACAAAGAAGCCAGAGTAGGTCACACATTGACCATGAGTTTTGCAGATAAGAAGAAAGGCAAAATATGTCTGGTCATGTAGTGTATGACATATAGTGAGCAAACCCAAACAAGAGGGTCATCTAACTAACGGCAGTTGTTCTCCGGGGAAGGGGAGATAACGGAAAAATGAAGCAGGCGGCGTTCCACCCTGAGCAAGCCAGGCATCCCCAGCTGCTCGGCTTCAAGGATGTATATCGTCCTCTCCCCCAGAGGCTCATTGCCAGTAAATGTTTTTCTTAAGTCTATATCTAAGCATGCTTGGTGACTAGTATAATTTCTCATAAGTTATATTTTAAGCAGTTCATTGTTCTGAGGGACGGTTACACATTTATTTCTGGTTCTTGGGGCAGTGTCATCTTTTCAGTATGAAGAAAAGGAGCAAGTTCAACACAAAAGGAGGAAAAGGCAAAAGCAAAATGAAGAGATGAAATGTTGCCAAAAGACAAAGGGCCTCCCGTTCCCTCTCCTTTGGGAAATGAGTCAGTATTTAGGTGGCAGTACACACCTTTACATATGTATATAGCAGGATTGGTATTTTGGGGGAAGTAAGAAAAGGAGAAGGCCTTTCTAGAGGCCAGTCTCTTCCCAGTCTACCAGCCTTCTCTGATCAGTGAAAGAAAGAATCTATTTGGATGCTTTTTATTTCTTTATGTTGCCTGATTGCTCTAGCTAGGATTACAAGTACTGTGCTCAGTTGTAATATCTCTTCTTTCATTTCTGAATCTTTTTGTCTTTGTCTAGCTAAGGGTTTGCCAATTTTGTTTATCTTTTTCAAAAAAGCCACTGTTAATTTTATCTTTTTCAAAAAAGCCACTGTTAATTTTGAAATATGACTCTATTTCATTTATTTCTTTTCTGATCCTGTTATTTGCTTCCTTCCGCTAATTTTGGGCTTAATTTTTCCTCTTTTTCTAGTTTTTTTTGAGGTATAAAGTTAGCTCGATAATTTGAGATCATTCTTTTTTCTTAATAAATGCATTTTGTCACTATAAACTTCTCACTAAGAACTGCTTTTATAGAATCCTATAGATTTTGCTGTGTTGTGTTTCTATTTTCATATGTTTCAAAAATTTTTTTACTTCATTTTTTAAAAAAGATTTTATTTATTTGAGAGAAAGAGAGCACATGAGTGCAGGGGAGGGGCAGAGAGAGAGGGAGAAGCAGACTCCTCACTGAGCAGGGGACATGGGGCTGATCCCAGGACCCTGAGATCATGAACTGAGCTGAAGGCAGATGCTTAACCAACTAAGCCACCTAGATGTCCCTATTTTATTTCTTCTTCAACCTGTTGGTTTTTCAGGAGTGTGTTTAGTTACCACAAGTTTGTAAATTTTCCAGCTTTCCTCTTGTTGATTTCTAGTTTCATACCATTTATGGTTAGAAAAGATACTTTGTATGATTCCAGTCTTTTTAAATTTGCTGACCTGTTTTGTGTCCTGTCATATGATCTATCATGGAGAATGTTCTTTGTGCATTTGAGAAGAATGTATATTGGATGGAATGTTCTTTTTATGTATGTTAGGTACATATGGTCTAAAGTATGATTCAAGTGTGATGTTTCTTTATTGATTTTCTGTCTAAATTATCTGTCCATTGCAGAAAATGAGATATTAAAGTCCCTTATTTTACTGTGGTCTACTTGTGCCTTAAAATCTGTTGATTTTTGCTTAATATGTTTTAGTGCTTTGATGTCAGATGTGTATCTTCTTGATAAACTGATCCCTTTATCACTATGCAATGGCTATCATGTCTCTCAATACCATTTTTAGCTTAAATTCTATTTTCTCTGTTATCAGTATATCCCTACTTTCTTTTGGGTTCCACTTGCATGTAATATTTTTTTTCCATCCCTTTACTCTGAGCCTGTGTATCATTATAGCTGAGGTGAATCTCTCATAGGCAGCATATAGTTGGGTCTTGTTTCTTTATCCATTGAGTCACTGTGTATCTTTTGATTGAAGAATTTAGTCTATTTACATTTGGAGTAATTATTGATATGTAAGGACTTACTAATGTCTCCTAATTAATTGCTTTTTGGCTGTTTTGTAGTTTTGTTTCTTTTTCCTTTTCTTGCTGCTTACCTCAGTGAATTGGTGATTTTCTATGATAGTATTCTCTGATTCCCTTATCTTTATCTCTTGTGAATCTGCTTTAAGTTATTGCTTTGTGGTTACCATGAGGCTTACATAAAACATCTTATAGGTATAATAGTACATTTTATGTTGATAGTGACTTAACTTCAGTTACATGCTGAACCTCTACATTTTTATCTCCATGCCTTTATGTTTTACTGTTGCAGTTTACCTCCTTTTTAAGTTGTGTATTTGTTAAGAAATTACAGTAGCTATAGTTATTTTTAATACTCTTTTCCTTTAATTTTTATAGTATAGTTAACTGGTTACCACATCATCATATTTCAGAATTAGAGTTTTCTAAATCTGGTGATATATTTGCCTTTAGCAATGTCTTGTATATTTTGATAAGGTTTTATGTTACAGGTTAGTGTTTTATTTCAGCTCGAAGAACTCCTTTCAGAATTTCTTGTAAGTTTGTCTATGTTTAGTGGTGATGAACTCCCTCAGCTTTTGTTTGTTTGGAAGTTATTTCTTCTTCATTTCTGAAGTATAGCTGGATAGAATGTTTTTTGGCTGGCAATTTATTTTTTGGAGAACTTTTACTATATGATTCCACTTTCAGTTGTTCTGTAAGATTTCTGCTGAAAAATCCACTTACAGCCTAATGGACATTCCTTTGTAGTTATATTATTTTCTCTTGCTACTTTTAGAATTCTCTGTCTTTGATTTTTGACAATTTCATTATAATTATCTTAGAGTAGGCTATTTTGAATTGAAATAATGGGGTGGTCTATTAGCTTCATCAATTTGGGTGTGCATCTTTCTCCCCAAGTTTGGGAAGTTCTTAGCTATTATTTCTTAAAATAAAATAAAATAAAATTTCTGTTCTCTTCTCCCTCTCTTTTTTTGGGACTCCAATAATCCTGACATTGGTTCTTTTGATGGCATTCCATAGATCATGTGTACTTTCTTCACCTTATTCATTCTTTTCTCTTTTGTTTTTCTCTGACTGGTTTATTTAACAATTTCTATCTTTAAATTCATCTATTCTTTCTGATGTTGATGTTCTGTATTGAATTTTTCATTCCATTTATTGAATTCCACTCATTGAATTCTTCAGCTCCAGAATTTTGGTTTGGTACTTTTTTGGTTTCTATCACTTTCATTATTTTAATTTATTTTCATTTTTGTTTATGTTTTAATTTGGTTTATAATGTTTTAATTATGTTTCAATATGGTTTAATTTCATTTATGTTTATGTATTGGTTTTCTAATTTTTGTTGAATTATCTTTGTTTCTCGAGTGCATTGAATTTCCTCAAAATAGTTATTTTGAGTTCTTAATGGGGTAAATTGCAAATATCAGTATGTATTCCAGTAGAGGAATAGAAAAATTATTATTGGAAAGGTGTAGCTCTCATTGGCACTGTCATGAGTTCTTCCAAATCCCCTCCCAACTTCTCTAAGGAACTTCCTTTCTTGGGTCAATGCTTCCCCTTGGGTTAGCCACCATATTACCCCTAGTGGTACACTTTATATTTCTTCCTCCTTGGGTCTCTTTTACTTGCCAGACTACCCTTTAGATATTAAAAAAAAAAATTGTAGGCCAATATTTCTACTAGTGTCACATTCTGGTCCCTGGGTATTATTCCTCCGTGATCCACTGTTACAAGGGGCAGACAGTATTTCCCTGCAGTAAGCTCTTGACCTGCTATTATGGACTGCATGTTTGGCACAGATCCATTGTTTTCCAGCTGCAAAGAACAATCATTCAGCTCCTGGCATGCCCTGTTAGTGGCCATGCACTGGGTTTGCAACTATGATATTCCTGCCCTGTGCTCCTCTTGGGACATTAGGATACACATGTGGACTTTCTCTAAAGAAATCCTTCTTACACATACTCTTCATCCTCTTAACTCCCCTACATCTTTAATGTGTGTAAAAGGTTGGAAAGTGTCAACTGTTTTTAGTTAAATCTTTAAAAAAATTTTTGCAAATGATCTAATACTTCCATTGGTTTATAGAAAGTATTGAATCTTTGTGCCTTTGTGAAACTTCTAATTTAATATACCCATCATTCTTTTTTGTATAATCTTTTAAATATTTTTAGGTATTTTTATTATTTAACAGTTGTCAAATTTCAGCTGAATATACCTTGAAGCTCTTATTTATTTGTGTTTGTTTTTCATATCTCATGCAACACAGAGAAGAACTTTTCAGTCTTTAGACTGATGTTCTCCTTTAGTTCTGGAAATTTCTTTTTTATTATTTTTTTGAATCTATAGTTTCTTTTTATGAAATTCGCAATAGATAAATTTAGACTTATAATCAATACTTCATAAACCTTAACTTTTCTGCTATATTTTCCATCTCTTTGTCTGTTTTGCATTCTGATATATCTTCTAAACTTTGCCTCCTCAACTGCTTAGGAATTGGCTTTATCAGATTTATCACCATCAATCCACTGAATTTGTTATTTTGAAAATTTTCTTCTCCACTTTCAGGATTATTGCTTATTCTCTAAATAAGTCCTTTCTCACAGAAGCCTATGATTCATTCATAGGAATAATTTTATTTATATCTTTTTGAAGGAAATAGGCTTCTTAAAAAATGATTTTATACTCTTTGAATTTTTTTTCCTCTTTTTTCTCCAGAGTCTGTTTTCATCCTTATCTTACATTTTGTTTTGGTATTATTATTTATGATTTTTATTCAAATGACTAGGGATCCTTAGTTGAAAATTCATATTTATGAATTAGGGAGTAGACTAAGCTATCGAATTATCTCAGGTTAATTAAAGAATTTAGTTCTGTGTCATAATCAAAATTCCAAACTTGCATGAGTTTCCTCTGCACTGATAGATGTGTTAGGGCTGACTGGGCTCACTGTAAGTGGGTGACAGAGTCAGCTCCCAGGGAAATTGAAGTAGAGAAGGCAGGGAGGCCGGGCAGACTATAGCACCAACAGTAGCCAAAATAGATAGAACAATTTTGGAACACTGGGGTTGAAACACATTGGTATATTTTGTTGAGGCTGCATTTCCTCTCCCATACCTCATGGTCATATCCTATCACCCATTCTTCCATGGTAAGTTACCAGATCTTTGTGTGTAGATTGGTGGCAGGGGTTTACTCTAGTGTCATTTAAAGCTTTGTTTTTCTCTCTAGTCCCAACACACTTCTGTATATCTCCCAAGTTAGTTTGCCTACTTTAGGGAGCAGTTATTTGGTTATAGTCTACACGCAGAAGGATTATCATGTATCTTCTATATAAAAGTAAGAAATAGAGACAAAAGAATGATTTATTTTGCAATTCTGAAAGCAATTATTTAATGAATTTTTCTGATGTTTCGCTTCTTCATTCAGGCAAAATTAGGAAAATATTTAGGGCTTAAGTCAGGAAAGACTTAAGTTTATAAATGGTTTAATAAATGGAATTTATTCCATTTAATAAGTTTACAAATAAGTTTAATAAATGGAATTGGTTACACAAGTGATTGAAGAACTGAGATGTCAAATAGGAGATAGGGTGACAACTCAGAGATTAGGAACAGCAGGACACTACCACCATCTTCTGTGTTGGAGGAACAGTGGGAGAATATTACTAGAATACAGAAGATGTGGGCATTTGGTAGGAAGACTATTAAGTGGAGAGCTCTCTAGTAGGAGCTGGAACCAGGGAAGGGATGTAGAGTATGAGAGATAAATTGTTAATATCTATATGTAACAAAAATATTCATAGCTAAAACAGTCTACTTCCAGTCATTATGTGTAGTTGATGTGCTTCTTCCTTTTTTTAGTGCTCATTTTGGTGTTTGCCTTTGCTTAGCCAACTTAGCCTGATTACAGTTCTTAATCTGGTGAATTGACCCATATTTTCAATCTCAAAGGGTCTGAGTACTTAGTAATCCTGCTATCTGGAATTATTGTAGTTTTCCATTGATAACTACTGGCTAACATGGAAGTAATAACATGTGCCACACATTTTTTGCTGGCTTCCAGAAGATCCTCTCCATATCTACCATTAAAGTAGCAATCCTAGGGGGCGCCTGGGTGGCTCAGTGGGTTAAAGCCTCTGTCTGGGGCTCGGGTCATGATCTCAGGGTTCTGGGATCGAGCCCCTGCATTAGGCTCTCTGCCTGCCTCTCTGCCTACTTGTGATCTCACTCTCTCTCTGCCAAATAAATAAAATCTTAAAAAAAAATAAGTAGCAATCCTATCACAGAGTACCAAACTATCACAGAAATACCTGAATCACTAGATAGCAGACTTAACTTTTAATTTAATGGTCCAGTATATTAAATACTAAATGAGTGGCTGGTTCCTCATGATAAGGTCTGATAACAAGGTTCCATGGTGACTTCTGCTGTTGACAAGCTGGGCATTCATCATTGAGTAGTAGCATGATCAACTTTGCTTAGAAGAGAATTATCATATGATCTCTCTGATATGAGACATTCGAGAGGCAGGGTGGTGGGTCATGGGGGGTAGGGAGGGAAAACAAGATAGGATTGGGAGGGACACAAGCCATAAGCGACTCTTTTTTTTTTTTTAAGATTCTATTTATTTGAGAGAGAGAGAGAAAGAGAGCGTATGAGAGGGGAGAAGGTCAGAGGGAGAAGCAGACTTCCCGCAGATCTGGGAGCCTGATATGGGACTTGATTGATCCTAGGACTCCGAGATCATGACCTGAGCTGAAGGCAGTTGCTTAACCAACTGAATCACCCGGGTGCCCCCCATAAGTGACTCTTAACCTCATGAAACAAACTGAGGGTCGCTGGAGGGTGGGGAGGTAGGGACAGGGTGGCTGGGTTATGGACATTGGGGAGGGTATGTTCTATGGTGAATGCCATGAAATATGTAAGCCTGATGATTCACAGACCTATACCCCAGGGGTAAATAATACATTATATGTTAATCAAATAAACAAACAAACAAATAAATAAGTAAATAGTTCATTTTCTACCTAGTAACCCATAATATACAAATGTGACATAATGTACAAAAATATACAAAATTATAATAAAATATTTTAAAAATTATTTTGATCTATAGAAGAAATTCTATCCCAAAATTTCAAAGAAAAAAAACCCCATATGTATACAAAAATAAGGTTAAATACAATGAATGATAAAATATGGCTATAACAATGAAAATTAAAAAAGATTTTTAAAAAAGTATTGATAAGATAAAGTAGTTAAAAAATGTTAAAAGAGGAAAGAGGAAAAATAAAAATTTGAAGTGGATAAACAGATATAGGAAATGTAGGGGGAAAAAAGAAGAATTTCAGAATATAACCCAATTTAATTTGAGCCATCTAGGGTACTTATGAAATAATTTTATTTATAAAAAGAGGAAAAATAAGAATAGAATAAGAAAAAAATAAAAAAAATTAACTTTGAAAGACTAAAGGATCATGGGAAAAAGCCATGAATTCTCTGTTGCTTTCCCCTAGCTCTGGAGTTCTGCAGTTCTCATTGATAGGTGAATTTGGTGTTGGCTGGATGTTCTTGCTGATATTCTGGGGGAGGGGCCTGGTGCAGTGATTCTCAAATGTTTTTGCCCAAGGCAGAATTGCACTGCCCTTGCCAGAGTCCAGGTTAAATAATCTGGTCAGTTTTGGTCTTGGGAACTTTTGTTCCCTTTTTCTTTTTTAAAGTTTTATTTTGATAGCAACAGCATAATTTTGTTGGAAAGCATGAGGAAAAACATTAATAGCAGATATTAGACTATGGAGAAATCTGAGACTAGAGAATCTTGAGTCTTCAGATTTCCCTGAGCTCTCTGGACCTGCAAAAATAACCCGTTCCTCCCTGATGGAGGCTAGTATGCCTTTCCTTGATCAAAGGCATTTTTATCTTCTGCCTTGCAAGACAACTCATGGTTCTTCTTACAATATATTCCCCACTTCCTCTCTGACTAACTGATTGAAATCCATTTAAGTCACAATAAAACCTAGCCAGGGAAGTATTGCACTGCCCCTTTGGAGTATCCAAACCCAGCTGATTCCTGCAGCATGTTCCTACATGCAGTTTTCTCTTTAAGGTGGTCAGTGGGTTACTAAAATAGTCGATGGGTTAGTTTTTGTAAAGATGGCTATGCATTTTAAAATAATTTCCTTCTATGTGTGAAATATATTTTACTCCAAAGGAATTAAGAGCCATTGTACAATTAATTGATACTTTGCAAACACATAAGTCACAGTTAAGAGAAAAATTACTACTTTATTGAGACTTTGAATGGTTATTATACATGTGAAACTTTCAATGTGCCAAAATATTTATTAAAGAGAAGCAGAATGGAACAATTCTATATAGATTTTAATAGTTTTGAAAGGTAATATTTATGTGTAGAATTTATTTTCCATTGTAGAGGGAAAAACAGAGTTATATGACATCCACTAAAGTTCAAATCTGTTTTAATGACTCCCTGAAGCTTACAAATAAAATTTTTATATATTATGATTTTTATGTATTAAAAACTTACTACCTACCTTGTGTCTTGAACTATGTATTCAGTGATCATGCAGGAAAAATGAAAAACAAAATAAAACAAAAGTAATAACATTAAAGTATTTCAAGGAAGTGGGGAGTAAATTAAGAAAGATCAGAGACTGCTACCTTGCTCCTTCCACCTTTTTTTCTACCTGACTTAATGCTTATTCTCTTTGGGATTGGAGTACATTCTTTTCTAAATGAAAAAATCCTATCTAGGTTATTATGCTAGGTTTATATGTTTCTGCTGGAAATGCTATTTCAAAGTATTGCAAAGATATTATTAAAAATGTCGATATTCTTCAGATGGATAGGAATAGAGGCTATGTTGGGAAGGATATATAAACATTACAATACAAAAAATTTCAAAATATTTTATGACTTAAATATTCAAAGTTAAGAGAAATTCTTGCTATGTTTTGGGAAATAGTAATATTATCTTCATATTTAAAGAAATTTAAAAATTTTATTGAAGGAATATTTAAAAACCTTTGCTAAAATTTCTTAGATTATTTACTTTGGCAACGGCTTGTTTAGCCACAATTATTTTGAGCTTATTATAAAAAAAATCTTGGGCGCCTGGGTGGCTCAGTTGGTTGAGGAACTGCCTTCGGCTCAGGACATGATCCTGGAGTTCCAGGATCAAGTCCCACATAGGGCTCCCAGCTCCATGGGGAGTCTGCTTCTTCCTCTAACCTTCTCTCTACTCACGCTCTCTCTCACTTTCTGTCTCTCAAATAAATAAATAAAATCTTTAAAAAAAAGATTATCTCTTTATTTTTTTTTTTTTTTAAATATTTATTTATTTATTTATTAGAGACAGAGACTGAGAACGAGAGGGGAGAAGGTCAGAGAGAGAAGCAGACTTCCCGCAGAGCCGGGAGTCCGATATGGGACTCGATCCTGAGACTCCAGGATCATGACCTGAGCCGAAGGCAGTCGCTTAACCAACTGAGCCACCCAGGCGCCCAAGATTATCTCTTTAAAAAAAAATCTTTAAGTAAAGTTTAACTATTTCCATTAAAATAGCTTTTAATTTCAGTTAACATTCTATTACCTTGTTTTTTAATCATATAATTTCATAAGTTTTTAATCTAAAATACATGTTATATAAGAATGACTTTTCACAACTTAACTTATACTTCCAATATAGCTATTAAATTGCTTTCTAATAAGATATAGATGAATTTTCATATTTTCTTATTTATCTTAACTTCTACATCTTCAGAAAATATATATATAATTAGATATATATATATATACACACACACAATTAAGGGAGCAAAAGATATTTTTTAGCCTTAATTTAGTACTTCCACAACTATCTTTGCATAAGTTAACTACTATAATCCTTTTCCCTTCAGGATGGCATCTATTAACATATTGTAGCATGTACTTTGGCAGAAATGTTATAGATTATGACTTATTTTGAAGCCTAATCTGTATCTGAAATTAGGTCTACCACTATATTACTTGTTCAAACCTGGGCAAATTACTTAACTTCTGTGCTTCCATCTCTGTAAACTGGGAAGAATACTATGTGCATCAAAGGGTTTTTGTCATGATGCAATAAAATAGTATGTGTAATATACCTAGCACAGTACCTATTACAGAATTGATACATATAAAAGTATAGTGTTTTGGTAGAAAATATTATTTACCAAAGGTAAATAATAATTTTGATACTAATTTATTCTTTTATGTTAAATATGATGTTGGTAACACTGAATAGAAGTCTGTCAAAAACTTCAAAATTCATTCCTTTTAAGCATTTTTCTCACTTCCTTATATAATGATTTGAATAATTTTGTAGTGACTTTCTATGATTGTCAATGTGGTTTCCCTAATTCAGATTACATACAGAGATATGGACATCAGAGCGTGATGGTGGCTAGTTCTGATGTTCTGTTGTTTGCATATTTCCTGTTACATATTTGAAAGTGCTGGTATAGCCATCAATAAATATTATACACAACTCTCAATTTCTTTAGGAGCTATTCTGTATTTTGATTCACTTAATTAAAAAATGATCTTAATTCATCTTTGTCATGACATCCACCAATGATTATATAAAATAGACTACAGTTTATTAAATATAATGATAAAATGTTAAAAGGAGAGGAAGGGTTCATTTAGCTCTGATGTGACATTGTATGTCATCTTGTGTTAGTCCACACTGGGCATGCTAATGGTGCACTTCAAGAGCAGAGGCACTTACATGCAGTTACTTTGTATTAATTAGAGTGAGTCTAGTTGCATTTTGTATAGTATTCTTTAATATTGCTATATAGTAGTCATTGGTTTTTTTTTTGCCTAAGCATCATTTTGACTCCAGCATTAATCAAGGATCTGGTTGACATTTTGCTAGTAATTGTGAATCTTACCTTAGGATGTTAAATTAGCCTATTTATCAGACATAAAGTTGCTAAAAAAGGAAATTAGTTTTGCATTTTCTTTAGAGTTTGAAAATGTGGAAGGTATTAAAAAGTCTATAACCATGTGTGAATGGGAATTTTAATGCCTATAACCTGATAATGTTGAATGTTTTCAACAGTTGAAATAATTCATTAAAAATGCCTGAGAAAATATATTAATCAAAATATTTATTCATAATACATTGCTATGTTAAATACATAAGGATTACGACAACTTTATAATTCTGAGTAGAAAATCAAATAAATAGAAATACATTATTACTAAATATATCCTGTTTACATAAAAAGAAATAAATGTGAATCAGAATAAAAGCAATTAAGAAATACTAATTATTCTCAGGTTTTAAACTATACTATTTATTTTGAATTATGCATAAGCATGGATCATTTAGAAAATACAAAAATGAGATCGCAATGAAAACATACTTAGGATTTTACATTTTGTAAACTTCAGTCAGTATCTGTATTATCTATATTTAAAAGTAACACTTTATGAAGAATTGTGAATTTGTGGATTAAATATACCACAATTAAAAAATAAATATGTTCAAGTAATGTAAAATATGTAAAATAAATATGTTCAAGCAACTTGGTTTTTCTTTTGGCATTTGTATCTAAAATTCTTTCATGTTGCCATATGTGGCTGTATTTTGTTCCACAATATTTACTTTTCTGTCCTGTTATTAATACCATATTCAATTTGCTTCCAAAATCTTAGTCTAATAAACAATGCTTCCATGAATATTCTTGTATATCTCCAAGTGCCCAAATGCAAGATTTTCAGTAGGATACTAAAATAGAAGTGGAATTGCTGTGTTATTGGGGATGAAGATTTTACTGTATAGTGTCATATTCTTTTCCAAATTAGCTGAACATGTTAACAAACCCATACACAGAATTTTTATTACTCTTTCCTTTCCAGCCCTTGGTATTGCCAATGTTTTTAATTTTTGTCAGTCTAATTACTAAAATAAGTTACCTATTGGGTCTTAATTTTTCTGATTAATAGTTAAATTGAACATGTTCTCTTTTATTTATGGGTTATTCATATGTTAGCTTCAGTGAAATGTCATGTCATAAATTTTGACTTTTTCAATTATGTTGTTGCTCTTTTAGGTATATTTGCAATATTTCTTAGATAATAAATCTTTGATCAGTCATATGAATGCAGGTATCTTGTCCCAGATGATGACTTGTATTTATTTCTTCATAGTGTTTTTTAATAAATAGTTCTTCATTTTGCCGTGCTTTCTATCCTAAATATATGTAGTTTTATTTTTAAAAAAATACAAAAAGTTCTTTATTTTAATGTTGTTAAATTCACTAATACTTTGTTTTATGGAAGAATTATTGAAAGTGTTTAGGAGATCCTTTCCTATCCCAAGGTCAGAATGCTATGCTTGTATGTTTCTTTTATTTGCATATTATTTATTTTTTCCCATTATCAGATATTTTAGTGTATAATTCCTCAACACATGGACACTTACATTAACACAATATAATTATTTAAATCAAGAATTCATTAGGGGTGCCTGGGTGATGCTGTCGGTTAAGTGTTAGACTCTTGGTTTTGACTCAAGCTGTGATCCCATGGTTGTGGAATAGAGCCCTGCATTGAAGTCAGGCTCCACACTCAGTATGGAATCTGCTTGAGATTCTCTCCCTGTCCCTCTGCCCCTCCCACTCGTGTTCTCTCTCTAAAATAAATAAGAAATCTATAAAAAAAAATCAGAATTTATACAATACTGATTTAATCTACAGAATTTATTTAAATTTTACTGTGTTCCACCAATATCTCCGTAATTTTTTAGACTAACCTTTTTATTTTGAGATCGTTGTAGAATTGTGTGCACTTGTAAGAAATAATAAAGAGATCTTGTGCACTCTTTATCTATAGCTTTCTTCCAGTGGTAACATCTTGAAAAACCAGAATACAATATCACAATATGGATATTGACATTGATACAATCAAAGTATGGGACAGTTTCACCACCACAAGGTTCTTGGTGTTGCCCTTTTATAATCATACTGCTTCCCTCCACCTTACTCCCTCTAATTCCCAACCCTAGACAACCGCTAATGTGTTCTCCATCTTTATACTTTTGTCATTTCAAGGTTGTTATTTAAATGTAATCATATGGCATTTTACTTTTGGGGGTTGGCTTTTATACTCAGCATAATTCCACTGAGATTCATCCAAGCTGTTGTGTAGATCAATAATTTTTCCTTTCTTTATTGCCGAGTAGTTGCTGATTCTTTTAAAAATATTTGGCAGAATTCTCTAATGAAACCATCTGGGGATGCCTGAATGGCTCAGGCTATTAAACATCCCACTCTTGATTTGGGCCCAGGTCATTATCTCGGGGTGGTGAGATGGAGTCCTATGTTGGGCTCTGCGCTCAGTGTGGAGCCTGCTTGTCCCACTTCCTGTTTTCTCCCCCTGCTCATGCTCTCTCTCCCTTTCTGTCTTTCTGTTTCAGGTAAATAAATAAAATCCTTAAAAATCTTAGAAAAAATCATCTAGGCTTGAGAATTTCTTTACTAGTTTTAGGACCTCAGATTATTTCATTTTAATTGAATTTTGGTAGTTTGTGTTTTTTGAGAAATTGGTCCTTTCTAAATTGCTAAATTTATACTCAGCATAAAGTTCTTTATAGTAGTCCTTTATTATACTTTTAATGACTACAAGATCTATAGTGGTATTATCTGTTACATTCTTGATATTGGTTATTTGTGTCTTCTCCCTTTTTATTTTTGTCAATCTTCATAGATAATAGTTATATAAATTTTAGTAACTTCTTAAAAAAACTAGCTTTTTATTTCATGATTTTCTAAATTATTTTCTTATATTCAATTTCACTGATTTCTGCTATCTTTATTATTTCCTTTATTATTCTTCTAGCTTTGAGTTTCCTAATGCTCTTCTCTTTCTGCTTTCTTGAGGTAAAAACAGATTAATGATTCAAGACATTTCCTCTTCTGTAATGTAAGCATACACTGCTATAAATTTCCCTCTCAGCCTGCCTTAGCTGCATCTCACATATTTTGATATGTTGTACTTTCATTTTCATTCAGTTCTATATATCTTTCTTTTTATTTCTTTTAAGACTTCCTCTTAGACCCATGGATTATTTAGAAGTATGTTGTATAATTTCTGTGCATTTAAGAGATTTTTCTTTTGTCTTTTTGCTATTGATTTTGGGTTTGATTTGATTATGATCAGAGAACATATTACCTTTTTTTATTAGTTAGAGGTTGGACCTGTATCATCTTTTCTTTGGGTGAGAGGTAGTAAAATATCCTGCTGCTACACTTTTTCTCTAATCCTGGCATCTTTAACCATTTTATCTTCTTATTTCCACTCTTTAGAGTTCCACTTTGGTTGTCTTGCATTATTTCAGGGTTTATATTTGTGGGGAAAAATAGAAAGAGAGATGAATCTATAATGTCTAGTTTGGACTGGACATCTCTTCATAAAATTTTGCTTCCCGATTTGAAATATTTAATGACCTTGAAATCAGCTATTTAAAAATGTGGAATGAAGCAGGAATCTAATTTTTTTTGTTTCATTAAGAAAATTCCTTGTCCCAACACAATTTATCATGTTTTTTCTTTTTTCCCAGTGGTCTACAGTATCAACTCTGTCATTTAACTAGTTTCCATGGGTTTCTAGATATAAGTGGCTTTGTTTATATTATGTTTCATTGTTTACTCCTGTGGAAGTACTATACTTTTTAATTATTATACTTTTTAATAAGTTTGAATATGTCTTAGAGCAGTTTTCTCAACCTCATTTATGTTCTTTAGAAGCACTTTAGTTATTCTGTAATTTTCTGTATTTTAAAATAGGCTTGTCAAATTTCTAAAAAAATTTCTAGGGACTTTTATTGAAATAGCTTAGGTTTTATAGATGAATGTAATGATAATTAACATCTTTATGGTATGGAGTGTTTTGATGTATGAATGAACATGGTTTATCTCCTCATATCTTTAGATTTTCTTTAATATCTTTCAGTAACATTTTTATACTTTCTTCATTCAGATCTTGTACATGTTTTTCTTAAATATAATTCCAAGTGCCTTATAATTTTTTGCTATTATAAATGATATTTACAAGTAGTTAAAATAAATAACCTGTCCCTTTATCGGCTTTGAGGCCTCTTTTAGCAGAAATCAGGAAGGAGCCTCTGAGCTCAGTGCAAGATCAACCTTCTGTCCGACTCCATGCCTCCTCTATCAGCTGGAGTGGAGAGGGAACTCTCAAACTTGGAGTAAGACCACACCTCTGCAGGACACCATTGGCAGGAGACAACAGAGTGCCCAAGTACACAGAATCAAACCACCCGTCTACAGGACATGCTTTTGTCAGCAGGAGCCAAATGGGAGATTCTGAGCAATACATGTTCCTGGTCTGCCCATCCTTAATCCTATCTTTCTTTGATACTCATAGCTTGTATCTTTGTTCTTTTTAGTGTTTAAAAGGAGTTCAGGACTCCCAGTTCATTTGCTCCAGAATTCTAATTCTTCCTAAATTTCCTTATATCACTCTTCCTGACCCAATCTCTCCTTACTTCTCCTGACTCCTGAAACTTTTTCTCTGTACTGTTTGCAACTCAAGATTACTGGTCAGCAGAGTGCTCTGTATTTTTAACTTCTACTGTGAATGTTACCTTCCCCTTCTGTGCTAATGGAAATCTAGCTTTTCCCTATAGCCAGTGGGTGCTAGTAAATATTTAATAGTTCTTTGGAAGAAGAAACAAACAAAATCTTGATTTGTTGTTTTTTTCTAGTCTCTGTGCTATAACTACATCAGAGTCATTCATTTTCCATCATAATTTGCCAAATGTGAAGTTGGAGATTCATGTCCACAGTCAGCAATTATAAGCCAGTATGAGCTAGGGGTGTCTGGGTGGGCAGTGGGTTAAGTGTCTGACTCTTGGTTTGCACTCAAATCATGATCTCAGGATCCTAGAATTGAGCCCCACAATAGGCTCCACACTCAGCAGGAGTCTGCTTGGTATTCTCTCTCTCCATCTCCCCCTCCCACTTGTGTTCTATGTCTGTCCCAAATAAATAAATAAATCTTTTTAAAAATAAGCCAGTATGAGCCAACTCCAGCTCATCTTGTCCTGTAGCATTCTTAAGAGTACTGTTGAGTAGTAAGAGTATGGTTGAGTACGGTACTCAACCATAACATTGGATGTGGAATTGAGATAGATTTCCCCTGTGCTTCTCATTTCTGCCTTCAAGTCGCTTTCTCCTCCTCCCTTCATGAATACAATCTGCCTTGACTCTCAAATCATCAGATTATCCTACTCACTGTAACTTTTAATAGAGGCAATTTTTCTCAGAGTTTTTTGTAAATTAAAAAAAAATCCCTGTGACATTGTCACTTTCCTAAAAATGAGTCCTGTTATAATTTTTCATGATTTTTAATTCTACATGACCCAGGACTTTCAGTTCCTTGGTAGCCTCCGCTTTAGTGATCCTATTCCATTCTCAGTCATTCACCTTCTAGTTATTTCCTAGGCCTTGATATTGGAGATAGATGTCATAATTTTTCATTTCTTTTGCTGTTTGAACTTCATCTCCCCAACTCCTGGAGCATGTTGAGGTGTTCCAGTGCTCAGTTCTAGGGTCTCTTCTGTTTGCTATCACCACTCCGTAGGTGATCTCATCCAGTCTCATGGTTTTAAATTACCTGTATGTTAACAACTCCTTAATTCACATCTTATACTGAGATCTCTTTCTGAACTCTACTTTTGTATGTCCAGCTGCATGTTTCACACATGCAGTTAGCTATCAGTTCTCCACTAAAGCTCTGTCTTTTGAAGTTTTCTCCATCTTAATTAGTGGAAATTCCATTCCTCTAGTTACTTAGCCAGAGAACTCTGGAGTTATTATTGAGTCATTTCTCTCTCACACACTTGACATCAGATATGAAAAGAAATTATTTTGGGTCTATCTTTGAAAAATATCCACACTTCATCTTTTCTTGCTACTAACACTGTTGCTCTCTGTTCTTTAGTTTTTGTTTTCATCATCTCTAGTTTAGATTATTGCAACAGTGTTTTAACTGGTCTCTGTTTTGTCTTTGTTTCTTTTAGTCTTTGAACACAGCAGCCAGAGTGATTCTCTTAAAACAAGTCTGTCCATAACATTTGTCTGCTTAAAGTTTTCTAGTGGTGTTCTATCTTGAGTTTTTATGGCCTCTGCTGGTCTACATGATATGGCCTTGTTTTAACTCTCTGACCTCATTTCCTGCTGTTCTCCCATCTTTGATTCAACTGTAGCCACACTAGCCACCTACCTGTTTGTAGAATACTCTATATATGCCCCTGCCTTTAGGCTTTTTACTTGAGGTTTCCTCTGCCTGCAGTCTTCCCTCAGACATCCAAATGGCTCATCCCCTCATTTTCTTTGAAGCTTTAATCAAATATCTCCTTATAGAGAAACTGTCTATAGCCACCCAACCTAAATTTTTCCAATCTAAATTTTAATGCTGTCCCTCATTCCCTAATCCTTTCTTGATCTCTTTCCTGCCTTTTTCCCTCCCCTCCATGCATGTCTTACATATCTTTCTCTTACATATCTGTGTTTTACTTATTATTAACTTCCTTATTGTACCTCTTCTTCTCTAGAATGTAAGCTTCATGAAAGCAGGGATATTTATCTGTTTTATTTACTGATATATTCCCAGTTCAAAAAACATGACTGGCAAATATTAAGTATCCATAAATATTTGTATTTGAATGAATGTATAAATAAAAAAAAGTTACTTGCTGTTAGACATGCTATAGACATGAAATTGATTACTCTAAGTTGAACTTAAATAGGGTGACCTTGCTAAAGTTTCCCTTTCAGAAGTTTGTCTCTTTTTTTTTATAATTTTTATTGTTTATAATGGTATCATCTATGAATAACCATGGTTCGATTTTCCTTTATCAAACCTGCAAAGTTTTATGTATACTTATCTTTGTGCATGGTTTAAGACCTCTAGAAAGTTGTTGAGTGAAAGTAGTTGGAGTGGGCATTCTTATTCTTTTCTTGATTTTACAAGGAATGAATGTGATGTTTTAACATGAGCAAATGATATTAATTGTGAACCTTAGGTAGATATTCTTTTTTTAAAAGATTTTACTTATTTATTTGACAGAGAGAGAGAGAGAGATCACAAGTAGGCAGAGAGGCAGAGAGGCGGGCGGGAGAGAAAGGGAGAAGCAGGCTCCCCACTGAGCAGAGAGCCCGATGCGGGGCTCAATCCCAGGACCCTGAGATCATGACCTGAGCCTGAGGCAGAGGCTTTAACCCACTGAACCACCCAGGCGCCCCTTAGGTAGATATTCTTTATCAGGCTAAAAAATTACCCTTTACTACCATGTTTGCTGTTTGTTTATTTGTGGTTTATCGTGAGTTAGTGTTAATTTTGGTAAAAAAAAAAAGAATGGTAAATTTTTTTTTACCAAATTTTTTTTTACTAAAAATAAATGAATGGTAAAAAAAATTCATGTTTATGTGTTAAATGCATTTTGTTATGAGTTAATATTGAATTTTCTGCTTTCGAGATGATTTTCTCCATTTAATATTTTAATGTGATAAGTAACATAGAATTTCTAATGTAAACATTCTCTTTCATTCTTGGGATAAAACTAAACTTATTTGTTATATGTTATCTGATTTATATACCATTGGATGTAATTCACTGTTTTTTAAAGGATGCTTCTATTTTATGAATAAAATTGGCCTTTAATATATCTTTTTAGTCACCGTCTTTTTATAACAGTAGTATCATTGACTGAGGTGGGGAATATTTCCTATTTACTTAATTATATATTTTAATTTAAATTCCAGTCAGTTAATATGCAGTGTAATATTAATTTCACATGTAGAATTTAGCGATTCAGCACTTCCATACAACATCCGGTGCTCATCACAAGTGTACTCCTTAATCCCCATCACTTATTTCACCACCTCTGTACCTTAAGATTCTGTATCTTGGTTTTCCTCTCTCTTTTTCCCCACTATGATCGTTTGTTTTGTTTCTTAAATTCCACATATGAGTGATATCATATGGTATATGTCTTTCTCTGACTGACTTATTTTGCTTAGCATAATACTTTCTACCTCCATCCATGTCATGGCAACTGGCAAGATTCATTCTTTTTTATGGCTAATACTTCACTATATATATATATATATATATATATATATATATATATATATATATATATATATATATATAGCTCATCTTTATCCATCCATCAGTTGATGGATATTTGAGCTCTTTACATATTTTGGCTGTTGTTGATAATGCTACTATAAACATCAGAATGCATGTATCTCTTTGAATTAGTATTTTTGTGCTCATTGGGTAATGTGATTGCTGGATTGTAGGATAGTTCTATTTTTAAATGTGCTGCATTTTCAGAAATTTCTTTATTCTTCTAGCTTTCTCTCTATATATGTTGAATTTCTTTTAAAATCTATCCTTGTGTTTTTATATGTAAACAGTTTTGTCTTATATTTTGGAAGGCTACATTTGTTTTTTTTTGACTATTCTTGATAATTATTGCTAGTTCCTTGTTGCTTGCACTTGTTTGTCTGTACAGTTTTTATTTCTTTAAATGTTACTAAAATTATGCTTCTCTATCTTATGTTGATCCTCAAGCTTAGTCTCAGGATTGCAATTATGGTTTTGGCATTTGTCATCACAGTAACCCATCTTTTACATATGTTTACTGCTAATAGCATTATATATATACAATATCACATTTATCAGCTATTTTTCCTGATTTTTGCCTTCTCTTATGTTGAGTGGAACAGTGTAATAAAATTATGTTTTACTTAGGTTTTAGCAGAAAAAATTTTCAAAGTACGTAGTCATATATTGCTGCAATCAAAAGTCCAGTATTTAATTTTAGTAATTATGATTCTTTTTTGATATGTCTTTTGAGAGAATAGAAGTAAATGGTAATCTGTTTTTAAACTATGAAGTATATTAAAATCATAACAAATTTAAATGCTTTATTTGGAATTAAAATATTTTCTATTCCATCAATAATCTCCTCTTTTCATTAGAGTTGTCCTAGTAAGGATGAGAGGGAAAGAAAAAAAGATGAGTTTGGGAAGTACATTAACTTAGTATAGGGTCTGTTAGAGTTGAAGTAATGTCAAAAAGGAGCTTTAGATTTTGATGACAAGAAGAGGCATAATATGAGAAAATTATGGGTAATCAAAAAGGAGTTTGCTTATGTTCAACTTCTTCCAACTAATGGCAAAGGAATAGATTAGTCTATCTGATACACAGTATTAGTATATTTTGTATATTAGTACATAATGGATTATAAATACCATTTTCTCATATTTTTTCAGTAGTTTTCTACTTCTAATTTAAAAAAAATTCTCAAGAATCAGATAGTGGAGGCTTATAAGAATAGGTTTATAAATTGCATGTAATTACTTTATTATTTCATCTATTGTTATTGGAGAGTTATTCAATTCATACTTATGGAATTTAGTAGGTAGGTATGGGGAAGAAGGGAAGAATCTTGGTTTTGAGGATTTAACATGTTAGATCAAATGTTCTTTATACTCAGGAAGAAAAATAATTTTATTTACTTGAATCTAAACTGCCAGCTTTGGCATGTAAGTGCAAATAAACTGTGCGAATATTAATGTAGTGTCAAAATATTTTATTTAACCATATATTAATGTTTATTATTTACATTTAGATAATTTATAAGTTATTTTTAGGAACTAAAATAATTCAAAGCATTGGATTTTAGTTATTAGCTCATTATCTTAATTTAATGACTTATCTTAATAATTTAATTTATAAATTATATCTTAATAAAGTATCATATTTTATTAAAGTATCATAAATTACCTAAATTTAATATTTAGATAACATCTACTTATCAGATAGAAAATTAAGTTATAAATTAGCATATTCACTAAGAAAATTTGGCATTTATTTAATGGCTATAAGACAGTTTTTTAATATTAAATATCTTTAAAGACTTTTTCTTTTAGCAAAGTTTTAGGTTTACAACAGAATTGAGAGGAAGGTTACACAGCTTTCCCTTGTAGCTTCTGCCACAACACAGGTGTAGCCTCTCCCATTGCCATCAACCTCAATATGAGTGGTATGTTTGTTACAATCAGTGAGTCTACATTGACACATCATAATCAGCCAAGTCCATAGTTGCGTTATGGTTTACTCTTGGTGTTGTATATTATATAGGTTTGACAAATGTATAGTGACATGTATCTGTTATCATAGTATCATTCTGAATATATTCACTGCCATAAAAATTGTTTTTGCTCCCCCTATTTATCCCTCCTTCCCCCAACCCCTGGCAACTACTGGCATTTTTATTGTCTCTATAGTTTTTCCTTTTCCACAATGTCATGTAGTTGCAATCATACTTTTTTTGTATGTAACTTTTTGAATTGGCTTCTTTCATTTAATAATATCCACTTAAGGTTCCTTCATGTCTTTCCATAGCTTGATAGCTCATTTATTCCTAGTGCTGAATAATATTCCATTTTATGCATATATTAGTTTATTTACCCATTTACCCACTGAGGGATGTCTTGGTTACTTCCAAGACAGTTTATTTATCCATTTACCCACTGAGGGATGTCTTGGTTACTTCCAAATTTTGGCAGTTATTAATAAAGTTGTTATAAACATTCACCTGCACAGGTTTTGTTTTACATAAGTTTTCATTTTTGGGGGGTAAATATCAAGATCATGACTCTTGGATTGGATGGTAAGAGTGTATTTATTTTCCTGAGAAACTGCCAAAATATGTTCCAAAATGGCTATACCATTTTGCATTTCAGCCAGCATAGAATAAGAGTTCCTGTTGCTCTACCAGCATTTGGTGATGTCAGTGTTCAGGATTTTGGTCATTCTAAGTAGTGTGTAGTGTCATCTCATTATTTTATTTTGCTTTTTCCTGATGACATATGATATGGAATATGCTTTCAGATGCTTCTTTGCCATCTGTGAGGGTCTGTTAATGTCATAGGCTTATTTAATTGGGTTTTCTGTTTTCTTATTGTTGAATTTTAAGAGTTCTTTGTATATTTTGGAGAATAGTGTTTTTTTTTTTATCAGATGTGTGTTCTGCTAATATTTTCCTCATTTTGTGGTTTATCTTCTTATTCTCTTCACATTGTCTTTTGCAGAGCAGAAATTTTTACCTTTGTTGTCTTTCTTCAATGTTGTGTTGGCTATTCTGGGTCTTTTGCCTCTCTCTATTAATTTTGGAATTAGTTTTTGAATAACTACTAAATACCTTGCCTGAATTTTGAATGGTGTTGCATCAAATCTAAAGATCAATAATAAAAAAATTTTTATAATTTCTTTCTTAAGTGTTTGGAAGAGTTCACCAGTGCAATCATTTGTTGTGTTGCTTTCTGTTTTGGAATATTATTAATTATTGGTTTGATTTATTTAATACATGTAGGCCCGACTTTTTTGTGTCAGTTTGACAGATTTTATCTTTCAAGGAATTGTTTCATTTCATCTAGGTTTTCTATTTGTTGAGGGTAGAGTTGTTTGTATTAATTTTTATTACGTTTTTAATGTCCATGTGATCAGTAATAATGTCCTATTTCATTTCTGATATTAGTAATTGTGTCCGCTCTTATTTTTTCTTAGTTTACTAAGATTTACCATCATTATTCATCTTTTTAAAAAAATTTATTTATTTATTAACATATAATGTATTATTTGCCCCAGGGTACGTGTCTGTGAATCAACAGGCTTACACATTTCACAGCTTTTGGCATAGCACATACCCTCCCCAATGTCCATAACCCTACCCCCCCCCACCTCCCAGCAACCCTTAGTTTGTTTCGTGAGTTTAGGAGTCTCTTATGGTTTGTCTCCTCCCCCATCCCATCTTGTTTCATGTCTCTTCCTCACTCCCCCAACCCCCTGCCCTGCCTCTCAAATTCTTCATATCAGAGCGATC
>CM052810.1:153890148-154008965 GCA_028533885.1 Nasua narica
GCTGAGGTCGAAGAGGTTGCTGACTGTGTTCTCCTCCAGGATTTTGATGGAGTCTTGTCTCACATTGAGGTCTTTGATCCATTTTGAATCTATTTTTGTGTGCGGTATAAGGAAATGGTCCAGTTTCATTCTTTTGCATGTGGCTGTCCAATTTTCCCAACACCATTTGTTGAAGAGACTGTCTTTTTTCCATTGAATATTTCTTCCTGCTTTGTCGAAGATTAGTTGACCATAGAGTTGGGGTTCCATTTCTGGGTTCTCTATTCTGTTCCATTGATTTATGTGTGTGTTTTTGTGCTAGTACCACACTGTCTTGATGATTACAGCTTTGTAATAGAGCTTGAAGTCTGGAATTGTGATGCCGCCGACTTTGGTTCTTTTTTTCAACATTCCTCTGGCTATTTGTGGTCTTTTCTGATTCCATATAAATTTTAGGATTATTTGTTCCATTTCCTTGAAAAAATTGATGGTACTTTGATAGGGATTGCATTAAATGTGTAGATTGCTTTAGGTAGCATAGACATTTTCACAATATTTGTTCTTCCAATCCATGAGCATGGAATGTTTTTCCATTTCTTTGTGTCTTCCTCAATTTCTTTCATGAGCACTCTGTAGTTTTCTGAGTACAGATTCTTTGCCTCTTTGGTTAGGTTTATTCCTAGGTATCTTATGGTTTTGGGTGCAATTGTAAATGGAATCGACTCCTTAATTTCTCTTTCTTATCTTTTGCTGCTCGAGTATAGGAATGCAACTGATTTCTGTGCATTGATTTTATATCCTGACACTACTGGATTCCTGTATGAGTTCTAGCAGTCTTGGAGTGGAGTCTTTTGGGTTTTCCACATAAAGTATCATATCATCTGCAAAGAGTGAGAGTTTGACTTCTTCTTTGCCAATTTGGATGCCCTTTATTTCTTTTTGTTGTTTTATTGCTGAGGCTAGGACTTCTAGTACTATGTTGAATAGCAGTGGGGATAGTGGGCATGTTCCTGTTCCTGAGAGCTTTTCCCCATTGAGAATGATATTTGCTGTGGGTTTTTCATAGATGGCTTTGATGATGTTGAGGAATGTACCCTCTATGCCTACACTGTGAGTAGTTTTGATCAAGAAAGGATGTTGTACATTGTCAAATGCTTTTTCAGCATCAATTGAGAGTATCATATGGTTCTCGTTCTTTCTTTTATTAATGTATTGTATTACGTTGATTGATTTGCAAATGTTGAACCAAATGTGCAGCTCAGGAATAAATCCCACTTGGTCGTGGTGAATAATCCTTTCAATGTACTCTTGGATCCTCTTGGCTAGTATTTTGGCGAGAATTTTTACATCCGTGTTCATCAAGGATATTGGTCTGTAATTCTCCTTTTTGATGGAGTCTTTGTCTGGTTTGGAGATCAAGGTAATGCTGGCCTCATAAAATAAGTCTGGCAGTTTCCCTTCCATTTCTATTTTTTGGAACAATTTCAGGAGTATAGGTATTAATTCTTCTTTAAATTTTTCGTAGAATTCCCCTGGGAAGCGATCTGGTCCTGGGCTCTTGTTTATTGGGAGATTTTTGATGACTGTTTCAATATCCTTACTGGTTATGGGTCTATTCAGGTTTTTTATTTCTTCCTGGTTCAGTTTTGGTAGTTTGTGTGTCTCTAGGAATGCATCCATTTCTTCCAGATTGTCTAATTTGCTGGCATATAGTTGCTCATAATATGTTCTTATAATTGTTTGTATTTCTTTGGTGTTGATTGTGATTTCTCCTCTTTCATTCATGATTTTATTAATTTGGGTCCTTTCTCTTTTCTTTTTGATAAGTCTGGCCAAGGGTTTATCATTTTATTAATTCTTTCAAAGAACCAGCTCCTAGTTTTGTTCATTTGTTCGACTGTTCTTTTGGTTTCTATTTCATTGATTTCTGCTCTGATCTTTACTATTTCTCTTCTTCTGCTGAGTTTAGGTTTTTTCTGTTGTTCTTTCTCCAGCTCCTTTAGGTGTAGAGTTAAGTTATGTATTTGAGATCTTTCTTGTTTCTTGAGAAAGGGTTATATTGCTATATATTTTCCTCTCAGGACCGCCCTGTGTCCCAGAGATTTTGAACAGTTGTGTTTTCATTTTCATTTGTTTCCATGAATTTTTTTAGTTCTTCTTTAATTTCCCAGTTAACCCATTCATTCTTTTTTTTTTTTTTAAAGATTTTTATTTATTTTTATTAGAGAGAGAGAGACTGAGAATGAGAGGGGAGAAGGTCAGAGGGAGAAGCAGACTTCCCGCAGAGCCGGGAGTCTGATATGGGACTCAATCCCGGGACTCCGGGACCATGACCTGAGCCGAAGGCAGTTGCCCAACCAACTGAGCCACCCAGGCGCCCCTAACCCATTCATTCTTTAGTAAGATGCTCTTTAGCCTCCATGTATTTGAGTTCTTTCCAACTTTCCCCTTGTGAAGAGTTCTACTTTCATGGCATTGTGGTCTGAAAATATGCTGGGAATGATCCTAGTCTTTTGGTACTGATTGAGACCTGATTTATGTCCCAGGATGTGATCTATTCTGGAGAATGTTCCATGCGCACTAGAGAAGAATGTGTACTCTGTTGCTTTGGGATGGAATGTTCTGAATATATCTGTGATGTCCATCTGGTCCAGCGTGTCATTTAGAGCCTTTATTTCCTTGTTGATCTTTTGCTTAGATGATCTGTCCATTTCAGTGAGGGGGTTATTAAAGTCCCCTATTATTGTATTATTGTTGATGTGTTTCTTTGACTTTGTTATTAATTGGTTTATATAATTGGCTGCTCCCATGTTAGGGGCATAGATATTTAGAATTGTTAGATCTTCTTTTTGGACAGTCCCTTTAAGTATGATATAGTGCCCTTCCTCATCTGTTATTACAGTCTTTGGCTTAAAATCTAATTTATCTGATATAAGGATTGCCACCTTAGCTTTCTTTTGATGTCTATTAGCTAGGTAAATTTTTTTCTACCTCCTCACTTTAAAGCTGGAGGTGTCTTTGGACCTAAGATGAGTTTCTTGTAAACAGCATATCAGTGGGTCTTGTTTTTTATCCATTCTGATACTCTGTGTCTTTTGATTTGGGCGTTGAGCCCATTTACATTCAGGGTAACTATTGACAGATATGAATTTAGTGCCATTGTATTGCCTGTAAGGTGACTGTTACTGTATTTTGTCTCTGTTCCTTTCTGGTCTATGTTCCTTTTAGGCTCTCTCTTTGCTTAGAGGACCCCTTGCAATATTTCCTGTAGGGCTGGTTTGGTGTTTGCAAATTCCTTTGGTTTTTGTTTGTCTTGGAAGCTTTTTATCTCTTGATCTATTTTCAGTGACACCCTAGTTGGATATAGTATTCTTGGCTGCATATTTTTCTCATTTAGTGCTCTGAATATATCATTCCAGTCCTTTCTGGCCTGCCAGGTCTCTCTGGATAGGTCTGCTGCCCATCTAACATTCCTGCCTCTGTATGTTATAGACTTCTTGTCTCGAGCTGCTTTCAGGATTTTCTCTTTGTCACTAAACTATTAGATGACGGGGTGTTGCCCTATTTTTATTGATTTTGAGGAGGGTTCTCTGTGCCTCCTGGATTTTGATGCTTGTTCCCTTTAGCAGATTAGGGAAATTCTCTATAATAATTTGTCCCAATATACCTTCCACCCCTTTCTCTCTTTCTTCTTCCTGGGATCCCAATTATTCTAATATTGTTGTGTCTTATGGTATCACTTATCTCTCATATTCTTCCCTCATGGTCCAATAGTTGTTTGTCTCTCTTTTTCTCAGCCTCTTTATTCTCTGTCTTTTGGTCTTCTATATCACTAATTCTTTCTTTTGCCTCATTTATTCTAGCATTAAGAGCCTCCATTTTTGATTGAACCTCATTAACAGCTTTTTTAATTTCCACTTGGTTAGATTTTAGTTCTTATATTTCTCCAGAAAGGGATTCTTTAATATCTTCCATGTGATTTTCGAGCCCAGCTAGCACCTTGATATCTGTTATTTTGAATTCTATTTCTGACATATTACTAATGTCTGTTTTAACTAGGTCTCTAGTCATTTGTACTCAGTCATTTGTACTCTTTTTTTTTTTTTGTGGTGAGTGTTTTCCCCTTGTCATTTTATCGAGCTAAGAATAGATGAGTGAGAGAGAAAAATACTCTGAAGTTCCACAGTTTTCACTGATTGATGAACTTGTTCTTGGCTGGATATTCTCACTCATTCTGGGGGAGGAGCTTTTTGCCTTGATTTTCAAATGCCTTTGCCCGAGGCGGAATTGCCCTGCCTTTGCCAGGGGATGGGCCAAGCAATTCGCTCAGGTTCGCTCTCTGGAGTCTTTGTTCCCTGAGAGCTTTCTGTTCGCCCTGGAGGCTGGGAATGCAAAAGGTGGCCTCCTAGTCTCCAACTGGAGGAGCTGAGCGCTCAGGGCCCTGTTCTGAACCCAGCAGATTCCTACTGCGCGCTCCCGAGCCGCTCCTTTCAGAGAAGGAAGTAGGTGGTCTCTGGATCTGCTTCCTACATCGTCCCTGTTCAATAAGCTGCCGCCAGATTGTGCCTCTGATCACGGTCCAAGGTAAGCCCAGGCTGAAAGCGCCCTGCGCGGCTCCTTCTCTGCCGCCAGCTTCTCCACCCCATACCTGGGAGCTCTGCCAGACTCAGACACCCCCAGGCCCTTTGTGACCTCGTGGGTCCTGAAACCACTGTTCCCGGGAGGGTAAACCCCCCACTTAGCCTCTGGAGCAGTGTCCCTCAACAGAGCAGAATCTAAAAGTTCTGATTTTGTGCTCTGCAGCTCTGTGGCTGCAGGGAGCTGGCCCCTCCCCCCAGGGTCTCTCTTCCCCTCGCTTTGGATTCAATTTTCCAAATGTCCTACCTTTCGGAAAGTGGTCGATTTTCTGCTCCTAGAATTGCAGTTCTTCCTCTCTTCTCTCTTCTGTTGAGTGTGCTGGCTTTTAGAATGGTTTGATAACTATCTAGATGAACTTCTGGGATCCGACTCTATCTCAACCTCCTACTTCTCCGCCATCTTGCTCCACCCCTCATTATTCATCTTTTAAAGAACCAGTTTCTCGTTTTATTTATTTTCTCTACTGATTTCCTTTCTTTGATATCAATGATCGCTGCTGTAATTCTTACAATTTTTTTCTGATTATATGCGATTTAATTTGCTCTTTTTTTGGTCTAATTTTCTAAGGAAGTTTAGGTGAATCATTTTGGTTCTTTTTCTTTTTAATATATGCATTTAATGGTATAAATTTCTTTCTAAGCATTCTCTTCACTGCATCCTATAAATTTTGGTAATGTATTTTCTTTTTTTTTTTTTGGTAATATATTTTCAAATTTCATTTAGTTTAAAATATTTTAAAAATTCTCTTGACACTTCATCTTTGACTCATGTATTATGTAGAAGCATGTTGTTTACTCTCCATATATTTTGGGATTTTTTTCCAATTAGTTATTTGTTTTGAAGACATACTGTGTACTGGTTGACTTTGGCACAGAAGTGAATAAATCAAACACAGTTCATGCCTGTATTTGGCATATATTCTAAGCCTTAGAATCTAGCAATTGAAAAGGAAATAATTACAAAGCAATTATTGAAATTTCTGTGATGAAGAAATTAGAGTATATTAAAGGAGCACAGAGAAGCATACAGTTCATCTACATTTGAGGGATTTTGGAAGGTTTTCTGCATTAAGTGGCAAGTAGACTCAGGCCTGGGGAATTACTAGAGAGCAAGCTAGGTAAAGAAGAGGAGTTCTGGTAGCATATGCAAAGACCTAGAGGTCAGCCCCAAACTTTTCAATGTGGCCAGGAAAGCATGCAAAGAGCATGCAATGTCCACAACAGACTTGGGCCAGTGGAGGCCTTTTGAAGCCATGCTGAACAATTACCACTTTATCCAAAGGTAACTGCTCCTGCTCTGACTCCCACTGAAGAGGTTGTGCTTAGGAAATTTGTATCTGAAAAGATAATTTTTTAGCTCACAAAAATTGAGTTAAAGTGAAGCAAATCCAGAAGCAGTGATGCCAGGTCAGGGATAAATGCAGTTTCTAGGTAGATGGGTACAGTTTGGCCAAAAAAATAACAGTGTAGGGAGAGGGGTTGGCAGATTTGATACTTAGGAGGCAAACTGTGGGTCTTTTTGGTTGGGTTACTTATGTAGTTACTGAGTGAGAAAAAGAGAAGAAATTCCAAATATTTTGGCTTAAGTAGCAGAATTAAGTGTTCTCATTCACTGAAAAGGAAGAGCAGGATGAGGGGAGGATTTGGGAAGGAAGACTATTAGTTTATTTGTGACATGATGAAATTTGGGTAAAGCTGCCTAGTTGGCTGTTATATACATGGAACTGGAGATCAGGGTAATAGTGAAATCTCAGAAGCTCATGATATGAAATAAAGGGCTTCCATTGCTCTAAGACAGGAGGGCCTATGGGGTGGGGGACTTGTTCCAATCATGGCAGAAAGCTAATTGCAGTGCTTTGTGAAGATGTTGAGGACATAGAAAAGTTTGTTAACCACTAAACAGAAGTGATCTGAGCATGCAGTGATCAAATATGAAGGAGGATGAGGATGAGGTGAAGAGACGAGTAGAAGGCCAGAAGGGGCACACATCTCCAGTGGTCCTGGATGAGCAGGACATTGTACATAATGAGTTTGCTGGCCTGAATTTGCCATAAAACATCAGTACCAGAAGCCCCTTACCTAATGGGGAAGCAGGGTGGTGGTGAGGGGAAGGAAAGTAGGTGAGACTTAAATTCCTTTTAGAGTCTTATGTTGCCAAAGTCCAAGTCTGTAGTGGAGGGGGGAGACTACGATTATAGCTTAATTCTGTCACATGCAAATGAATTGTCTGTGAACCGTACACTTCTGTTTACACAGATTATCAGAATGCATTAATGGGCAGTTTGTTGTGTGATGAGGCTCTGAGGTAGTTATTGTCCTTTGAGCAAATAAAATACACAATTATTAATGCACAGTTAACATATGCGTTGCTTATTTTGGTTTTGTAAAATGGGACTATGTCTTGCCTAATTTAGAAACACCTTTTTCACTTACTTTGTTTTCATGTGAATAAGTGGATATTTGATTCTTATTTAAATCAAAGATACTTCCTTCCAATGTAGTGTTTTTTTTTTTAACAAAAATCGAAATTTGAAATTCATTGTTCTTCAATTTTAAATGGCTAGGAATTAGTAAAGAGATGATGTAGGGCAGTAAAATTTCTTATTTAAAGAAATTTGGTAATATTATTTTAATTTTGATTTTCAGTGCTTTATCTGTTTTAGAAGGATGCATTGGTAAATCAGACATTGTATCATTCATATTAAAATTTGATTTCTTGGATTTCTTATAGTACAAGTATGTATTTTAAGTTATTAAAATAATTTGAAGGAAGTTATTCATTTGAGTGTTAATTATAATTCTTACATTATATTATTAGACACAAGTTCAAATAACATTTTTTATGGTTATATGGACACAGAGGGAAATGGCAGTGATTTGTAGATTGTGCATTATGTTTTATTTCTTTGAATTTAGATTATTTGATAATTCAGAACTGTCCTGTGGACTATTACTGAGCATAGATAAGAAGGAATAAGTAATATTTTAATAGTTTGTACTGTGTGCCAGGGACTGATTTACATGCTTAGCATATATTATCTCATTTTAATTTTGCAAATGACAATTCTTTACTTTAGAAATAAGATCTTCTATAAAGAATGTAAAACTTAGTAGGAAATATACCCTTACATATGAGGAGTCCCCAGAAGTATGTGATTATTTTATCTAATTATATTATATAATGTATATATTAAATATGTATATTTCGTTGGCTTCATAGGCATATTTTATGTGTAAACATAACATGCAAATTGTATTATAAGATATTATATTATAGTTTTGCACATTTTTCATACACTGTTAAACATGCATATACATATATATGCGCCACACACACACACACACAGGACTGAATCAGTCCCGTGGAGAAACTGGTAGCCCTGAAGGATGATCCCAGCTCATTTTAGGGGATTTCCAGATTGTGGTCTGAAGGGTTTTTAGGAAGAGGTTCAATGTATTTTTCCAACTTCCTTTGTGGCCCGTTTTTTTCCATTTTGCTGCTATGTTGGGCATTTGGATTTTCTGCTTTTAAATATTTTTGACTGTTCTACTTGTGGATTAAAAGTAAAAGGAAATAATTATAAAGAAGAGCTTATAGATACCCTATACCACTTTTAGCTATCTCAAACTTTTTCTTTGAGAGACAGTTATCTTCGAAGATCTATATTTGTGTTGCTTTTTGTAGTTAACTCTCATTTCTTATTAATATTCCCATATTTTATTTTTTGGTTTACCAACTTTAGATGTTATTTATTGACTTCCTGATATGTTGGTTGAAAATTAGGTCATTTACTATTTTAACCTTCTTGTTCCTGTCTTGATATAGATATATCACTATCTTTATTTTTCCTTGTAAATGGATTTAGGTACTTATAGTAGCTGATGTACTTAAACCTTTATGTTTAGAGTCATGAAATGGATTATTTCGTGTCTTTCCTTTGTAAGATCACACTATTACACACTATTACAGCTCCTCTCCATTCTTTTATGTCTCATTCTCCCATTTCTTAAAATCTATCAGCAGTGATTTTATATTTTTTAAGATTGGTAACATTTACATTCTAATCTGCAACCAATTTATAAATCTTTTGTGCTCTCTCTCTAGGTTATTTATAAAAATTGAACACTAGTGAACTCCACTTCCATAGCTATCATGATGTAAATATTGTTTTTTTTTTTAAGAGATGATATAGTGTTCTGTGAATACTAATTATTTCAAAGCTTTGGGGCTACTCAAAATATAATGTCCACACATAGGGTTCTGTTTTCACACCCCAGTGAATACTCAAAATTGAGCCAGATATTAGTTATCTTTTTAGGAAAAAAAGAAGCATTAGCATGCTTTTCTTTTTTGTATAGATTTTCTACTTAAATCTGTAATTAACTTTCTAGTTTCCTGTAGGAAGAAGAAATGTATACTTATTTTCTTTACTTCTATTATTTATTATGTCTATTGCCTGGAGTGGAGTACATTACATTTTTCTTTTGAAGCACACTGATTTTCTGTTCTAATGACAATTGGTTGCTTTATATTTGGATGCTGGATTTTCAGTGCAGAATTTCATTATTTAAAGTTGCTTTTTGCCTTTGTATTTCCTCTTAATCCGTTCCTTTATTATATCTTAAAGTTTTTCCAAACTTTCAATCATGTCATATTATTTATTTGGTGAAATCTATTCTCTACATGCTCTGGTTTCAGCCTTTTTCTAGAGATCTTTCTTCCAGCACTGTCAGGAGTGGTTACTCATGGTTACTCTCTAGGTCTGCTGCCTATATGTCATCCTGATATTTCCATTTGCCGCTTTCTTGGATGAATATTTAGTTTCCCTTTTACTTGGCTTCATTTTCATTTTACTAGTATACTGTCTTACATAACTTCTTAAGAAAAAATGCAATTTTTACTAGTCTAAATTTTGACCAAAGATGAAATTCTAGCTTGAAAAAGTTTTGGCTGAGAATTGATCTGCTATGTTCTAGTATCCAGTGATGCTAATAGTGAGTCTGAAACCAGTCTAATCCTTTTTCCTTTTATGATTATTGGTTTTCTGAAATTTCACTAGGATAAGCCTAGATACCAGTTTTTCTTTTCCTTTTTAAGTCAAGTTACTAGGCATTTTGTAGATTCATGTGTCTGAGAAATATATTTTACATTTTTATCTGTTCTTTTTTGCTAGAACTCTTAGTTGTTTGCCTTCCTATATAAATCCTCTGTTTCATTTATACTTTCTCTTGTTCTCTATAAATTCATTTCTACTGAAAATTTTTATTTTGAGGAGACACATTTGATTTCAATTAGTTCTTTCTTGTTTTGTAATTTTTTCCATGGCCTCTTATTCTTGCTTAGTTGATCTTAATGAACACAATATATTCTGTAGGGTAATTAGATTTTAAAAAATAATATCTTTAGATCCTGGCACTACTCTTTTATCTGGAATCTTGCTATTATTTTTTAAAATATGTTTTGCCTTCTGTAATGGTGCAAGATTCTCTTCTTAAATAGCTTCTGATTATTGATTGTATGTTTTCTTTCAAGAATGATTCAGTATAAAACCTGAGTGGGATCTCTTGGTGGATTAGTTGGGTTTGAACTGTGGCAAGCTTGGTATAGGATGAGCAGCTGATCATTGCTGTGTGACTTTTAAATGCCATAACTTAGGGGACTTTACTTTGAGTACCAACATCTATATTAATTTTACTAATTATCGATTGACTTAGTTCCTACTTTTCCCAGCATTTTTATCAGCTCTTTAGAAAAGAACATTTTTCCCCTCAAGATCTTAATTATCTGGCTCCTGATTATTCCATGCTATAGGAATATAGTATGATAGGTTTAGAGATAGTGATGAGAAATGGGAGTAAAGGGGAGTTAACTGTTATGTGTAGATCAGTCAGCCATTTATTTTTAGCCTCTTTTCTCAGTCCTGGTCTAAAGCTTGCTTGTTTCTTCCTAATCCCAGTCTCTCTGTGGATTTATAGATCAAGTTAGTTCTCTGAACTGTACCCTCTCTATGAAAATTCTACCCTGCAATTCTCTTTCCTTTCTTCCTTTCTCAGTGTTTTTTAATCACTTATTCTCTTTTCTCAATATCCCATTTTGTTTTCTTTATCTTTATTGAATTATACTTTTTAATTTTCCTTTATATGAAATATTTTAACTATTGCTCTTCCCACTTGCATCCTCATTCTACCACCATTTTTCTCCTTAATCTGCTTTTTTTAAAAAATATTTTTATTTATTTATTTGAGATAGAGACAGTGAGGAGAGCATGAGAGGGGAGAAGGTCAGAGGGAGAAGCAGACTGCCCATGGAGCTTAGAGCCCGAAGTGGGACTCGATCCCAGGACTCTAGGATCATGACCTGAGCTGAAGACAGTTGCCCAGCCAACTGAACCACCCAGGCGCCCTCCTTAATATGCTCTTACAGAAGATTATTTTAGTAGCACTAATTGAGGTCAAATGAAAATAAGGGGTGAGAAGGAAGATATTTATTTAAGGGCTATATTCTGAACTTTATAATATTTGTATAGCCCTCATGACCTGATAGGCCTTCAAGAAATAATGAGGTCCAATAACATTTAAAAGGTGCATATTTTTTGAAAATGAGTATTATTTTCACTTTAAAATAATTGTGCATTAAAACCCTTCAGTACTATTTTTTAAATAGGCTAATTGATGTTGCTTATTTTTATATGGACTACATTGTGTTTGGTAAATTAGATTATAGGTCTTGAACTGAAAGCATGATTTAAAAGAACATACTGAATATCAAAATGAAGATCATTTAATAATATACAAGATCCCTTTAACAAGTCATGTTAAGGACATGTTTTATTTCATCTACTGCAGTAACTTGGCCTCTATATGGGACTTTCACATTCAAAAGGTTTGATAGGGCAACTAATTATATGTAATTTTCTTCTTGTTCCTAAACCAGATTAACAAATGACAAGCTGCATTTATAGTAATTCCTAAGGATAATACTGTCTTCTCAGGTGATACAAGATAAAGTTAAATTATACATTTATTTTATCAAATATTAAACAATAGTAAAAGCTATATACATTAGTTACAATTTTCACTCAGGCTGTGTCTTAGTTGCGTTATTGCCTAACATGTGATATATCTTCCACTGACATTTGTAATGCATGTCAAAATGGCAGTGATGTTTATTGCCTTCTTTTGAAACTTACTCTTCATGGAAAAATAAACCCTAGATAAATGATGCATTTGATCTGATGATGAAGGATAAGAGCAGTTATATGTATTCTTTGGAATAATCTATCACAAGACACTGTCAGATAATCCTTAGAGAGTGTGCTCATATTTTATATACTGTATTTTTCTTCAGAGACAGATATTGCCCATTTTTGAAAGAGATGACAAAAAGAGAGCAGAAGAAAATGGGTTACTATGTGAAGCAAAAATGAGTGCACTATTACTCACAAAGAGTGTTATTGTAAACTGGAAGATATATATACACACCGTTATTTAAAAGACAAAGGCCAAAAAGGGATTTTAGAACTTACACAGCAATAAAGGATGTGAATATAGGAATAATATGAGTTGTTTTAATACTCTTGAAATAAGTAAGTTTCCCAAGGTTACTTTGTACATCTATGTATTGGATTATTCTGTTACATAAGGCTCATATATTTCTTTTAATAAACTAATACCCTTATAGAGCTTCTGGAAGCATTAATATTTGCTATAGAGTGGCTTCTGGGTTAATTTTAGTAATTTTTGGTTCATTTTTAAAAATTATTTTCAGGGGCGCCTACGTGGTTCAGTCGATTAAACATCTGACTCTTGATTTTGTCTCAGATCATGATTTCAGTGTCATGAGATCAAGCCCTGCATTGGGCTCCATTCTGGGTGTAGAGCTTGCTAAAATTCTCTCTCCCTCTTCCTCTGTCCCTACCCTACTTTCTCTCTCTCTCTCAATAAAATAAAATATAAAATAAAATAAAATAAAATAAAATAATTTTTTGAACATTTAACCATGCTCGTCCATAGGCACTTAGAAAAAAAAAAGGAAGCAATGCCCCTAATCATATATGTTCACATACATGGAGAACCACCTGGCCATTTATTTGGTACATGGGTAGGAATACCTGAAAGGTACCAGGTATCACAGAGCCATTTCCTTCTGTGACTGCCTCCATACACCCAGGTATGCCATTTCTAATCTTTGACCCAAAATAGAAGATTCATGTAGGTTGTGCATTTTACTCCTTGGCTGACATGTAGCTCATGTTTCCTCTAGATCAAAGATTAGCTGTCTGGATATAATCTTTCTCATCTTGGTGCAAGTCTGAGGGCTAGCATTTGATCTCAGAGCCTTAACCTCCAGAGGTAAAGTTAACATCACCAGTAGCAGCTGGTCTATGATGACAGCTCACGCTTTCTAAGTACTTTCTGCCCCAGTTCTTTACCTATCACAGTAAGGCTACCTTCTTCTTCTTCTTCTTCTTTTTTTTTTAAAGATTTTATTTATTTATTTGACAGGGAGAAAGAGATCATAAGCAGGAAAAGAGGCAGGCAGAGAGAGAGGGGGAAGCAGGCTTCCTCTTGAGCAGAGAGCCCGAAGCGGGGCCGGATCCCAGGACCCTGAGGCCATGACCCGAGCCCAAGGCAGAGGCTTTAACCCACCGAGCCACCCAGGTGCCCTGTAAGGCTACCTTCTTACTAGTACTTCTCTCTCCAGGCTATTGCCTCAAAAGAGAGGTGTGTCTTTTAGTGACTTATTTCCTCATGAGACTCAGACACAGGGGTCATGTTTTGGTTACTATTGGTTTAGTGTCTTTACCTTATTTGGGGAGATAGATGAAATAATCTCTGTACTTGGTTGACGACACAATTGTCTTATTTTTGCTACATTTTGAGCTAATACATTCTTGCTACCCAAAACGTGAACATTTCTCTGGCCTTAGCTTCTATTTCTTTCTCCAAGGATAGAAACGAATATGCAGAAGGAAATTCCATACACTGACCAAAGATTACTTTACTTTCTTTATGTTCAACTCCCACTATTAGACATAAACAAATAAATATTAAAATATTTCAATAAAAGACCAGGTTACCTTAAAATTAATGACATAGTATAGCACAGTTTTGAAGATCAAAGACTCTGGAGAGAGATATAATGCTTGTACTCACATATTAGATTGCTCATAGCTAGTATCTATGTGGTCTTGGCTCAGTTAAATAAATACTTTGTGCCTGCATGTCTTTGTCTCTAAAAAGGGGCTAACAATTGTGCCTACCACATATTGTCATTGTGAAGCTTAAACTGTTTAGAATAATTCCTGTGTCTGTTGTTTACTATTATCACTAGAATTGCAATGACAATATAACACTATTAAATATAGACACTAAATATGTTTTTTAATTTTGGTTCTTTCAACAGGCCTGAAAGAGGAGATGTTATTTCCATTTTGTAGAAAAGGATTCTAAAGCCTAGGAGGTTTTATTAATTTGTACCATATCATCCAATTATTATGGGACAAAGCTAAGCTCAAGTTCAAGACTCTTGTTCAAAGAGTCTTTACTTGCTTTACTTTACTTGTCAAGCTTTACTTGACAAAGCTCAAGTAAAGACCTTTGCGTTCTCCTCCATTATAGTTTTCCCTCATTTCCTTACTATAATGAGGATCCTTAGTGAAAACTAGTGTTATCAGAGACACCTCATTATTACAGAGCACTGGAGCTGTGTACATTTTCTGTATTTAGAATTGGCCTTAAAGGTTATTAAACTTTAAGATTTGATGCAGAAGCTTGAAGGCCACTTCCAATGGAAAACTTAATTTCCCTACATACCCACTGTAGAGACAGTCAGAAAAGAAGATAGAGCAAGGAATTATTTTAGGAGAAAGTAAGTGCAGTCAGGATGCTGTAGTGAGTGCTTTGAGTCTTGAAGGGGCAGCATGAGAAAAGAGTTTGAGAGAAAGAAGCAAAACGTTGGAAGAAAATGGAAAAGGAAATTTTCAAACACACTTTAGGTGCTTCATAAGATGGTTTAGACCAAACCGTTATCAGCAGGGACAGGAGAAGATGAAATGACTTTTAAAATGAAATGGTTTCTGTGTAAGAATATATCATTTTACCCTTTAGAGACCCAGCCATTTGAATCTACATTTAATCATATTCGTTTTAAAACCTGACTTTATGACTTAATATGACAAGATGGACACGATTGTTCTTTGTGTTAGCAGTCATATTGAGATACATTATTAAAACACTCTCAATTAATAAAATGAGCAGTCTTCTCTTTATAGCTAATTTACTGAAGGAGTTATCTTTTTTAGAACTTATTTTAAAGTATATTTTTATTCTTTATTTAATAACTCATCTTTAACATTGAGCATGTTAATTTTCTGACACCTAAATGACTTTAATGACATGAAAAATGCATGATACATTTATGTACCAGTGTGAGCTGGCTGATGTTCTGTTTATTCAGGTGGGAACCCACTCTAGAGATGCCATACTCCTAATAGTTTTTCAAAGACATCCTTACAGAATTTGACCTCTGAGAATCTGGGATTTCAGGAGTCTTGTTCAGGGTTTGTCTTCTTCCTAGGCTCTGGGCTTAGGAAAGAAACCTCTGGCAGGCTAAGAATCTGACCTCCCAGTTTTTTTTGTTTGTTTGTTTTTGTTTGTTTGTTTATTTATTTTTAAGATTTTTATTTATTTTGGAGAGAGAGAGAGCACAAACTAGGGAGACAGGAAGAGAGAGAGAGGGAGAAGCATACTCCCCGCAAGCAGGCCAGCTGAAGGCAGACACTTAACCGACTGAACCACCCAGGAGCCCCTGGCCTCTGCGTTTTATTGATTTCTTTGCCATGGAATTGGGAGAACACTTATAGTTTGGAGAGTTTTTGAAAATAAGTAGGAATTGTGACCTTCAATGTCAAGAATGTGTCTAGTGTTTTTTTCAGAAATAAGGGATACACTCAAGGCCGGAGGAGAATGTATGCTTGATGTATATGACCTTGTTGCAGCAAAAGTTCAGTATCTCCACTTTAACTGTAATACTAACATTCTATATACTATTCTATTAACATTCTGTATGATTTCTCAATATATTAATTTGTTACTTTCTTAGTAGATTAATAAGATTTTAATGATCTATATCTTATTTTATATGCTGATATAGTATTTTACTATGTTAAAAATAGTTGTATCCATTCATCAATAAAAGGGAACAGGGATGCTAGGGCTGGAGCAGGGAACATATATAATAAGCCTGTAGTATCCTGTAGTGTCAGAAAGCAAAGGACAAAAACACGTGGGCATATCAAAGGGACATAGGGTGTAGAAGTTAACCTGAAGGAGTTACCAATGACCAAAGCTGTAACAGTTTGAACAAATAACATGATATTATATTATAACTCCAAGAATAATAAATATAAATGAGTCATACTAATATCAATAAACTTAAATACATGACTAACTAAATAAACATATAAATAAAGGAGAAGGGGCAACTCTTTATTATAGAATTCCAAAATAATATATCTTTCTATGTCAGTCACTGTCATTTCACAGAATTGCTTTTAGTAATTGCCTATCATGTCATTATTTGTGTGTAGCATAATTTATTTAAAATATGCATCTTTGATATTTAAGCTTTCTTCTCTATTTCCTTAATACTGTAAATAATTGTCAATCAAATCCTTGCACATATATCTTTAGTCAGTTACTGATTTCTGTATCATGGTTTTGTAGTTAGTTGTAAGCCGCATGAACTTAGTCAACTTAATGGAAAAATAATTTATTGGAAGGAAATGAGTAAATCATACAAATTAAAGTTTGGAGGACTAGGTATTGGAAAGAAGAGAAGTCACACTATTTTATTCTTGGGATAACTAAGTTCTGTTTTTTCTCAGTTTTTAGGTAAGCTGGTTCAGTGATAACTTTCTACAGAGAAGGTATCTTTTATTTTTTAAAGATTTTATTTATTTATTTGACAGAGATATATAGAGAAAGCACAAGTAGGCAGAGCAGCAGGCAGAGAGAGAGGGAGAAGCAGGCACTCTGCTGAGCAGGGAGCCCAATGCAGGGCTCGATTCCAGGACCCTGGGATCATGACCTGAGCTGAAGGCAGATGCTTAACCAGACCTGAGCCACTGAGGTGTCCCCAGAGAAGGTATCTTGGCAGCTTAGCTTAGGTCAGTCGTTGGAAGGCAAGATGTCTTAGATAACTTCATCCAAGACTGCTTGCTAATATAGTAATAATTCTTTCAAGCACAACATGACTCTTGAAACCAGGATAATGGGAAATGGAGTTGAATGGCAAATATGAAGGCCTTTGCTACATTATCATAGCATAACCTCCCCTAATTGGAATTTCTGTGTCCAGCAGTATATTCATGTAAAATATGCATATTTTGCAATATTTACCTTAGAAGAAGATAAACCAGCTATGCTTCCTCTAAAATTGAGTAAGTGCCCATTTTTCATATTATCATCAATATGTGTTTATCATATTTGCCAGTAGGACAAATGAAAAATATTCGATATTATTGTTTAATTAGCATTTCTTTGATTATTAGTGAATTAAACACTTTATTATGTTTATTGGACATGTTCAGTTCTTAATGAAATATCTGCATGGGTCCTTTATTTTCCTACCTCTGTAACTTATAAATGTTAGTTATTTAATAAGGACACCTTATTAAGACTTATTAAGACTTCCTGTCTTCCATGTGCATTGCAAATAATTTTGTTGACAGTTTTCTACTGTTCTTTTAAATTGGCTTGTGTAATGCTCACCAAGGAAGCCTTTAATATTTTGTTAAATTCACCTGTCCTTGTAGTGGACTTTTTCTTGACATTTTCATAAAAATTCTTCATCCAAATGTTATAATAATCATCAAAATTTTCTTCTGGTACTTTAGTAGTTTTGTATTTTACAATTGTATCTTTAGTTTATCTGGAATTTATTTGGCATATCTGGTGTGATGTTAAAATCCAGCTCTCTTTTTTCTTATGGATAGTAAGTGGCTCATTTTTCTCTAATTCTATACAGACTTAGAAATCTACAATCTATATAGACAAAAATTTCTCAAATTTGTACTATGCATTAGTATGGCTGACTAGCTTCTGTAGTGATAATGGATATGATGTACTCATATTTTTACTTCTCTTTCTGGAAGGCAGATACTATAACCTTCTCTTGTACTATCATTATCTCTAAGTTGTCTCTATAAGCTGACCTTTAAAAGGTTATAACTGGTGCCTATATATATATGTATATGTGTGTATATATATATATATATAATTTCCATATATATGGAAATATATGTATCTCCTACTTTAAAAGGCCACACTCATTAACATATTTTCTTTGATATTTTGCTCCTTGAATGGATAGCCAAAATTTCTTTTTTTTCTAATATGAATGGAGTTAGATTAAATTTCAAATAATTCATATTGGATTTGTTTCCTCAAAGCAATGAAAGTAAGGACAATGATGCTACTCTCCAGGGATAATTGCTATGTTAAATTGTAGGAATCTATTCCATGGTGTCTCAACTCTTATATCAAAACTGAATATCTTGTCTGCTTTATAATGATTGTTTATGAAAGATTGTTCTGGCAAATGGATGTCATTAAAATATCCACTGCAAATTTAATTTCTTTTGCTGAATATAAAATTCATCTAAGAAATAGTGCATCTTATTTTCTAGGTAGTGATTTTGAGGGAAATAGTACTGAATGGAAAATAAAAGCCTTTGTCTCTTATTATGTAGTTAAACAAATAATTAAAAACTGATGTAGAAAAGCAATGGGTTAAAATGTATTTAGTGAAAAAATGATTGATTAATTTAGTTATTTGGGCATTGTTCATTCATATGGAGCTCAATATAATTTAATATTTATTAAATCTAAAAAGGCTGGAAATTGTATCACATTGCACCAATTGTTCAGGACTGAAAACAAATCTGAGCTAACTTACTTATATCAAATTATTTATTTTAATATGTTCCATCAAGTAACGAAGTAATACAATATGTATTTAGGGCCAGAGTTAGCAGTCTTTAAGATGTGTATCCAGGCTCTCTTCATAATTCTAGTACTACTTGCAAGCTCTGGAATCTTGGACAAGTAATTTAACACTGGCCTTTGGAACCAGTTCACCTTTCTTTTAGTTACCCTCTTTCACTATTATGAAAGGCAGATATGTCTTTTATTCCCTATATCCTTTATGTCTTTTAATTACTATGTGCTGATGAACTTAGATTTCTGAAAACTAACCTAAGTCATTTTCAAATTTCTGGCCAGACAGATGTAGCTGAAAGTACATTGTCTTTGAGTCATAAACTCTGAGTTTTAGTCTAAACTGTTATTTATCAGCTGTTTAAATTACTTAATCCACATTTTGGTGCAGCTTTTCTTTTCTTTTCTTTTCTTTTTTTAAAGATTTTACTTATTTATTTGACAGAGAAAGAGATCACAAGTAGGCAGAGAGGCAGGCGGAGAGAGAGGGGGAAGCAGAAAGCCCGATGCAGGGCTCAATCCCAGGACCCTGAGATCATGACCAGAGCTGAAGGCGGAGGCTTTAACCCACTGAGCCACTCAGGTGCCCCATTTGCTGCAGCTTTTCATCGGTGAAGTTTAGGATGTGAGGAGGACTAAATTGGGCAATTGAAAACAATGTTAAAGGTTTTCATACTTGAGCTAGTGAAAAGAAATGTCTGTGGCTAGTGGAGGCATTGAGTAGGAAGTGAAATGATGCAAAATATCAGTGTTGCTTTCTTCTGAAAACAGATTTATTGAGTCCCATCTGTCAAGCAATGAACATATTGGACTTTTAGAAAAATGTGTAGTACTGTAGACTTCTGGTACTATATCATTATATCTATTAAATTAACACAAATAAAATTGCTTTTAATATAATTGTATTATTAGATTGTTTTACTCTTATCATGCCATTAAACTTAATGTCTTAGTCAAGTAACTTATGAGTTATTTGAGGGTCAGAACTACCAGTTGTATTGTGTTATGCGTTGCATTTTCTCATGTTACCTACAACCAGCAAATCTTTATCTGAAATGACATTCCTTTCCTAATACCATTTAATTCCTTTCTAAATACCATTAAATTCCTGTTCTTTTATGAGAATATTTGCATTAATCATCACTAGTGGTACCCTTAGACTAAATCTTTAACATTTCTTGATCTGAAGTATTTTCATCCTCAATAGAACATGTAATACTATGGAAATGCTCTTAGTCTTTTTTTTAATTACTTTTATTTTATTTTTTCAGTGTTCCAAGATTCATTGTTCATGTACACCCAGTGCTCCATGCAGTACGTGCCCTCCTCAATACCATCACCAGGCTTGCCCAACACCCCACCCCTTCCCCTCCAAAACCTTCAGTTTGTTTCTCAGAGTCCACAGTCTCTCCTGGTTCATCTCCCCCTCCAATTTCCCCCAATTAACCTTTCCTTTCCTTCTCACAATGTCCTCCATGTTTTTCCTTATGTGCCACATGTAAGTGAAACCATATGATAATTAACTCTTTCTGCTTGACTTATTTCACTCAGCATAATCTTTTTCAGTCTCGTACGTGTTGATACAAAAGTTGAGTATTCATCCTTTCTGATGGAGGCATAATATTCCATTTTATTATATGGACCATACCTTCTTTATCCACTCATCTGTTGAAGGGCATGTTGGCTCTTTTCACAGTTTGGCAATTGTGGCTATTGCTGCTATGAACATTGGGGTACATGTGGCCCTTCTTTGTACTGCAACTGCATCTTTGGGGTAAATACCCAGTAGTGCAATTACAGGGTCATAGAGTAGCTCTTTTTTTAATTTCTTGAGGAATCTCCAAACTGTTTCCCAAGTGGCTGCACCAACCTGCATTCCCACCAACAGTGGAAGAGGGTTCCCCTTTCTCCACATCCTCTCCAGCATTTGTTGTTTATTGTCTTGTTGATTTTGGCCATTCTAACTGGTGTAAGGTGGTATCTTAGTGTGGTTTTGATCTCAGTCTCCCTGATGGCTAATAATGATGAACATTTTTTCATGTGTCTGTTAGCCATTTGTATGTCTTCTTTGGAGAAGTGTCTGTTCATGTCTTCTGCCCATTTTTTGACATGATTATCTGTTTTTTGAGTATTGAGTTTGAGATCTTTATAGATCTTAGATATCAGAACTTTGTCTGTAGTGTCATTTGCAAATATCTTCTCCCATTTCGTGGGTTATCTGTTTGTTTTGTTGACTGTTTCCTTTGCTGTGCAGAAGCTTTTTATCTTGATGAAGTCCCAAAAGTTCATTTTCGCTTTTGTTTCCTTTGCCTTAGTCTTTAAGGATTTTAATGAAAAGTAGGTTTAGAGTCACATTGTCCATGCCTTGTCTCTTCTAATTTGGGGAGTTTGAGCAAATTAATTTCTCTGACCTTCAATTTATCATCTGTAAAATCAGGATTATAATACCCTTTTAAGTAACTTCTCTTAGATTTAAATAGTAAAGTGTCTGCATAGCCTTTAGTCAGATGCTCAGCACATGGCAAGCTGTTATATTGTTATTATAAATAAGAATCTATATTTTAAATTGTTTCTTAATATTCTATACCTTCATTTTATAAGTCTTATAGTTTTTTAAAAGATTTTATTTATTTATTTGAGAGAAAGAGAGAGAAAGGACAAACTGGGAGAGGCAGAGGCAGAGGCAGAGGGAGAAGCAGGCTCTCTGGTGAATGAGGAGCCCAATGTGGGGCTCGATCCCAGGACCCTGGGATCATGATCTGAGCTAAAGACAGAAGCTTAAACGACTTAGCCACCCAGGCATCCCTGTAAGTCTTGCATTCTTTCTTATACCCAATTTATTCTACCACAGATCCTTCCAAAATAAGGGTAACTTCAGAGATGCTTGGGTGGCTCAATTGGTTAAGCATCTGCCTTCAGGTCAGGTCATGATCACAGGGTCTTGGGATTGAATCCTGTGATGGGCTCCTTGCTCAGTGGTGAGCCTGCTTCTTCCTCTGCCTGCCATTTCTCATGCTCATGCTCTCTCTCTGATAAATAAATAAGTAAAATCTTAAAAAAAAATAAGGGCGGCTTCAGTTTTTCCATAAATACTTCAATCTTAACAGGTCTTTGACTTCTTCTACTTCAGTGAACTTTCTTTTGTACCCCAATCCCATTGTCATTCTCTAATATTTTTTTATATGTTCAGAGAAATTCAAATGATTGAGTTAGGCAAATGCTTGATAAATCTTGACTTATTGTACTTTGATATCAACAGACTCTCCTATTACACTATTTTTTTCCTTGTGCTGTCTTTCTTGCTAGCTTTATGGCTAGCAGAATGTTAATGTACCTTTCATTAGTTACTACAGTATTAAGTTTGGACCTCTCAGTCACTGTCAGTTCACATTCTTTTGGTTGCTAGTGACAGAAACCCATCTCAAACTAGTTTGAGTAAAAAGTCTTCTCAAGTAGCTTAGTTTTACCTAACAGATAAGAAATGATTGGTTAATGTAATTGAGAAGCCCATATGCCAGTTCTAGATTTAGGGAAGGTTGAATCTGCAAGATTCAAGCAAAGCCATGATGTTTTCTTTTTTTCTTTCTTCAATTCTCTGTCTCTCTGTCTCTGTTTGCCTTTCAGGCTACCTCAGTCTTTTGGCTATTTGACCCCGTTAGGTTTTATTTTCAGATACTGCCAATAAGAAGTTCTGGCCCTACCATTGCTTTCTAAACCTTGCACCAAATTCCCACGGGCCTACTTCAGGTGCTCTTAAGTATCATTTCCCTCCTTTTGACTAGGCCTTTGCATATATTCTTACGCAACTTAAAATCACCTGCCTTTGAAAGATGGGATATTATATCAACTAGATGAGTAGAAATTATTCACCAAATAATTATTTTTTTTCCATTATTATTTACATAACATGAAAAAAATACAGCACAGAAGCTTCCAGGTTGGTGAACCAGAATGCATCTTTGGGGTGCCTGGGTGGCTCAGTTGGTTAAGCAACTGCCTTTGGCTCAGGTCATGATCCTGGAGTTTCAACATTGAGGCCTGCATCGGGCTCCCAGCTCTGTGGGGAATCTGCTTCTCCCTTTGACCTTTTCTCTTCTCATGCTCTCTCTCACTTTTTCTCTCTCTCTCAAATAAATAAATTCTTAAAAAAAAAAAAGAATGCGTCTTCATGCCAAGCCTCAAATTCCACAGGGATCTCCTCCTTTCCGGATCTTACTCTATATATGTCTTCGTCTACCAGTTCACTCATGTGCTTTAATACTCTTTTTAATAAACTGGCAATCTAGTAAGCAAAAAATATACATATACCATATAAAATATTAGGTCTTGAGTTTTCTTCTTGAGAGACCTTTTTAATTAACTTTTAAGGCTCTAATTAACTCCTGTTTCCTTTGGATATCAACACAGGCATCATTTCCTCAAGGAGGTTTTTCTCTGACCACTCTAGGTCACAGTCTTTTGTTATCTTCTAACTCACAGAACCTAGAGCCTTGTTTGTCAGTTTATAATTCTACATATATTAGTATAATTCTTGATTAATGTCTATTTCCCTCATTCTAAGCTCTGAGAGTAGAGAGTCTCTGTTCATTGTTTTCTCTGAAACTTATCGTTTCTGGCTCATAATAAGCGAATTTTTGAGTGTATGAACATAAAAAGCTATTATGTGAAAGAGCTGGGATTTTAAAAAATCAGATCTGACTCTAAAATCACTATTCTGCAGTGACAGTATATTTTTAGTATATTATAATAACAAATCACAATAATTAATATCTAGTACTTATCCTGGACATACTCAAAATCAATATATGAATTTTTATCTTTTTTTGTTTAATCAGACTGTTTTTTATAATTTGCAATATTAATGAAAAGGGAATTTGGTGAGAGAGACGGTAGGTTCATGTGCAGAATTTTGAAGGATGAGACCCTTACAGGTAGACCCAGTGGACATCTGCCTTTTGAGGCTGGCTTTGAGGGACCAGAGGGCAGAACAAGGCCCCCAGCTGCGCTACATGAGGGACTCAGGCACTAGGTAGTGAGTGTGGCACTGCTAACTCACATTGTTCTTCTCTTGGCCCAGACTCAAAGTGGAGTGGGCAAAGTGAGTCAGTGACTATGAACTGGTTTAAGTGGAAGAGTATAAGCATATCAGGGGAAACACATAAGCAGATTTTATGTTGTTTGTACTTGTATCCAAAAACATCTCAGAAGGAAGCAGAAATGATTCTAGATTAGTAAGAGTTGATTTCTGACAGATTTTGAAATCTGTCTTCCTTCTGTCTCCATCTATACCTCTTTCCCTCTTTCCTGTTCCTATCCCTCTGTTCCTACTCCCTTTTACCTTTCCTGTCTCTACTGTAACTACTGATACTTTAGTACAAAAGTAATATACACATCCAGGAATCCTCACTATACCTTTCCCTAATGACATGTGGGAAATTCATAACTACAGTCCTCCAGTGAAATTGAGGTGATAGCCATTTTATCCACAGCATTTCTCTGTTCGTTGTGTAGATTTTAATAATTTTACATAATAGAAAATACAGAAGAGTTTTGCGGTAATAATTTCAAAGCTTTCTTTTTGATGTTAATTAAATATTGATCTATTATTTTAAAATAACAGTATATATTTCATTCCAAAATTCTAACACTTAAACGTTTTAAATATTATTTATTTCCTTTGATTCTTAATATATACACTTATTTTTTAGTCGATACAATAATATCAAGATTATATTTTTCTCTATATTTGTCTTACAATTTATAACTTGCTTTCTATATACTTAAACATAGTTGATAGGATTGAAGTTGACACTGTATTTGTATTCTAGATATGATATCTTCAGAATTTCTTTGGAAATATGACCTTAAATTAATATCATAGGTTAACTTACTTCTTCATCTCTGTATATTAGTCAAAATTTTCTCAGAATTAAAGATATTTGTTGCCAAATGGATAATTATATTGCTTAGGAGTGACTTTTTTGAGCAGCCTGAGCTTGCCTATTAGACACATTCTGGCTGGGCACCAAAATCTGCCACCATATAAGGCAGTTTTTCTCATAAGCCTGACTACAGGCTGAGCATCTCTTTCATAAATACTGTGTAATGTACACTCAAACCTAAAAATGGAGTTGTCAGCTTCTGCATGCCCTGGGGTTTAAATCATACATCTTATCACTTTGTTTCTTTATTTCCTGGTTAGAATGGATGAAATTTTATAATCCAAGTACAACTTGCTTCATTAGATTGTGATTCAACTAATCAGTTATGGTTTCATTCTATTCTGAAACTAACATATTTTCCCTGTATGTTAGACATACACCTCTCTTAGAGGTCCAAACTTTATTTTGTCTTTTTCCAATGGTTTTGTCTGATTCTGTGTTGTAAACTTTCAAAGTCATTCTAAAGACCTTGAAAACATCTAGAAGTGATTCTATTTTAGTGAAAAAAAATCACTTCAGTATTTTATTTTTTGAAATCTAGATTTCAAAACTATCAATTTAGCAAATGCTGGTTATAAAACTTGTCCAAAATTTGAACTTTTACCCATTTTTCTTATCCTAGTAACTAGAGAGATTCTTGACATTCTCTTATCATTAATTACATTTCTTAAAGAATATGATAAAACTTATTATTGTAATCAAAGTTTTATCTGAGGAAAAAGAAAGAAAACTGTAAATGTACTTTTTTTGCATAAGGTATTTTATAAATGTTATATTATTATTCCCAATAATAGTTATAAAGATTCTGCATATTTCCTATTGCTAGTAGTATGGTTAGAAGAGTTTGAATTCTGTAACTATGTACTTTTGTTATCATGATCTTCTTGCATTTCAAGTGTTCCCAAAAGTCTTTACCTTTACCACAGATCCATCTGTGATCTACAACCCGGAAGAAATCAAATAATCAATGGTATATACAATTTAATCCCATGTCCTACTAAAGGAGACTTATTCAGTGTGTGTGGCTAGGGAAAGAATATCAATGGCCCGAAAGTGGACTTAGTAGAAGGAAGGAGCATATGCATTTGTATGAGTCGGAGAGGGAATGAGGATTACCAAACTGAAGTTAGAAATGGATTGAAGCCTAATCATTATTATAGAAGTGTATAAACCTTTATTTATATACCACAGTGTCTGAAAGAGCATGTGGGTCCAGTAGCAGAGAAGATAAAGCAAAACATCTTAGTATTAATGGATTAATATTGTTCTCAGAAAATTGTGATTTTTTTTTAAATCCTCCCATTCAACGTAAGTCATACTGCTTAAGTCTTAGATGAGAAACAGGGTGTCCTTCTTTCTCTGTCTCAAACTGTAACACAGATACATACGCCCTGGCCAAGATCCTTGTTAGAAGGGTCATGGTAGATCATCATTGCTATCAGTATGGGTAAGCTTAAGTCTTTTAGATTCTTCAGAATTGAAATATCTATACTCACAGGCATACACTTATAAAATTTTTTCTCACTAATATTGTGTATGTAATTCTCAGCAAATTTTCCATGCATTGTTTTGTAATCAAAGTCTCTGACTTTGGACATTTTAAAAACCCCATATAAAAATAGAAAACTACTTTGTGCTTCAGAAACTAAGGGAGAAATTTTATGGAAAAAGAAAGATGGCGGTATATGCAAAGGAACAAGTTTGAAGGAAAGGATCAAACTGAAAGAAGCAGGAAAGAATGAGCTAAAATGATTCCAAGGCTCAGGAAGAGGGGAAAGTGAATTTCCAGAATTAGGAGACTAAAAAAATCCAAGTGTTTATGACACTACTTATGCACAATTTTTCTAATCTCTATCCTGGACTCCCCCCACCTTTTTCTGTAAACATGCTTTTTAGAAAGGTTTTTATTTAAATTCTGATTAGTTATCATAGAGTGTAATATTAGTTTTAAGTGTATAATATAGTGATTCAGCACCTCCATACATTACCTGGGGCTCTTTACAAGTGTGCTTCTTAATCCCCATCACCTATTTAATCCATCCCCTCACCAGCCTCCCCTTTGATAACCATCAGTTTGTTTTTTATAGTTAAGAGTCTCTTTCTTGGTTTGCCTATTTCCCCCCCTTATTTGTTTTGTTTCTTAAATTCCACATATGAGTGAAATCATACAGTATTTGTTATTTTTACTTTACATTATTTCACTTAGCATAATACTCTAGCTCTGTCCACATCAGTGCAAATGGCAAGATTTCATTCTTTGTTAAGACTGTGTAATATTCCATTTTATATATATACATTTTATGTACACACACACACACACACATATATATATATATGCCACCTCTTGTGTCTTCATCAGTTGATAGACATGTGCTATTCCATAATTTGGCTATTGTATATAATGCTTCTATAAACATCTAGGTGCATATACCCATTTGAATTAATATTTTTGTATTCTTTAGATAAATACCTAGTACTGTGATTGCTGGATTATAGGGTAGTTCTATTTCAAACTTTCTGAGGAACCTCCATGCTGTTTTCAAGGGTGACTGTACCAGTTTGCATTCCCACCAACAGTGTTGCAGGGTTCTCCCTTATCTGTGTCCTTACTGATACCTGTTATTTCTTGTGTTGTTGATTTTAGCCATTCTCATAGGTGTGAGGTGATATCTCATTGTAGTTTTGATTTGTGTTTCCCTAATGATCAGTGATGATAATCTTTTTTCATGTGTCTGTTGGCCATCTATATATCTTCATAGAAAAATGTCTATTCATGTCTTCTGCCTATTTTTTTAAGGTTTTATTTATTTGTCAGACACAGGGAGAGAGAGAGAGAGAGAGAGAGAGAGAGAGAGAGAGAGAGAGAGCAAGCACACAGGAGGCAGTAGGAGGAACAGGCTCCCTGCTAAGCAAGGAGCGCAATGCAGGATGTGATCCCAGGACTCTGGGATCATGACCTGAGTCAAAGGCAGACACTTGACCAATTGAGCCACCCAGGCATCTCTGCCTATTTTTTAACTGGATTATTTGTTTCTTGGATGTTGACTTGTATAAGTTCTTTATATATTTTGGAATCTAACCATTGATCAGTTATTTCATTTGCAAATATTTTCTCCAGTTCTGGAGGTTGCCTTTTACTTTTGTTGATCATTTACTTCACTGTGCAGTTTTTTATTTTGATGAAGTCCCAGTAGTATTTTTGCTTTTGTTTACCTTAACTTAGGAGATATATCTATAAGGAAGTTAAATTTACTTTTATGTTTGGTATAGGATGTGGTCTAGTTTCATTGTTTCATATCCCAACACCATTTGTTGAAGAGACTGTCTTTCTCCCATTGGATATTCTTTCCTGCTTTGTTGAAGATTAGTTGTCTTTAGAGTTTTGGGTTCCTTTCTGGGTTATCTATACTGTTCTGTAGATCTATGAGTCTGTTTTTGTGCCAGTACCATACTGATCTGCTCACTACAGCTTTATAATATAACTTATGTCCAGAATTGTGATGCCTCCAGCTTTGCATTTCTTTTTCAGGGTTGCTTTATCTATTTGCTATCTTTGTGGTTCCATACAAATTTTAGGATTGTTCGTTCTAGCTCTGTGCAAAACGTTGTTGTTATTTTGATAGGGATTGCATTGAATGTATAGATTACTCTAAGTAGCAAATACATTTTAACAATATTTGTTCTTTCAATCCATGAGCATAGAATGCTTTTCCATTTCTTTGTGTATTTTTCAATTTCTTACATCAGAATTTTATAGTTTTTGGAGTACAGGTCTTTCACCTCTTTGGTGAGGTTTATTCCTAGGTATCTTATTGGTTTCCATGCAATTGTAAATGGTATTGTTTTCTTAGTTTCTCTTTCTGCTCTTCATAACTGGTGTATATGAATACAGCAGATTTCTGTATGTTGATTTTGTATTCTGTGACTTTAGTGAATTTGGTTATCAGTTCTAGCAATTTTTTGGGGTTTTCTTTATAGAGTATCCTGTCATTTGCAAATAGTGAAAGTTTGACTTCTTCCTTGCTGACTTGGATGCCTTTTATTTCTTTTTGTTGTCTGATTGCTATGGCTAGGATTTCCAGCAAAGAAATTAAATCTATAATAAAAAAAACCAAACACCTCCCAACAAACCAAAAATCCAGATGGCCTCACAAGCCAGTTCTACTCAACATTTAAAGAAGAGTTAATACCTATTCTTATCTAACCATTCCACAAAATAGGAAAGGAAGGAAAACTTACAAATTCATTCTACAAGGCCAGCAGAATTACTCTGATACCAAAACCAGATAAAGAATCCACTAAAAAAAGAGAACCATAGACCAATGTCGCTGATGAACATGGATGCAAAAATTCTCAGTAAAATTCTAGCAAACCAAATCCAACAATACATTATACAAAGTCATTCACCATAATCAAGTGGGATTAATTCCTATGTTTCAAGAGTGGTTCAATATTTGCAAATCAATCAATATGAAATACCACATTAGTAAGAGAAAAGATAAGAACCATATGATCCTTTCAATAGAGGCAGAAAAAATATTTAACCAATTACAACATCCATTCATGATAGAAAGTCTCAATAAAGTAGGAACATATCTGAATCTAATTGAGGCTATATATGAAAAACCCATAGCTGATATCATCCTCAATGGGGAAAAGCTCAGAGCTTTATCTCTATGGTCAGGAACAAGGGAGGGAAGTTCACTCCCACGACATTACTGTTATTTAACATATTACTGGAAACATACTTTTAAAATTGAAGTATAATATGCATTTAGAACAATAGAACACAAAGTTATAGCTAAGTTCTCATGGCCCTCCTAATTTCCACCTCCTTCCTTCTCCCTAATAGTAACAGCTATCCTGCCATCAAACACCAGTGTCATGTTTGCCTGGGTTTGAAATGTGTAGATATACATATAATATGTATGCCTTTGTGTTTGGCTTGTCTTACTCAAAAATATGTTTGTGAGATTCCTCCATGTTGCATATAGAGGTAGTATATGTATTTCTATTGCTGCTTAGTATTTTATTATATGAATATACTAGAACTAGTTTTCTTTTTGTTCCTCTGTTGATAGACATCTTAAATTAATTTGTCTTTGGGTCTATTAAACAGAATGTTACTATGAGCATTTTTAAATATGGCATTTGGTTTTATGACTCTTTATGTCACCTATAGTTTCATTTCATAAAGGTAGTTGCTATGTTAATTTGTGCATAGATATAAATATTATATCTTTGCTGTGAATTGTGGCTTTTAGCATTAAAAAGTTCCTTTCTTTGTTACGTTTAATGCTTTTCACTGAAATTTTACTTTGTCTGATATCAGGATCATTGTTCCGGCTTTCTTTCTTTTTAATTTGCCTGTTTTACTTTTGCTCATCTCTTTCAGTTTCCTAAATCACTTTGTATTAGATGTGGTAATTGCATATTGTGTAAATGTTGCATCTTGCTTTGTGATCCAGATTGAAAAAATGCTCTTTTAATGTAAGAGTTAAGCCCATTTATATTTTCTGAAATGGGTCTGTGTTTGTCATGTGTCATGATGTCATGATATGTTTGATATCAACTTGTGTCATGTTATATATGACATGTTATATATGTCATGTTATATAATCCTGCTATTCTTTCTTCTTTAGGAGATGTGTATTTTTCTCATTCAAAGAAATATTTTTGGTTGTTTTTGCAGTTTATAATTTTGCCCTTTGAACTTAAAACTTTTTAAATTAACTTACTCCCATTTTCATATTTAACTTCTTGTTATCTTTTTCTTTTGTTCTTTAACTATGTCCATAAATTTTCCCTACTTCTGTTCCCATTGTTCCCAAGTTGAGAGCCAACTATTCTCTGGGGCACCACAGTAAACTCACAGGGGCTCTGGCCTATATTTTCAATTTTTAAGGAAACACAATGATATTTCTTGGGATTCTGCACAAACTGCTGGCATGAAATGGTTCATCCTTAGATAATAGCTACAATGGCTTCAGTGATGTCATATCTTTGCAAAAGTACACTCAGAAAAAAAGTAAGTATTGCATGAAAATCAGTGTGCAGCTAGAATTGAGGGTGGTAGGATCTAACCTGATTGATCCAAGGTTTGAAAAGTGGTGTTCTTCCAGTGGGCCCGCAATGCAATTAGTAAATTGTAATTGTTACTTAAGAATGAAATTTTATTTTCTTTAGTCTCTGTGATTTTTTTTCAAATGAACCATTATTTTGTTCAGACATAAATACTAAGTTGTTTGATCCAAACCTCTTAGTTAACAAAGTACAATATGTTTATTTTGGCCTCGAATTGCCTAAAAAATTTCTTGAGGCACTGTAGGAGCTACAAACTGAGAAACTTTGGGAACCTTTGTCCCATTCATCAATTAGTGCACTTATTCCATTATCTTCCTTCTTTCTGTTCCTGTTCTCCATTTTTTGGTTGCTTCATTTCTATTTTGTCATTACATATTCCATTTATACATTAGTCATTCATTCTCTTCCCAGTTTTATTGTAGTATTGCGTATGTTAAAATACCACCTTCCCTCATTTGACTGAAGCATTTCTGGTCATCTGTTGGTTGACTGAAGTTCTACTAGATTCTTGAAGGACACGTGGGTACAGAATTCCCTAAATTCCTGTATTTAAAATTGTTTTTTTACAGCCTTGATATTTGAAGGATGGTTTAGTTGCATTTTAAATTCTTGGTACCTACTTACTATTATTGAACTTTTTCTTTTTTTAACTTGCTGCACCATTGATATCCTCCTTTTTCCTTTATTTTTTAAAAGCATAATGCCAGTATACTTTTTTTCTAAGTTATTTGATATTTTTGCCTAGGGACCTTGGTTTTTGTTTTATTTTTGTGTGCATGTGTGTGTGTGTGTTTTGTTTGTTTTTGTTTTTGTTTTTGAGGTCTAATAGTTTTGCTAGGATATATGTCAGAGTTGATATATTCTGGGATAATATTTCCCAATTCTTATTGGTCTCCTTTCAATTTGTAGGTTTGAACCTTTTTAAAATTTATGGAAGATTGTTTTGGATTTTAGTCTTGAATATTATTTCTGTTACATTATTTCATTTAGTGATGAATCACTAAATTCTACAACTAAACCTTATAAGTGCTGTATGTTAACTAGATAGAATTGAAATATGTTTATATTCCTTCCTTTTTATGGCCTTTTTAATAACATTATTATTATTCCATTTTCTTTCTGTATATTTGCTTGTTGAGTAGGTGTGTTAGAGATTATTCTCTGAATCCTTTGTTCATCAGATTTTAATACAAACTAATACTTTACCATTTCCTATGATCTTAGAATTTTATTTATTTCTCTTAGATTTTTACTATTTTACTGTTGTCACATAGCTTCAATTGTTGTATATATTTTAAACTCTATAAGACTTCATTATTATTATTACAGCCTATTTTCTTGTAGATATGGTTAAATATTTGCCATTTGTCATTTCTCATTATTTCATATATCCTTGAATTTCCATCTAAAATCATTTTCCTCTTAAGTTTTAAAAAAAATTCCTGAAATCCCCAACTCATGAAAAGTTCTCTCATTTAATTTTGTCTGAAAATGTCTTTACTTTATTTCCAGTTTTGAAAGATAATTTTATTCCATAGCAAACATTTTTCCCTCAAATTTTTATTTCAACTTCATCTAGTTAACATATAGTACAATATTAGTTTCAGGTGTAGAATTTAGTAATTAATCACTTACCTACATCACCTGGTGCTCATCACAAGTGCACTCTTTAATACCCATTACCTGTTTAAACCATCCTTCCCTTCCTTGTCCCTTCACCTCCTTTCCAATAGCCATCAGTTATTATCTGTAGTTAAGAGTTTGTTTCTTGGTTTGCCTCTCTTTTTTCCCCCCATCTTCATTTGTTTTTCTTAAGTTCCACGTATGAGTGAAATCATATGGTATTTGTCTTATTCTGACTGAACTGATTTGCTTAGCCCTATACTCCCTAGCTCCATTGATATTGTTGAAAATGGTAAGATTTCATTCTTTTTTATGGATGAGTAATACTCCATTGTATATGTACCACATCTTCTTTATCCTTTCATCACCTGATGGACTCTCTGTAATTGGGCTATTATTGATAATGCTGCTATAAATATTGGGGACATGTAACCATTTGAGTAGTATTTTTGTATCCTTCAGGTAAATACCTAGTAGCCACTCTGGAAAACAATATGGAGTTTCCTCAAAAAGTTAAAAATAGAACCACCCTATGATCAAACAATTGTGCTACTAGGTATTTACCAAATGAATAGTAAATATTTTCTTTTAGCACTTTTCAGATACTGTTCCATCATATTCTAGCTCTCCTTGTTCTGTCGAGAAGTTGACTGTAATTCTTACTATATCTCTTTTCAGTACAATATATCTGTGTTTCCCTCTGCTTTCTTTAAAGACTTTTCTCTATCTTTGATTTTCAGTTGTTATATTATGATGTACCTATATCTAGTTTTCTTGATGTTACTTATCAGTTTGGAAATTTCTCAGCCATTATTTTTTAAAGTATTACTTCCTCACCATTTTCTCTCTATTCCTATATGGGATACCATTTAACATTTTTGTAGATATTTTTCCTTTTATTAAAAAAATTTTTTTTCTGTATATTTAACCTCTTCCTATGTCAGCCAAGTTGTTTCCTTTGGATCAACTTCCCAGTTCACAAAATAACACCTACACCAGACTCTTTATCATCTGTATTCCCTGTGGACGAGTTCCTGATGTCCAGCATTTCTTTGAGGTTTTGGTCACATTGTCTTGAGTTTTCTATGCCTGTTTTTGTTTGTCTTTTTTTGTTTTTTGAGCATCAGACAATATTTCTTTAAAAAAACAGAAGTCTGATTTGAGGCACAAGAGTGATATTATCTTTTTCCAAAGAGTATTTATGCTGACATCTTACAGGCAGCTGTGCTGGAAACACTATCAATTGTATTATTACCTTATTCTAATTAGTAATTGAAATGATTCTAAGTTTAGCTTTAGTCTTTGGAATGTCAAGTCTGTTTCTAATTTCCTCTCATTCCTCAGAGTCTCAATCCAAAGTCTGGAGTTTTTACCAGAGCCCATATTTAGGGCTCTCAGCTGTAGTTTGGCCCTTTGTGTCTCAGTCTTTTTGCCTCCTTTGTCAAAATTATCTGAAACTAAAGCTTTAGAAGGAAACAAACTCCAAATGCCAGGCTAACCTCCATGTGTGTCTTTCTTCTCTTAGATCTTGACTATATTATTCTTCACTACATGGTTAAATTCTCTGATGCTTTCAAATACATTTTCTATAAAAGGTATTTTTACCATATTTAGTTGTTTTCAATGAAAGGCTTGTTCTGCATAACCTCGTTCATTACTGAAACTCTCTTCTGCTTTGAGGAGAAATATTTATAAGCTTAAATTGAATAATTTAGAATGGAATATTTTTGTTAAAAAATGTGATATAATTTCTTAGATCATATTTTTTCCCAGAAACTAGTGCCTCCAGTGTCTGTAGAAGCTAAATTATTTTATCTTTTCTTCCTATTTCTTCATGGTCTTCTGCCATTATCTTTCCAGTCTTTCTATTATTGCTTATACCTTCCATTTATGTTTTCCCCTACATTTGGGTTTCTCATTCCTGTACTCTGTTTCTAAAAATACCTGCAGAACTAGGTTTTGATTTTCTAGGAGCACAAATTCTATTTTACATTAATGCACATTGTTTGCTATCTTATTCAAATACCGTTTTCTATCTACAAGATGTAATTCCCTTGAGCTTGAAAATAATGTCTATATCCCTAAAACAAGCTTAATTATCATGTCAAGATAGATCCATATCCAGAATCCTTGTCCCTTTCTAGTTGTCTCACTATGCTGAAAATCGTCTGGCTGTAGATAAGTGTGCTTCACACCCTTGTGTGTGCCTGCTAATGTTGCAGAGACACTCAAACAGGAAGGAAACAACCTTTGGCAAAGTGATTAAGCTCACTTTGACCAGAAGACAAATATGTTTGAAATCATTAAAACACAGATTATCTTGAATTATTGCTACCTAATCTTTGATTTTGTTGTGAATGCATAGTAAATTTGTCATATGTTTGTATACCTGGAAGTCAAAAGATAGAAGTTACATCAGAATCTCTGAAATATAAATGTATAATGGCTTCAAAAGTCATATTAACATGGTGTTACTGTTGGTCACTGTAAATCAGCAGGTACATTGTTTTGGCATCATTAAATCTTTAACACTCATTGTCTTGCCAAGTGCAAAAATGAATGATTTCGGTAGCTAGTCTCATATAGGATTTATCACCTAGTGATTGAATTAGGGAAATAAAATTCCTAGATAAGTCCATGCACAACAATGTAAATTATAAAGTTATTTTTGTATCATTTCTACCTTCAAGAAATATATTGGCTCTGCTCCATGAATGAGATATAGACAATATATCGACTTTTGAGAAGGCTATTTGTTCACTAAATAGGCATTTATAAAGTACCTGTTATATGTAAGAGACTGTGCTAGAGAGATGAAAGTGAATCTTGTGCCATACTTTTCTTCTAATAACCTCATTGTTGAAGAGAAGGACTGTGCAATGACACAATAGTGTCAAATACTTAATTGTCTTATAAGTACATTTCTACATTGATAACAGGTGCAGCACAAAGAAATGTGTAATGTGAAATGCCTGTATATTCAGGGAAGCAGTGAAGGTGAAGTTAGGGAGGCAGGCTGGGGTTGTCCCCATAGATGACCTTCTATCAAAGGATAGAAGGTGGATGGTATGGAGTCATCTGATGGTAATACATAGAGGAATGATATATGGTTTTATATGCCTTTTAGTAATGTCATTTTTGAGGGGTTTCTTAAGCTGAGAGACATGTGAGAGGCTGCAGCAGTCTCTTATGGACAGTGATGGAGACTTATACTAAGAAAGGAACAAGAAAATACAGAAGAAGGAATGCATTTTTAAAATGTGATTCAACAGATGTTAGAATGATGTCAAATTTTAGGCTCGCAAGTGAAAAATATTGCCATTAATCATGATCAGGAATTCAAAAGTAAAACTGATTTAAGTGAAAGAAGAAAAAATGTTTAGTGCTAGACAGTGAGGGATCTGTGGAACATATAGGTAGCTTTAGATGAAGCTAGCAAACACATTATGATAAGCCTCAGGAAAGGACAAAAATGCTATAGGATTAGGTGTGGAATGAGAAAAGAGAAGAGCAGTATGGACTTTGGAGGAACTCAGTGTTTAAAGGGCAAGTCTACATATATAGCCTTATGCTGACTAAACTAAATTCAGTGACAGTGCTTGGAGAGGCCAGAGAAATTGATGGCTGACATTAATAATGAGAATTGTCATAAATGAGGCTTTGGTTAATGTTGAAAAAATATTCAAAGCTGTATATTTTGTTTGTTGCTTAAAGTGTCGATAGTGAGATCCATAACAAATGAAAAAGAGACAAAGGCATTCTGTAGTGCAGATTTTAATAGATCAACTTATTATCCTACCCCATGCTATCCTGCCACTTCTAAAGAATTGATAGACTTTGGGGGATGGCATATGGAATTCCTACAGTCAAAGGCAGAATTTTGGATCAAACTGTGCAGCTAGTATATGGAATTAATTTCAGCTGGACAGATTATAGTCAGCCATTTATAACTGATACCCATAGCCACAAAAGAGTCTCAGCACAATTCCTAGAAATTGACTGGCATCCCATTCTAGGCCTTTCTTAGAAGGTGGATACAAAATAAAAACTGGACTGTATGTGGGAGAGATAATCTGTTAGGTGGGGTTAAGTAGCAGGAATCTTATAAAGATTAAAGATAACCAAATGAGTACACCTAATTAATGCATTTGAATTATCTTGATGCCTGACTTTTGAATGTCTGACCACGCTCTACATAGTCATAACTGCAACCTTTTTAAAATTCAATGATAGGAAGGATCATTGAAACACATATTAACAAAAAGAAAATAAATATTATAGAAGATCATATTAATTGTAAGAACCTTGAATAACTTAGAGTGAAAGTTAGTCATTTTACTGTGGAGCTTCATAATGTTATAAGTCACCAAACCACAAGCAGATTATCCTTGTAGAAATCCATAGACAGTGAAAAGATAGCTAAGATAATATTACTTTAGGCATAGGCTTGCGTTTGTATCTGGACATGTAAAATAAACTGATGCCAGTCAGTTGGGGCAGAAGTATTAGATATGACTCCTTAGCTGCTAATGCAAGTAACTTTAGCTTCCTAAAACAAAATTTTGCATTGCTTTTGAGGAATGGAATCAGATAAAACTAGTGAGGAGAGATATCAATAACTATCCATACTTTCTATCCACAAAACTAACCAGAAAACTCTTGGCATTTACTCAGAGTAATGCCATCAGTCCAGTAGGTGAAAGTATGATTTAGTTATCTGTTGAAAACAGAGGCACCATTTTCAGAAACTGCTCCACTTATTGACATTTGCATAAAGCATCATCTAGGACTGCTTCAGTGTCTGGCACTGTCAGAAATGGTCACTGGCATCATCGTTATGGTGCACTTTTCTTAACCTTCATGTGCTTTGTGCTGCCTGTCTCTCCATTTCCTTCACCATCCCTTTGAATGCTTTTTGAGTTTGCAGTACTTTTATGTGATTATAATAGTGTTAAACAGAAGTTATAATTTATTGTCTAGGAATATTTCATATATCATTGATGCTTTTTAGGTATTGACATTATTGCATAACAGGCTTTATCAAAATGAAAAATTAGATGACAGTATTTTTTATTAAATTATAATGATTAATTTAACAACATTAAAGTCAGGATAAGATAGCTAAGCTAAGTGCTACAATTTCAATTACAAAAATGCATGCTTATTCTTCATTTTGGAAGCCTGCCAACTAGAGAATATATTAGGCAGTGAATGAAACTAGACAAGTCATCTAATTCAGCAATTTCTAACTGGTCAGATATATCTTCAGGCAAATTTAACCTTTATAAGACTTATTCTTGGTCTCTGCTTCACAGAGATTACACAATTGTTTATTTTAAATGAAAATTATAGTGAAAGGGATATAATCTAAAAGTCATCGAAATTTCCATGTCTATCAATTTTAGTTTACATGAGGATAAGTGAGGGGAATTAATAAGGACTTAGAAATTCTTCATTCATTTTCATTTGTTAGTGGAGAATTGCCTTACTTTACAAACCTAAATAGATTATGTTCTTTACTGGCAAATGTCCAATTCATTAATTTTTGTCATCTTTCAATTAACTGCTTATTTTTTTGTGTCAAATAGAATTTAAAAAGATGTTAAACTACTTTCTCACAACAGTAAACTGATCTGTTTTAAAACTGTTGGGAAAATAAAAAGCTATATTTTAATAACTACATATAAACAATAACTAGATACTGTATGAATGACCCCGTGACCTCCTTGAATCCTGCTTGGATTTTGATTAGCATCATTTTTAGGCTCTTGGGGACAATGGGAGGTACCTTCTATTTCTCTATTTCCAGAGAAATAGAAGGATAAGAATTCAGCTGTGTTTAAAAATGCAGAAATGAATACAAAATAAAATAAAAAGCATAAAGACTTAGTTACTATTAATATTCTTTTTTAAAAATTTTATTTATTTATTTGACAGAAGAGAGATCACAAGTAGGCAGAGAGGCAAGCAGAGAGAGAGAGAGGGAAGCAGGCTCCCTGCTGAGCAAATAGCCCGAAGTGGGACCCGATCCGAGGTCCCTGAGATCATGACCTGAGCTGAAGGCAGAGACTTTAACCCACTGAGCCACCCAGGTGCCCCTTAATATTCTGACACACTTTCTTCTAGTCCCACTTTATATGTATTGATATATCACACATATGCTCTCTAAATAACATGGATACTTTTCTATGTTTATAAATATTCTTTTTGAATACAGTTATTAATAACTACATAGTATCTTATCACCTGGATGCATGGCATTCTGTAGTTCATTTTTATTACAAGTTAGGTGGTTTAAGTACTTAATTATAATAAATAATAGTTTATAGATATCTTTGTGTATTTACCCTAGCACATTGGTTTGAATATTTTCTTAGAATGTATTTTTAGAGACTTACTGATAAAAGATATTTGGTCACTTTTTAATTATATTTAATATATATGGCTAAATTTCTTGAAAGTTTATATCAATTTATATTACTACTTGCAGTGTATGAAAGTAACTGCACCAATGTACTAATCTTATTTAAAAAATGTAGTTTATCAGTTTGCAAATGAATAACACCTCATTTGTTATTTTAATTAGTATTTAATTATTAGCGAGACTGAATCTTTTCATATATTTACTGATTACTTTTTGGGTGACATGTGTATCTATAATTTCTGTACATTTTTCTTCAAAAGAGTTTAGTTTTATGATTTTAAAATATCTTTATATGTTATTACTTTATTTTTTATTTTTTATATTTAAAGATTTTATTTATTTGACAGAGAGAGAGAGAGAGTTCACAATTAGGCAGAGTGCCAGGCAGAGAGAGGGGGGGAAAGCAGGCTCCCTGCTGACAGGGAGCCCAATGTGGGGCCTGAATTCCAGGACTGAGATCATGACCCAAGCCAAAGGCAGAGGCTTAACCCACTGAGCCACCCAGGCACCTCTAATTATATTACTTTAACACAACAACATTTTTCTTGCAGTTTTTTCTCTTAGAAGTTTAAAAAACTACTTAATTAAATATAACTGTCTCTACTTCACAATTTTTTCCTTAATGTTATGCTTAGAAAGGACTTTCACATTCCCAGATCATATAAATATTTAGTTCTATGTCCTTTCTGTCAATTTTATGATTTCTTTTTTTTAAACATTGAAATCTAGTTCATGTGGAATTAATTTGTAAGCAGGATAAGTTGCAGTGTTCTACATTTTTTTCTCAAATAGTTAAACTAGTTTTCACAACTTCTATTGCATAATTCGTGCTGAGTCTTTTCTGGAGACTTGGTCATCAAAAATGTAGACTTATACTCGGAAGACAACAACAAGAGATCTCACTGAAAACAATGACCTGCGTTGAAAACTACTGTACTACTGGGTAGAAGGTCCTAATACAGAACCTTATTGGCATAGTTGAAATAATGTTCTTAATGGTGTTCTTAACAAATTTAGTTGTGGTATTTTGGGGCCTATATGCAGATTAGAAAGAGCAGGATAAGGGGACTAAGAAAAGGGTAGGAATTAGCATAATTATTATAGTTAGAAGAAGGAAAAACTAAAAAGTAGGCAAAGTTGTATTACTCAGTGGTATTGTTCATAATGATTATTGTCTTATTAAGAAGAAAAGATGTCGGGACGCCTGGGTGGCTCAGTTGGTTGAGCAGCTGCCTTCGGCTCGGGTCATGATCCCAGTGTCCTGGGATCGAGTCCCGCATCAGGCACCTTGCTTGGCAGGGAGCCTGCTCCTCTCTCTGCCTCTGCCTGCTTGTGTTCTCTCTCTGTTAAATGAATAAATAAAATCTTTAAAAAAAAAAAAAAGAAGAAAAGATGTCATGATCTTTACACTGTTCTAATTTGATATGGATCAAAGAAAGACTGAGTGATAGCTTTAACATACATTAAAACTATTTTGCTTGATATAGTCATGTAGAGTAGAAACTTTAGTGGCATCTGCATGGCTCAGTTGGTTAGGCGTCTGTCTTTGGTTCAGGTCGTGATCCTGGAGTCCTGGGATTGAGCCCTTTATTGGGCTCCCTACTCAGCGGGGAGTCTGCTTCTACCTCGACCTCTGCAGTTTCCCTTGCTTATACTCGCTCTCTTTCTCTCTGTCAGATAAATTAAAGAAAAAATTATTTAAAAAAAGAAAAAGAAACGTTAAGGAATTAGAAATTTAGGATATTAGATAAAAAATTCTTAAGTACATGTGAAAACAGCATTTTACAAGTAAAATTCTTCTCCCTACAATCTAAGGCCACAATATACAAACAAATATAAAGGTCAAGGAATTGAACAAATCCCTGAGTTAAGGAAGGTTTTCCCTGACTCACTTCCATTTTCATACTTGACTGTGAATGTTAATTAGCTCAATGAAGTCTTGCTGATAATGTCAGCTGTCAGTCATATAGATGGTGATGTGTGAAGTTTGTCAGCAGGCAGGGACTACTTGAGTGATAAATGAAATAATGAGGGCACAGAAGCCTAAACAAAACTTCTCCATTTCTGGTAAATGCTTCTCCACATGGGATTTAAAATAAGAAGAGAAAAAAAAATACATTAAAATCTATTTTAATGTGGTGTTTACTTAATGCAGTGTCTATCTTAAAATATTCATTTTTTACCTTTAAAGTTTTTAAAATTAATGTAAATGGCTGATGATTAATCATAATCACTTCCCAACTATATTGGTCAATGTAAACAACATTAGCTGCTGCAAGAGATAAGATGCAAATCCAAAGCCCTTTCACAACAATGGTTCATTCTTAACTTGTGGATGGTATGAATCTAGTTTTTATTCAATGACACAGTGATGTGGGCAGCCATCTGTCATCTAAACCATCTGTCATCTACATGGCTCTACAAAGTCATTGTGGCAGGAGAAGAAAAATGGTGAACTACGTCAGGATGTTTAAGACTAGGAATAGAAGTGGCTTATTTCTTCTCGTATCCTGTCTCAAAACCCAATTACTTTACTTCAATTTAATTGCAAGGGAGGCAGGGAAATGCAAGAAAGGTGTGTCAGTCAGATGAGCGTCAGGTTCTTGATTTCAGCTAAGATCATGATCTCAGCGTCCTGGGATCAAGCCCTGCTTCGGCTCCTCCCTCAGTAGGGAGTCTGCATGTCTCTCTCCCGCCCCCTCTGCTGCTCCTCTTTCTTTCTCTCTCTCAAATAAATAAAATCTTTAAAAAAATGGATAATACTACATACAAATTAAAGTGTTTCTTTTTTTTTTATTAACATATAATGTATTATTTGCCCCAGAGGTACAGGTCTGTGAATCATCAGGCTTACACATTTCACAGCACTCACCATAGCACATATCCTCTCCAATATCTATGAATCATCAAGCTTACACATTTCACAGCACTCACCATAGCACATATCCTCTCCAATGTCCATAACCCAGCCACCCTATCCCTACCTCCTCATACCCCAGCAACCCTCAGTTTGTTTCATGAGATTAAGAGTCTCTTATGGTTTGTCTCCCTCCCAATCCCATCTTGTTTTCCCTCCCTACCCCCCATGACCCACCACCCTGCCTCTCAAACGCCTCATATCAGAGAGATCATATGATAATTCTCTTTTCTCTGATTGACTTACTTTGCTTAGCATAATACCCTCTAGTCCTATCCCTGTCCTTGCAAATGGCAAGATTTCCTTTCTTTTGATGGCTACGTAGTATTCCATTGTGTGTGTGGGTATATATATATATATATATATATATATATATATATATATATATATACCACTCTTCTTTATAAATTCATATGTTGATTGATGGACATCTAGGTTCTTACCATAGTTAGGCTGTTGTGGACATTGCTGCTATAAACATTTGGGTGCACATGCCCCTTTGGATCACTACATTTGTATCTTTAGGTACCCAGTAGTACAATTGCTAGGTCATAGGGTAGTTCTATTTTCAACTTTTTGAGAAATCTTGATACTGTTTTTCAGAGTGGCTGCACCAGCTTGCATTCCCACTAACAGTGTAGGAGGGTTTCCCTTTCTCCACATCCTCACCAACATCTGTCATCTCCTGACTTGTTAATTTTAGCCATTCTGACTGGCGTGAGGTGTATCTCACTGTGGTTTTGATTTGTATTTCCCCGATGCTGAGTGATGTTGGGCACTTTTTCATGTCTGTTGGCCATTTACATGTCTTTGCAGAAATGTCTGTTCATGTCTTTTGCCCATTTCTTGATTGGATTATTTGTTCTTTGGGTGTTGAGTTTGAGAAGTTCTTTATAGATTTTGGACACTAGCCCTTTATCTGATATGTCATTTGCAAATATCTTCTCCCATTCTGTCAGTTGTCTTTTGGTTCTGTTGACTGCTTCCTTTGCTGTGCAAAAGCTTTTGATCTTGATGAAGTCACAATAGTTCATTTTTGCCCTTGCTTCCTTTGCTTTTGACAATATTTCTAGGAAGAAGTTGCTGTGGCTGAGGTCAAAAAGGTTGCTTCCTGTGTTCTTCTCAAGGATTTTGATGGATTCCTGTCTCACATTAAGGTCTTTCATCTGTTTTGAGTCTATTTTTGTGTGTGGTATAAGGAAATGGTCCAATTTCATTCTTCTGCATGTGGCTGTCCAGTTTTCCCAACACCATTTGTGGAAGAGACTGTCTTTTTTCCATTGGACATTATTTCCTGCTTTGTCAAAGATTACTTGACCAGAGAGTTGGGGATCCATTTCTGGGCTCTCTGTTCTGTTTCATTGATCTATGTGTCTATTTTTGTGCCACTACCATACTGTTTTGATGATTACAGCTTTGTAATAGAGCGTGAAGTCCGGAATTGTGATGCCAAGAACTTTGGTTTTCTTTTCAACATTCCTCTGGCGATTCACGGTCTTTTCTGGTTCCATATAAATTTTAAGATTATTTGATCATTTCTTTGAAATAAATTGATGGTATTTTGATAGGGATTACATTAAATGTGTACATCACTTTAGATAGCATAGATATTTACACAATATTCTTCCAATCCATGAGCATGGAAGCTTTTTCCATTTCTTTGTGTCTTCCTCTTTCGTGAGTACTTTATAATTTTCCGAGTACAGATCCTTTGCCTCTTTGGTTAGATTTATGCCTAGGTACATTATTGTTTTGGGTGCAATTCTAAATGGGATCAACTCATTAGTTTCTCTTTGTTCTGTCTTGCTGTTGGTGTATAGAAATTCAACTGATTTCTATGCATTGATTTTGTATCCTGACACTTTATACTGAATTCCTGTATGAGTTCTGACAGTTTTGAAGTGGAGTCTTTTGGGTTTTCCACATAAAGTATCATATAATCTGCAAAGAGTGAGAGTTTGACTTCTTCTTTGCCAATTTGGATGCGTTTTATTTCTTTTTGTTGTTTGATTGCTGAGGCTAAAACTTCTAGTACTATGTTGAATAGCAGTGGAGATAGTGGACATCCCTGCTGTGTTCCTGATCTTAGGGGAAAAGCTCACAGTTTTTCCCCATATCAGAGAATGATATTTGCTGTGAATTTTTCATAGATGGATTTGATGATATTGAGGTATGGACCCTCTATCCCTATATTGTGAAGAGTTTTGATCAGGAAAGGATGCTGTACATTGTCAAATGATTTTTCAGCATCTATTGAGAGTATCATATGGTTCTTGTTCTTTCTTTTATTAAATGTATCACATTTATGTATTCTTTTATTGTGTTGTATATTCTTACAATGTAAGAATACATTGTAAAATGTGTTCTTTTATTAATGTATCACATTGATTGATTTGTGGATGTGTAAACAACCTTGCAGCCCAGGAATAAATCCAATTTGGTCGTGGTGAATAATCCTTTTAATGTACTATTGGATCCTATTGGCTAGTATTTTGGTGAGAATTTCTGCATCCGTTTCATCAAGGATATTGGTCTGTAATTCTTTTTGATGGGGTCTTTGTCTGGTTTTAGGATCAAGGTAATGCTGGCCTCATAAAATGAGTTTGGAAGTTTTCCTTCTATTTCTATTTTTTGGAACAGTTTCAGGAAAATAGGTGTTAATTCTTCTTTAAATGTTTGGTAGAATTCTCCTGGGAAGTCTTCGGACCCTGGGCTCTTGTTTGTTGGGGAAGATTTTTGATGACTGTTTCAATCTCCTTACTGGTTATGGGTCTGTTCAGGTTTTCTATTTCTTCCTGGTTCAGTTTTGGTAGTTTATGTATCTCTAGGAAAGCATCCATTTCTTCCAGATTGTCAAATTTCCTGGCATATAGTTGCTCATAGTATGTTTTTATAATTGGTTCTATTTCTTTGGCGTTGGTTGTGATCTCTCCTCCTTCATTCATGATTCTATTAATTTGATTCCTTTCTCTTTTCTTTTTGATAAGTCTAGCCAGGTGTTTATCAATTTTATTAATTCTTTCAAAGAACGAGCTCCTAGTTTCTTTGATTTGTTCTACTGTTCTTTAGGTTTCTGTTTCATTGATTTCTGCTCTGATCTTTAATATTTTTCTTTCCTGCTGTGTTTCAGCTTTCTTTGCTATTCTTTCTCCAGCTCCTTTAGGTGTAGGGTTAGGTTATGTACTTGAGATCTTTCTTATTTCTTCAGAAAGGCTTGTATTGCTATATACTTTCCTCTTAGGACCCACCTTTCCTGTGTCTGAAAGATTTTGAACAGTTGTGTTTTCGTTTTCATCTTTTTCCATGACTTTTTTTAAATCTTTAATTTCCTGGTTGACCCATTCATTCCTTAGTGGGATACTTTTTAGCATCCATGTATTTAAGTTCTTTCCAACTTTCCTCTTGTGATTGAGTTTTAGTTTCAGGGCATTGTGGCCTGAAAATATACAAGGAATGATCAAAGTCATTTGGTATCAATTGAGATAGGTTTTAGTTCTTTGATTTCTCCAGAAAGGTATTTTTTTTTCTTCAGAAAGGGATTCTCTAATATTTTCCATGCTTTTTTCAAGCCCAGCTAGCATCTTGATAATTGTCATTTTGAACTCTATTTCTGACCTATTACTAGTGTCCATATTGATTAGGTCCCTAGCCATCGGTACTTCCTCTTGTTCTTTTTTTTGTGGTGAGTTTTTCTGCCTTGTCATTTTATTGAGGTAAGGATAGGTGAATGAGAGAGCAAAATACTAAAAGGGTAGCAATGACCCCAGAAAAATCATAAGAGAGCCAAAACCAGGGGTTGAAGAAAAAAGCAGGGAGGGGAGGAAGAAAAATAAAAAAAAAAGAAAAGAAAAGAAAAAAGAGAAAAAGAAAAAAAATTTGTATATATAATAGACTTGTGATTAGAACAGAGTCTCACACCTGATTTTGCGTGTTTACCGTCTGTTAGAAGAAACTACCTCCCAAAATTTTAAAGAAAGAAAAAGCTTATAAATATACTAAAATAAGGGTAAACACTATGAAGGGATGGAATATGAGTGTAAGGATGAAATTTTAAAAATATTCTAAAAAAGGGATTGATAAGAGGTTGGTTGAAAAAGAGAAAAAAAAAAGAATAGAAGAGGAAAGAATGTGATCAGGCTGGAGAGTAGAACCAAGCTGTGTGCTAGATTTAGCGTATATTTTGATATATTAGAAGAAATTGTATCCCAAAATTTTAAAGAAAAAAAACCCTATATGTATACAAAAAATAAGGTTAAAGACAATGAGGTGATAAAATATGAATGTAACAGTGAAAATTAGAAAAGATTTTTGAAAAGGTATTGATAAGATATTAGTTAAAAAACGCCAAAATAGGAAAGGGGAAAAATAAAATAAAAAAATAAAACAAGAAAAAAACAAAATTGAAAGAATTCTACTCTGAAATACTAAAGGATCATGGTGAAAAAAGCCATGAATTCTATGTGTTGCTTTTTCCTAATTTCCTAGTTCCATAGTTTTCACTGATTGATGAACTTGGTCTTGGCTGGATATTCTTGATGATCTTCCAGGGGAGGGGCCTGTTGCAGTGATTCTCAAATGTCTTTGCCTGAGATGGAATTGCACCGCCCTTGCCAGGGGTCTGGCTAAGTAATCTGTTTGCTTTCAATCCGGGAGCTTTTGTTCCCTGAATGCTTTCCATACTTCCCTGGAGGCTGGGAATGAAAATGGTAGCTTTCCAGTCTCTGGCCTGGAAGAGCAGAGCACTCTGGGCCCGGCCCCTCAGTGCGTCCTCAGAGAAAAGCAGTTAGTCCCTCCCATCTCCCTGGTCTCCGTCCACACTCCGAGCTCAGCCAGCCTGTGACCAATCGTTTCTGTCTCTGGCACATGGGTTGGTCTGGAGTCTCCAAACCCAGGAGTTTCCTGCAGCACGCTCCTGAGCTGCTCCTCCTGGAGGAAGAAGGAAGGGGTCTCTCTGGAGCTGCCCCTTGTAGGGTCCCTGCTCAAAGAGCAGTGGCCCCGCCGTGCCTTGGATCATGGTCTAAGGTAAGCCTGAGCTGATAGCCCACTGCGCCGCTCTGTCTCTGCCATGGGCTTCCCTGGTCTGATACCTGGGGACTCTGCCACTCTCAGACACCTCCAGTCCCTCTGTGACCCCATGGGTCCTGAAACCACACTGTTCCCATGAGGGGTTAAACCCCATGCTGAGCCTCTGGAGCAATGTCCCTCAGTGGAGCAGACTTCTGAAAGTTCCAATATTGTGCTGTGCTGCTCTGTGGCTTGCTATGAACTGGCCCTTCCCCCCGCAGTCTGACTTCCTGTCACTTTTGAGTCAGTTTTCCACAGGTCCTACCTTCCGGAAAGTGGTTGATTTTCTGCTCCTAGAATTGCTGTTCTTCCTCTCTTCTATCTCCTGTTCAGTTTTCAGGCATTTAGAATGGTTTGATAACTATCCAGCTGAACTCTGGGATCTGACACTATCTCAGCCTCTTACTCTTCCACCATCTTCTAACAATCCTCGATTTTTTACCTTTAGATATAATATAATTTACATGTTTATTATTTTTATTGTCCATGGGATCCTCATACTAGAATGCAATCTCCACAAGGAAGGGAATTTTGTCTATTTTGTTCAAAGACATAAGAGCTAAAACCAGTGCCTGTCATGAAATAGACAGTGAATGATAAGTATTAGTCAGATAAATAATTTACTGAATACGTTGTTTTATTTTAATTTTTTTGTTTCAAGTTTTTATTTAAATTCTGGTTAGTTAACATGTAGTGTGATAATGGTTTCAGGAGCAGAATTTAGTGATACATCACTTATACACAGTACCCAGTGCTCATCAGTACATGTACTCTCCTTAATATCTATCACCTATTTAGCCCATACCTGAATGTATTATTTCACATGTAAATGTGTGTATATATGTGTGGATAGCATTAACAAAATGGTGGTGAATTGCACATAGTATTATATGATAGGCAGTATATAAATTCATAACATGTTACATGAATTCATAAATTCATATAACATTTCTGAAGAGCCATCTGTGAAGAGGAATCATGTTTTTTGTTAATTATTCTATTCAAATTATTTCTTTACACTTTTAGAACTGTGCTTTAAGGATATAATCAGTGAAATGCAGATTATTATAGATAGAAAAGTTTGTTCATAGCATTGATAATCATAAGGAAAACAGATAACTGAAGGTTAAATAAAATATGGCATTTATTCTTTCAAAATATATTAAATAGAGTGAAAATGTAGTGGTATAATGTTAAGTGAAAAATGGAGGTTGGATAATGGAATATGGTCTCAATTTTATAAAAATTGAGGAACATAGTATTTTTTAAAAGATTTTATTTATTTATTTGACATAGAGAGAGAGACCACAAGCAGGCAGAGAGAGAGGGTGGGAGCAGGCTCCCTGCTGAGCAGAGAACCCGATGTGGGGCTTGATCCCAGGACCCTGAGATCATGACCTTGAGGTCATGACCTGAGCCGAAGGCAGAGGCTTTAACCCACTGAGCCACCTAGGCGCCTCGAGGGACATAGTATTATATCAAAGTGCTAATAGTGATTTTATCTGTGTGGTAAAAATAAGATTTCTTTTAATTTTTTTGTAGTATATGGAATGCATGATATTTCTATATGAATATGTATTATTTTATTTGTCAGAAAAATACTTCATTCATAAAAATTGATTTTATCATTTTCTGACTCTAATATAACTTCCACAAGAGCAAAACTTTTTATCTGCTTTGTTATTTGGTGGATTTCCAATGCCTAGAATAATGTTTGGGATAAAGTAGCTCTTATAAATATTTTTTGAATAAATGAATGCATACACAAACAAATGATATACCTCCCTCTCTAAAGGCAGTTTGAAAACATTAAGTATAAGTGGATTTTTTTACTCCCTTCTTTTTTAGAGTTGAGCAATTCATCCATTATTAAGTGTTAATTAAGTACCTGTTTATAGCATATTTCCTTTCACTGTTACTTTCTCATGGACCAAAAATGCTCTTTGATCTCCAGTTACAATTGCTTGGCAGATGTGGATTCTGCTGTAGGTGAGGTTTAAAATAATTAAAAGTACTTACTTTAGTAAGTACTTTTAAATTAGCTCTGTGTCTTCAGGTTTAAGAAGAAAACCATAATTAATCCAATAATTTAGTTATTATTCAGTTTCCCAACCAGTGTTTTTGGTTCACCATTTATAGAGGACAAAAGGAGGATAAGAATAATCACTTATTTGCTGACATTACTGTTGGGGATGGAAACTTATTGAGAAAGGACAACTGACCAATAATATAAGACAATACCATATTGTACTTCATTGTAATTTAATAGCAGATGTTTTTAAATAATTTTTCCATGTAGCGTACAGTTTAGACTTATGCAAATAGATATGTGCCTTATTTAACATTTTATCTTTTCGTATGCTTTCAAAACTAAAATAGGAAATGAAGGACTTAAAGTAACTCCTGAGGAAATATAATAGTAATATTTATGTTGTAATTTAATATTAAATAAGATGGTATTAATGTGTAGAGTGATATGGCTATTTTCCACATAGCTCTTGCTTTTTCTTTGTCCTCTAGGATTCAGAATTTCCCACAGATATGCAACAAAATCCAAACCTGTATTTATGTAAAGAAAATATTGGTCCAGCAAAATTTGACTACAAGCTGAATAACATTTTTAGACTTCATGAACTTCCAGTGAGCTGGTAGGATTCTTGATGTTTTATTAATGCCTTTGAGATTCTGTTGTCATGTCTAAATTGTAATGCTCTTATAGCCATTCATGGTCGAAGTGGTTTGCTCCTTAGACTGCTTCCAAATTGCTACTCATAACTGCAAAAGAATCTGCTTATAGCTGCGTCAAGAATCTTGAAACTAATGGTTTAGGCACTTGGTGGCAGCACAGACCAAGGGCACTATTGTGCGTATTTATTGTAGAGGTTGTAGTTTAGGGTTAAAATAAAGCACAGATGGTTTCCAGAGAGGTTTGGAGGATTTCTTTTAAAGATATGATTTCAGCAACTATGCATTTCATTTGGTTATTTTACCAATGCATGTTTTTTCCTCGTTAACAAATCATTTATTTTGTTTGTTTTGAAGACTATAGTTTCATGAACCATTATCACATCAGTTTAAAGATAAAACTCATCACTTGATATTTATTAAAATGCCTTATTTTATAAGTATGCATATTTATATTCATAGGAAACTTATTTTAAGTCTATAAAATTTCTACTAGTATTCAGTTTTCAAGAAAAATATTAATATAGACAATCTATATGTGTATATATATATATATTCTATCATAGAGTTCTGTGGTATATTAAAATTTTAGGAAGTAGCTTTTGTATATGATCATGGATATATCATTTTGATTATGGTTTAGGTAAGTAATATTATTTTCTTTCATTTGTTCATATATTTCCAAGTTTATGTCATCAATTCAAGAAATTTTAGATTTGTAAAAAATATGTGGCAAACATAATGTAATTGTTTCTATTATATTTAACGAGGACAAATGTCTCAGAATAAAATGCTAACCAACTCTAATAACTTACATACATTAACCTGTGGTGAGTATTTTTTTTTTCTTTTGCAAACTTTTCTCTGCTCCCAATGATTGGGTGTGTTACTTATTTTCTAAATCCTATGTGTTTGATTATTTCCAGGTAGCAAGCATATTTATTGTCTGTGTTATCTTACTTAAGAGTATAGCAGATATGATCTTATCTGCCCTGATCAAAACCAGTAAGTTAATGAATTGAAAGGGTATATTAGAAAGGAGCCATAAAAATGACACATTCATACCTTAAGTATTCTACTCTGACTTAAAGCAGTGCATTTGCATTCCCATGTCAGTCTTTTGATGTAAGGCAGTGGCTTTTTCTTTGATTACGTGACTGTTGATTGGAATTCTACATCATAGTTCTTGCATAAGCTACACCAATAATTTATCATTTACAGTTTCAATTTTGTGATTTGTATGTATCAAGAACTTGAGACACTCCGAAGATGATCCTCTCACCTTTCTATAGCATTCATTTGATTTTCTTTGACAGCAGTTCTCCTTATCACACTCATATTTCATCAACATTGACTGATCTTTAATTATATTACAATAACAAAAACAACTGGCTTATAAGGAAGATTATTAACAAACTCCTTGGAACTCTCTGTAATCATGGATCTTAGCTGGTGGGAGTAGCCTCTGCCGGTCTACTTGGGCATGGTCTGAGAGCTCTGAACAGTCAGGGTGCAATGAATACAACTAGTGTATTTTACAGAGAAAATAAGAAATTTTGGTCAATCCAAAGGTTTTAACCCACTGAGCCACCCAGGCACCCCGAGGGAAAAACTTCTATTAAATGAAAATGAAGAGAAGATAAGGAGGGAAATATTTCTTTTAGTAAAAGACAAAATCTGAATTTCAAATTTATTTCCAACCTGGAAAGACAGCTGCCCTGGTAACTACTACTACAACCCAGGGAATAATTTCTTCATCACAATCTTCACTAGTAAGCCCATTAGGAGAGAAGACTAACATTATAAGTTAGGCAGTAAAAAAAAAATCAATCATTAGTAGAAAGAATAATCACCAGTCTTCTAGAGTAACATACCTCAAAGAAAGATTAGGCTGTGACTTTTCTTGCCTGTCTTATTCATTTCGTTTGTCTCAGTTGCTACTTCTCATACCGTTTCTTCATTGTCACATGCTTGCTTCTCTCCCCACCATTTTATTCTTTCTCTATACTGTCATTCTAGACACTCAACTATTAACTAGTCATAATATAAAAATCAGTATAAGTTTTCAGTGTTGCTCAAATAATTTCATATTCTCTATTAATTTTAAAACCAAGTCACTCACTTCCTGACTCCACATTCACACAAAAGGTTTGGTACTTTATGGTTCTGTAATAAAATGTTTATTGACTCCCTGATATATTCCTTTAAGTAATAAAGAAAAGGCTTTTGTTTTATAAGTAACTATTTATTTGTTTTTGTTTGTCAGTTACCATCAACAGAAATTAAATTCTTCCTCTGTGGTATATAGATTTCTTAATCAAAATAATAATAATAGTGATAGTAATAATAAGAGTATCAATAATAACAATAGGCATCTATAAATGCTAGAATTCGGCTGGTTTATACATGCTATCTTTAACCTTTGTATTTCTGTAGGACATTTATTATTTTCCCAATTCTCTCTCTCTCTCTCTCTCTTTCTCTCTCTCTCTCTCACACATACATACATATACACACACACATACTACCCCTCAGAGATTTTGAGAGTCATGGAGAAAGAATTTGTATCAGGTCTGGTTAACTCAAAAGCAAACCCCTAACCAGTAAATAAGCCACGCAATTATTTTAAAGAAAAATACTGAGAAAACTAAGGAAATAGTATCTATTTTTACAATCAGGCATGCAAGTTTGCCAGTAACATACAACTAAATAAGGTATGAGTTTGGCCAATATCCTTTTTCTCCCCTGATAATTGCTTTAAACTTAAATATTAAAATAATTAATTCGATTGTGTTTATATGCAGAATTTGTTAATTATATGTTCTTTCCTTGGAAAAGCAGATTTATTAAAAATATATTTTTACTGTTTTTCTAACAAGGTCAAAATAAATGCATATTAAATTCCAGATAATTTAAAAATCTTTAATATCTTACTAATTTGCATTTTTATAGAGTACAATTTCATAGATCGAAGAACGAGAAGGATTTTAAATCAGATTAGTTAAGAGAGTTTTTAAGTTCTGATTTAAGTAGATGTCTTTTTCCTACTTTCACAGGATGCTTTCCTTTTAGCATAGAAAATGTCCTTCAGTAACTCCCATTAGTTAAAAACACTTTTTTTCTCTTACAACCCCCCACCACACCTATGCTGTTTCCTCAGAAGCTACTCTGCCCATTTTCACCCAAAAAGTTGGCAACAGTGCAGATGGAACTAATATCCTCTACTTGTTCTTTCTGTTGTCTCCTCCAGTGGAGTTTCCTTTCTTCCTCTGCCCTGAAACTACTTTTGTCAGTCATTTGCTCTTTCAGTGCCACTTAACTGTTCTTGTTTTCTTTACCTCTCAGGTTCAGTCAGTACAACCTGCCACCTCTGCTTTTCTTCTCCTGACTGCCATTATTTGTATGGTCCTGGTTTTCCTGCTGACTCCCAAGCTGTCCTGCTCAGCATCTTCAGGGGGCTGTTCCTCTTCTACGAGATTTCTTGTTGATTGATTTTGCCTCCCTCCCCTCCTTCCTGGCTCATCCCTACAGCTTCTTCTTCTCACTGCTGCACTTTCCCAGGTGGCCTCTCCCATCCTACGGCTATAAATACTCTCCATATGGTGATCATCCCGATGGTGATATCTCTACCATTGACTTCTCCCCTGAACTTGGGCATCTAATAAATTTCTCCAAATTGTCATGCCCAGAAAGAGTTCTCTTTTTTTTTTCCTGCCAGAAAACCTGGTCTTCTAATCTTCCTCATTTTTGTAAAAGCAAAATATGAACTTCTGTGAATTTACTCAAGTTAAAGGCCTAGGAGTCATTGGGATTGCTCATTCTCCCACCCTGCATTTCCCACTATTAAATCTACCAATAAGTCTGATAGGCAGTTTCTCCAGAATATATTTACATATTTTCCTATCTCTCATACTATTACAAAAGTCTACTAATTCACTCTACTTTACCCTATAATACTTCACTCACTTTACAATAACCAACAGATATTTTAAAAATATAAATCACACTGCAAGATTGCCTGCTTTAATACAATGATGTCTTCCCCTTATTTTAAAATAAAATCCAAACTTCAGCCTGTGGCATACCAGGCTTTGCAAGTTTGTCCTGCCTTCCTCTGGCCAGATGCTCCCTCACACTCCCTACTGAGTACCCTCTGCTACTTTAGTCTTCTCACTATTCTGCAAACATGCCACATTTACTCCTGCCCTAGGGCTGTATACTAGTTCTTCCCTCTACTTGTATTGTTACATCTCTCATTTTTGCATGTCTGACTTTTTCATCTCTAATATCTCAACTCAAATATCACCTACTCAGAGAGACAGTTCTTGAAAAATGTAGCTATACTTCTCTCTTCCTTCCTCCAGTAATGCTCAATATCCTCATTCTACATTATTTCCATCATGATTCTCCAGAGGCATGCCGTGTAGCATAAATTTTGAAGTATTTTATAAAAGTAAAAAAAAAACATGAAATGTTAGTGCTTTTCTAGTTTATGTGTGGTAGAGACTGGCTAGATGGTCACCACCCCACTTTTCCTTGGGCCCATTGGAAGATTATATCTCCCAGCCTTCTGAACTAAGCTAAGCTGTGTGATACTAATTCTGACCAAAGCCAGTGTACACCACTTCCAGATCCAAACCCTAAGGCTTCCACTGGTATTATGCTATCTCCCTCCTCATTTTCCGACCTGGAATCAAAGGACTTTGAAAGGGATGAGTCACACGCTAGAAGGAACATGAGTTCTTGATTCATCTGTTGCTTGGTGAGTTCTTGACCTTCATCAAGCTTTGTCTGTGTTCTGCTTTAATTGCCCTGACCAATGCACTATATTTCTGTGAAAACAGATGAGTTAGGCTATGCAAGATGAATGAAATAAAATTTAGAAAGACTGATATTACGTTCATGTTTACTCATTCATTCAAGAAAAATTTATTGAGTGTTTGTCAGGCACTATTGTGGGCAATTAACTAAATATACAGAAATCTGTTCTCAGAGAGCTTATATTTGTTGTAAGGAACAGGTAACAAACCAATAATGAACACATGTATGCTACAGTATGTTTGATGGCCATATGTGCTGGAGAAAAACACAAAGCAGGACACAGGGAAATGGAGTGCAGGGTAGTTTTAAATCAGGTTTAAAGAGAAAAGCCAGAGTTGTTCGGAGATGGTGACATATAATGGAAACCTGAAGTAGGTGAGGAAGTGAGAGATACAGAGAACTAAGGATGGAAATTAAGAGTTGGGAGAACACCAAATGCAAAGCCCTTAAAATGGGGACATGTCCAAAATGTTCCAACAAGGAAATTAGAATAAACAGATTAGGCAAGCTTGGAAAGAGGAGTAGAAAATGAAGTTAAGTACTTGGGGACCAAACAGGGTTTAACCTTAGGGCCTTCTAGATGGTAGTAAAGAGAACATTAAATTTTATTCTGAGAATTCTGGAAAGCTGTTGGAGGATTTTGACAAGAATTACCTGATTTGATTTATATAATAAGATCACTATGACTGCTGGGTGGAAATTAGACTGTCATAGGGGTTAAGAGTAGATAGAACTTGGCAAACTGGTTAGAAACTATTTCATTAATTGAAGAGAGTTATGAAGATTTTCTGGGCTAAGATGACAATGGTATAGAGGCTAAATGTTAAGATTTTATTTTTTTATGAGAAAGCAACAGGATTTTCTGATAGGCTGGATGTAGTATGAGAGAGGGGATTTAAAGATGAGTCCATGGCTTTTGGTCAGAGCCAATGAAGATAGAGTGGCCATTAATTTTTAAGGGAAAAGCTAAGGGAGAGGAAGCTTTGGAATCTGGAGCTGGGCATTTTATGTTTGTGATGACTATTAAACTTCCAAGTAGGCTTTGATTTGGATGAGACTTCTTAGAGTGTACTGTGAACACAATCACAACTGTGTGTACCACCTGGCAAGTGGTTAGGTTCATGTCAGTACTATTCCATGCCCTTCTATTGAAGCACACCCCAGAAATAAAGATAAAGGACTAAACTTCTAATGGAAAAAAGGGGACATTTGTTTATTTTTATGTTTATTTTATTTTATTTTTTTAGAGAAATGGGCATTTTATTTTTCTTCCCAAATATGTTTATTTTATTTTTTCAGTGTTACAAGATTGATTGTTCATGCACCACACCTAGTGCTCCATGCAATACGTGCCCTTCTCAATACCCACCACCAAGCTAGCCCAACACCCCACCCTCTCCCCCCAAACCTCTCAGTTTGTTTCTCACAGTCCACACTTCTCTCATGGTTCATCGCCCCAAAAAAGGGGACATTTAAAAGTGTAATTTTTAAACATGGGTCAATATAAAGCTTAATTTCTCATATTGATTTGGCTATAAATTATATGTGCTTATAAGAAAATGCTAGTTATATTTTAAAATGTAGAGTTTTCAAATTAAATATTAAGTTGTTTTTATAGTACAAATTTAACTGGTATTTTATAACATATATTTAAAATAAATTTAGATGATACTGCAATTGGTATGATGTTTATATTCTCCAAACAGGCAAAGAACTTGCAGTTTCTTGAAGCTTCAAGAAAATTCTCCTTAGGAGGATAATAATTATATACAGATAAAAATGTGTGTAATCATTACTTACAAGTAGTGTACAAAATAATTTAAAACACTTTTTATACTATGAAGATATATTCTGCTGTTTACTATCAACATAATAAGGTATTTGGTTAACCTCCATTAAGTAATGAATATATTTATGCCATTACCTTTTAGGAAGGAAGGGGTACATGAATTTACAGTAAATGTAAAAATGCATTTTAATGACCTGTTTATCTTTTTGGGTGTGTTCCATGAATAAATATATCATCTAATTAGAAGATTAGATTTTCAATTTATTTCAGATTGTCTTTAGCGCCCTTGCATGTATCTGTGTTTAGGTTTAAACTAATTTTGTTTAGACACTTTGGGTTTGTTGAGCAGCTGTCATCTTCCAGAAGGCGTTATGATTTGGTTTTTGGGTCAACTTACAGCTGAAATTATGGAAAGGTCTTTTCACTGGTCACAGATGATGCACAAAGCATTTTCAATTATGGTGTTTCATAGACTCTGAGAAAAGATGGCTGCCCTTCTGGGGCTATAACAGTTTTTCATTCTGTTTTAGTTATCTAGACCCATAGTAACAACCGCAGCGACTTACAAGAAGGCATTATTGGACATATTATAATTATATATAGCAATTATTTGTAGTGCCAATAATGTATAAAAATCCCACCTATTCATTAAGGCTGATGAAAACAAAACTATGCTTGTCTCCCTTAGGACATCCAGGTTTCAGTTTTTGGAGCAAACAAGTCATTCAGTTTTTGCATAAAACCTTTTCTGTAATATATTATTATGATAATGCAAGTCAAATTTCCATGAAATGACATTGCAGTAATAATATTGTCCATATATTATATTATCCATATATTATATAATATCCATATGTTATATAATATATATCCATATAATATCCACATATTATATAATAATATAACCATGTTTCACTCCACTTTCTTGCTTAGCTAAATACTGGTATTGCCTATTCCTTACTGTGTGATAGAAAGGGAAATGAAAGTTAAAAACAAAAGTTAATCTTTGTAATGTAGAATGTCAGGGAAGATGGTTTAGAACAAGTACCAATATATATGTTTCTTTTACATCGTATTTCAAACTGCATTATATTCACACATATACTCATAATTTGGCTTAGTAATTAGAGGTGGCAAGACTTGATGTATGAGTAATCAGCAGTGACAGAGACTTCTTCCATTACTTGGTGGGCTGCCTCACTTAAACTTGCCAAGACCTTTTTAAAAGTTGATGCATTTGGAATGGTATCTAATAATTTATTTTTTCTTGCTATAGAAATACAGCAATATTTTGTTACATTTCAACAATATATTCAACCATATATTCAACAATTATATTGTTGAATTATATGGTGAATGGGTTGTGAATATTAGTGCTTGTGCTGATGGGTTTAAATCTTAAACAATTTCAGCGATTTTTGATATGACCATGACTAGATTGATATTATATTCATTTTATATTATTACTTTATTCATATCAATGTTTTTCCCAATCTAAGAATAAATAATGGAGCTTTTTATTAGATTTATGCACCCAACATATTTAACGATATTTATACCCAGAATTTAACTTAAAACTACTGACATTATCTCAAGACAATGACTGTTAATTGAGAGTACCTCATAAAATAGGACATTCCAACTGGCATGTTTTGTGAGCACTTCAAATTTAGCAGTTCTCAAAGCCAATTCCCTTTTTCTATGTCCTCTTCCCTTTCACCCTTACCTTCTTTCTTCCATTTTGGTTAGCGACGTTATCATCCATATAATTACCTAAGTTGATCTGTGAATATTAAGTCCTTTTTACCACTTACTACTACACTCAATCACTTAACACTGTGTATTCTATATCCAAAATGAATTGAGCAGCCATTTATTTTAGTCAAAGTCCATCATCTGTCGCTAAGCTTCCCAAATAACTTCCTACTAGTCTTTCTGCCTTCAAATGTCCCTCCAAATAGAACTTATCTCCTCCATTACCATTATAGTAATCTTTTGAAAAAATGACCATTATGACTGCATGCAATATTTTCACTCAAATCCATGCACTCATTCCTTCAACACATACTATGCAAATCCTACATGTCAGGTGCTATTTATAATGAGACATGATCTATTTTTTCAAGAATCCAGTGAGTGTGTTAGGAATACTTTTAAAAAATCAGATGGATTTGAGTGAAAATATCATGTGCAGTCATAATTCTGTAGCTAACTTTTAAAAATATAGTATCTACTTATAATCAAGTATCACCTGATGTTGCCTTGTCCTTTAAATTTAATTTCACTTGAATGTCCAATGGTTTCTGTGAATGCCTGTGATCTAAGTTTCCTACTTACAGTCATCCTCTGTGCCAATAGGGAGACTATAAATAGTTCTTAGAGTGACTTTGGTCATGTATTACAGCTCAAAAAGGAGCACCTTTCATACAGCCTCTTTTACAGCACAAAAGAGGCCCCTTTCATACAGCCTGTTTTATTTGCTCAACACTGGTTTCCTTGCTCTTGCCTGTCTGTCTCCTCTCCATCCTCATATGTACTTTCTCCTCCCAGTTCCTACACATCTGATTTTTAAAAAGTATTCCTAACACACTTACTGGATTCTTGACTCTTCTGCTTTTCCCTCACATACTTGGCCTTCTTGATTTGCTTCAGAAATCTGACAGCTGAGTAACTTTTAATCCTGACCTTAGTGATCCAGAACCTTCCACTCGGTCATCTCCCAGATCTATTCCTTAGCTGTCCAAGCTGATTTTCCAGATTTTTCTCCATTTGAGAAGTGAGGATATTTCTGACAAATCTGAAGAATGATTTTGTGAAAAAATTGAACAACAAATACAAATTTAGAAAAGACTGCCTATTCTTTAAAAAAAGGATATTATTTATTTATTAGAGAGAGATAGAAAGAAAGCAATGGGAGAGTGGAGGGTCAGAGGGAGAAGCAGACTCCCCACTAAGCAGGGAGCCCAACGTAGGACTCCATCCAGGGACTCTGGGATCACGACCTGTGCCTAAGGCAGAGGCTTAACGGACTGAGCCATCCAGACTCCCTATATTGCCTATTCTTACATGTACTGAGGACTTTTAACCTGATAAAAAAATACATGAGAAGGAATATTAGGCATTTTGGGTAACCCCAACATATGAATGTCTTGGATATGGAGCCGGGGATAGTAAAAATATAGTCAAAATCTCCTTTCTTTTCCAATGAGATCATTACTGAGAAGAAGGAGAATTGATTTGGTCAAGGCAGAGGACATGATAGAGTCACACTGCTGAACTTAGAGCTATATGTGAAAGGGGAATAAGTTGTTTTCAGTTGGGACAAACACACCTTCCCACTTGATTTTCTTCATTTGTTCAATAATTATATAACAAATTCCTACCCTGTATCAGACTCTGTTCTAAACATTGGTAATGAAATGATGAGAGACAGAGAGACAGATTGATTTATATCCCTGTTTCTATTTATCATTACAGCAGTATGACCTAGAGACCTAATTATTGACTGTGAGCCTAGAAGAAGTGGATGGAAGAGGATTGGTGTTATTTTAGGCATTAGGGCAACATTGCAGGGAGAAGGACAAAAGCAGTCCAGCTGTCACATGTGGGAATAGAGATTAGATAGCTTGAATTTACTCTGAGTGTTTTTTCTGAATATTTTTTTCGAGAAGGTACTGAGTGCCTGATTTGGCCCTTCTAGTTTCCAAACAGCACTAGTTCCTGATCACATCAGAGTAATGTCTGGAAAGTATGGTGGGGTGGGGTAGGGGTGGGGGGAGGTATATTTGAACACTGTCGAGCATAATGAGAAATATGAAGGCTTTTCTATGTAAATACATAGGTAATTTTAGAGGAGGAGGGGGAGAGAGAGAGACATTTTCCATAGGGGAAAAGTAACTGTAAATTTCTGATCTCAATATGAAGTTCTAGATTAATTTTTTCAAACTTGTGGTGTTTGAGACAGTTCTTGCAACCTACTGTGTAGGTTTTATCATTTTTATTCTATTATGTTAAACCAGATTCATATAAAAGATTTCTCAAGGGGCTATCAAATTGGTGATAAGTTGGATAATACTTACCTTGATTTACTAATAATATTGAACATTTCTTGAACTGATAGTATCAACTGCATGAGAAATTGTGTTTTAGGAATAGAGAGAACTTATCTGCATTTCCTTTACATTTATCCTTAAGGAAATGCAAATAACCAACGTAACATTGGTGAAACAAAAAATTGTATCTATTTCTAAAATTTTCCATCTTTTCTTTCTAATATTCTTTTGCTTAAAATATTGTTAGGAACTACCATAGAATTACCAGCAATTCTCCAGAAGAAGCCAAATGTTCTGTATATTTAAGTGGGAAAAATGATTGATAAATAACTGTATCACAATTTCTTGGTGGTAATTTTGAGACTTTTTCTTTTGGGAAAAGTATACAGCAGTACATTTAAATCCAGTTGTCTAGTATATAACAATATTTTTTTTTCCTTTTGTGCTCGGTAGAAAATAAACATTTGTATTATTTTAGTAGGTGTTTAAAATAGACATTGGATTGATTATAGTAAATTCTTGTTATTCTATGAACCTAATATTATTGATGTCAACTTTTATTGCTAGCTATCTTGAGCTTTAGCTATTTTTCTTTTTAAAAGGAAACCAACAAGAGAAAAATGATGAAAATTGTTAACTCACAGATTTAGGAACTGGATTAGTCCAAATGAAATGAGGTCTTAAGCTATAAGTGATTTAAGAATTACATGAATTTATTTTTGTTCAGCTGGATATTTCTAAAGTGACTTTTCATTTAAATAATGAATTTTAGTGTCGAGTAGTATGTAGTAACTAATTTTTTTTTGCATTTCAAAAGTTTTATCTTTTATACAAGGAGCCACAGTAAATAATTTTTTTATTGATTACCTTACTGCAAAGTCATTTAGCTCAAAGTAAACTTCAAAATAATGGTTTATGAACTAGTCTCTCTTTACCATCGATCAGCTAACATTTGTTCTTAAATCTTGGATGCAGCCCATACAACAATACTCACAGTAAAATCTATTGAGAAATTGAGCCAATGACAGTATTAAAGGATTCTCACATATTGTCTCAATTGATCCACATTAAAATTCCTTAATATGGCACTTGTTACTTAACGTATTTTACAGTGGAGGAATCTGAAATGTCAGAATGTTTGGTACCTTACTCTTCATTGTTGCTGTGTGTTTGTTTCATCTGTATTCATGATTTATGTGAAACTTTTATTGCTGTTAAAAAGTATAAACTTAGGGAATCAGTATAGGTTAGTGGTTAAGATTACAAAGGCTAGTGATAGCTGGCCTGTGTTCAAATTGTGGTTCTAGTACATTCTAACCCTATGGCCTTGAACAAGTTACTATTTATTTCTATTTCTTTCCAGTAACCCTATTACATTGAACAAATAATTTAACCTCTGTTTACTTCTAATCTAAAAAAAAGAGTATTATTATTATACTCTATGTCCCACAGTTACAGTTATTATGATATTTAAGTGAATTAATATTTGTAAATAATTCATGACACTATAAATTCTAAATGTTACTTAATAATAAAAAGCTGAAAGATCTGAGAAAAGTGGCTAAATTATATAACTTCTATTAGGAAGTGATAAAGGTAGAACAAATTTTGTGATTTTTGGTAAGGTATACTTACTTTCAAGATGGCAGTTTTCTGGGTTTACTGAGGAATTTAGTAACATGAGGCTTGACTTAAAAAGAAGTATATATTTTTAGATTATTTTACCTCAGTATTTTAAGGAATTAAGAAATATCATGATCTTACCCAAACCTAGTGGAATAAAAACATACCTTTATTTATATTCTGTGTTGTCAAAAATTATTTAAAGGAAGTTAAAATATACATTTATACAGTAATTAGTAAAGTAAAATAAAATAGTTAAAAACATTTGAAAAAGTAAAAGTTGGAATGACAGTTTTTTGTTCTTTAAGAAAAACTCAGTTTTTCCCTCTTATGTGGGAAGAAATCCAGTTCTTTCTACCATATATTTCTCCCCTGCTGTGTGTTTCTTCCGACATGTGTCTCCTTTAGCTTTACAAAGAACACTTCACTTCTGGCAGTTCTATCCAGAAATTGTGTCGAAGTTTTTCCCCACACCAGGCAGTTCTCTGTGACACCAAATGGGTGTCCTACTTCAACTCAATTCTGACATTGTCTACTTGGAGATAGTATCAGATTCCACAGGGCAAGGTTTCAGTCCTACAAGACTGTTTTCCTCAGCCCCCCTTACCTACCCCACTCCCCACCTCAGACACCAATCACAAGCCCAAATTTTTTGCCTGTACTTTGGTTCACATTTGATTAATTCACTAGAATGGCTTACAGAACTCAGGGAAATACTTATATTTACCAGTTTATTAAAGGATATGATAAAGGATACAAATAAACATCTAGATGAAGAGATACATAAGACCAGGTCTGGGAGAGTCCTGGAAAAAGATTCTGTCCCCATGGACTTGGAGTGCATCACCTTCCCAGCATGGGGAGGGGTTCACCAACCTGGGAGCTCTCTGAATCCTAAACTTTTAGGATTTTATGAGGGTTTCATCATGTAGGCATGGTTTCATCATTAACATCATTAACCCCATTTTTAGCCTCTCTCCCTTCTCAAGAGAATAGGGGGCAGGGATGAACATCCTAAGCTTCTAATTATGGGTTGTCCTTTCTGATGACCAGGCCTCTCCCAGGAGCCATTCAGGAGCCCAGAGTTGCCTAATTAGAATAAAAGACTGCTATCATCCAGAACATGTGTTCTTTGTGTCAGGAACTGGGGTCAAGGACCAAATATTTAGAACAAAAGATGTTCCTAGTATTCTTATAATGTGGGAATTTCTAAGGGTTTTAGGAGCTCTGTGCCAAGACCCAGGGGCAGAGAACAATATATAATTTCTATTATCTCATAATTATACAAAATCTATATCAAGGGATACTAACCAATTTCTGTAGATAGACCATAACTTTGACTTGATGTTTTTTAGTAGTCACCCATTTAAAAAAAGAAGAAAAGGTCCCCCACCTTTACATTCTCACCTTTATAATTTCAGGAAAAGAAGACACTGAGTAGGAAATTCAGCCTTTGTCCTTAAATTATAGATTGTTAAAGAGTCAGTTCTTATTAGGAGCCACCTGCCCTAGAGTTGACAAACCTGGTTCCTCCAGTCTGGGGAAGATCCCACCTAGCCTGTCTAATTCGATTTTGGTTACATCACTCCATTCTGAATGGAGTGGGTACTTTCAAAGAGTACCCATTGTCCACAGCAAAAAAAGTTTAAACTCTTAAACGAAACTCTTAAGACTTTTACTTATCTAGTTCCTGCTTACTTCGTCAACTCTTTCTCCCTATACACTATATACTCCGGATGTTTCAACAACTGGACCTCTTCATATCTCAGTGGCCGAAACCAAAAAAATTAGATTCTGTATATTGATTGGGCTCAGCTATTTGGTTTTGTTTTCTGTGGTTAAGCTGATGTCACTCACTCAGCTACACTCAGCAGGTGAGTGTAAATTTCCAGCTGACAAATTTGGTGTCTCAGTTTCCTATTGTTTAAGTTCTTCTTTGATTTCCTGATTGATCCAAACATTATTGAGCAGGTTTGTCTTTAGTCTCCAAGTATTTTAATTCCTTCCAAACTTTTTCTTGTGGTTGAGTTCCAGTTTCAAACATTGTGGTCTGAGAATATGCAGGGAATCATCTCAAATCTTTTGGTATCGGTTTAGTCCCAATTTGTGACACAGTATGTGGCCTATTCTGGAGAAAGTTCCATGTGTGCTTGAGAAGAATGAGTATTCTGTTGTTTTAGGGTGGAATGTTCTATATATATCTATGATGTCCATTTGGTCCAACGTGTCATTCAAAGCTCTTGTTTCTTTATTGATTTTCTGTTTGGATAATCTGTCTGTTAGAGTGGCATGTTAAGATATCCTACAATTAGTGTATGCGTATCAATATGACTCTTTATTTTGATTAACAATTGCCTTATGTAGTTGGCTGTGCCTATATTGGGGGCATAAATATTTACAATTGTTAAATCTTCTTGGATGATAGACCCTTTAAGAATGATGTAGTGTCCTTCACCACAATGATGTAGTATCTCTGACTATAGTCTTTAGCTTAAAATCTAATTTATCTTATATGGTAATTGCTACCCCAGCTTTCTTTTGAGACCCGTTGGCATGAAATATGGTTCTCCATCCCTTCACTTTCAGTCTAGATATATCTTTAGGTTCCAAATGTGTCTCTTGTAGACAGCATATGGACAGGTCCTATTGTTTTATCCAGTCTGCAACCCTGTGCCATTTTATGGGAGTATTTACGCTTTTCACATTGAAAGTGATTATTGAAAGATAAGTTTTTATTGACATCATGTTGCCTGTGAAGTCCTTGTTTCTATAGATTGTAAGTTTCTGTTCTGTGTTATTCATATGTTCTTCCTTCTTTTATGGAACCCCCCTTAATATTTCTTGTAGTGCCAGCCTGGTGGTCACATACTCTTTTAATCCTTGCTGGTCTTGGAAGCTCTTTATCTCTCCATCCATTTTGAATGTCAGCCTTGCTGGATAAAGTATTCTTGGCTGCATATTCTTCTCTTTTAGTGCCCTGAATATGTCTTTCCAGCCCTTTCTGGCTTGCCAGGTTTCTGTGGACAGGTCTGATGTTTTTCTGATGGGTCTTCCTCTGTACGTAAGGAATCTCTTCCCCCTAGCTGCCCTCAGGACCTCTTGTCTAAAATAATAATTCACAAATTTTACAATTATGTGTCTGTGTGTCTTTCTAGACTCATTGATCATGGGTGGTGTTCTTTCTGCCTCTAAGACATGAACACTTTTTCCATTCCCCAGATTGGGGAAATTTTCATCTAGAATCTTTACAGCTATATTTTCTAGTCTTCTGTCTTTCTCCACCCCCTCAGGGATTCCAATAATTCTGATGTTGGAACATTTCATGGCCTCATTTATTTCCCTAAGTCTTCTCTCATGGTTCCTAAGAAGTTTGTTCCAGCCCTCCTCCTGACCTTTCTTCTCTACCATCTTGTCCTCTAGATCACTAATTCTATCATCTGTCTTCATTACCCTAGCTGTTAGACTATTTGAGTTAGATTGGATTCCATTGATGGCATTTTTAACATTGGCCTTCCTGGTTCTCAACTCTGCCCTTAGAGAGTCTATGTTGTCATTAATGTTTTTCTCCATCCTAGCCATTGCCTGAATAATTGTTACCCTGAGTTCCCTTTCCAACATACTGTTTATGTCCATATCCAGTAGTTCTAAGGGAGAGGGTGCAATCTCTGGGTTTTTCCTCAGTTGGGTGTTCTCCTCCTAGTCATTTTGATGAGAAGTGTTTGACGGGGATGTATAGCTGAATGTATCACTCACAATCCAGGCTAGGTGCACCCGGAAAAGTTTCAGAGCAATTGGAATTAACCACCAAAAAGAAAGAAAAAAGATAAAAGAGAGAGCGGGAAAGAGGAAAAAAGAAATCCCTGCCAAAATGAGCCCCCAAAATAAGATTTATAAGGTATATAAAAAACACGAAGAGACATAAAGACCGACAAAAATAAATGATAAGAAATAAAAGAAGCTAGTCAGAATGAACCCCAAAAATAAGATTTATATAATACTAGAACAAAAACACACAGAAACACTGATAGAAGGATAAGATGGAGGGTGGTTATAAATCCTCGATGCAGGCAAGGAAGGTTATTTTGGATCTTCCTGAGTGTATCGCTATATTGAACCTCTAGTTGTAATGTTAAGTAGTTGAAAAAAAAATTAAAAGACCAAGAATCATGAGAATGAATAAAAAAAAAGAGAAAAACCTTGTATCTATGAAATATACAGGTTCTAGGGCATTATCCGGAGCTTAATATATATTGGGGTTTTACAGTTTTATGGGGAAAAACACTGTGGTTATTATGGACCCTCTTGTTTTTTGCTTGTTTTCTGGGGAAGGGGCCTGCTGTGTTGTTTTCCAGTCAGTCTTGCTTGGGTTGAGTTGCCTTGCTGGCTGTCACTGGGCAGTTGTCTCCTTCTTTGGAAACCAGTTTTGAGACTTTTGTTTTCTGGAGGTTTTTCTTTTGTAGCTTTTACAGGCTTTTCAGAGGGTCCGAGCAAAGAATCTGCCCGTTTCCAGACCTTTGCCTCTGAGAGAAGCCTCAGTCTGCTCCCCCTGTGTGGTTCAGAACACCCAGATGCCCCCTCTGCAAACTCTGCTCAAACTGCAGCCTCTCACAGGTGGTGTGCACCCCAGCCACAGTACCAGTGGCCCTGCATAGTTCTGCTGGCCTCTGCAACCCCGCGCCACCACAGCCACAAGCGATATTGGTCTGGGAAGCTCACTTTCGGTGGCCGCCATTGCTGGATTGCTCTCCAGGCTCCTGGCCCACCCCCAGTATGGTTGGCCAGGTTCTCTCAGGTGTGGCTGGGAGCGCCCAGACTCTGGGTCTGGAGGGAGATAACCAAGGTCCTAGAGACCGCCAGCGGAGGCTCACACTGGGCTCTCTTAGAGGCTTGCAGGAGTGCACCCAGTCCATGCAGTGATGCTTGTAGAGAGAAGCTGCAGGCTCATGGTCCACACCAGACTCTCTAAGGCGCTTGCAGGAGTGCACACAGCCCACAAAGTGGTGTAAGCAGTGGAAATCTGCAGACTCATGGACCACGGACTGACCGCCCCCCGCCCCCGCCAGTCTCTCTTTGATGCAGGGGTTCGCCCATGATGGTGTCCTTCCTGGGAACATGGGCTTAGGCCCATGCCCATGACCACCCACTTCCACTAGTTGCTCCTTAGGATCTTTTGCTCTTTTTGAGTGTTTTTAACTAGACTCTAAGTTAATGCTGGTCCCCAACCACAGGGCACTTTCGTTTGGGGTATTACTTTCCTTGGGTTGCTTCTGGTGGCTCCCTCCCCCTTCTGTTTACCCTCTGATACAGGTCCCAGCGTTCCCACTTTGCTTTACCTCTCCACCGCTGCTTTCTGCTCCTGTAGAGATCCAGAAGTGAATCATCTTACTTCTCAGGCTGATTTCATGGGTATTCATCATGTTCTGGTAGATAGCCAGCTCACTTTGGGGGACCGATTGGAACAGGGTCTCCTACTTCTCCCCCATCTTGCCCCTCCCTCTATTCTTTTGTTTTCTTATTCCAAGAATAAAACATGTTCCGCTTCATCTACCCCTCAAATATCAAAACAGATAAGCACAACTAACACTTTAAGTAACTATTATTCTTTCAGAAATCCTTTGAAAGCTATATCCCCTTCCTTTTCTCATCCCCCATTATCCCCATTTAGAATCATATTATAAAAACTGTTCTAGAACTTGCTTAATTCAGTAAAGACAGTGTGGATATCCTTATAGATTAACTATTCCATCCTTGTTTATATATCTAATTAGTATTGATACTCAATATATAATAATTATTTAACCATTTTATTATTTTATAAATAGCTCCACTATGATTATATTCTACATAGATCTTTGTATGCTTATTTGTTTAATCTGAATTTTTTAATATTGATATTTTGCATTATTATATCTATATTTGATATTTATGAATGCAGTATATATTTGGGGTTAAACTTTGTTATAGAAACTGCAACCTATTTATTTCTATGAGTTTTCCTTTACTACTCATGTTTTATTTTTTTTCTTTCCTACTCAAGAACTAAGGATACTAGGAGCACCTGGGTGGCTCAGTCACTTAAGCATCTGCTTCTGGCCTAGGTCATGATCCTGGGGTCCTGGGATTGAGCCCCACGTTAGGCTCCCCACTCACTGGGGAGTCTGCTTCTCTCTCTCCTTCTGCCCCTCCCTACTGCTTATACTCTCTCTCTCAAATAAATAAATAAAACCTTTTCAAAAAAGAATTAAGGATACTAGACAAGAAACTAGTTAGGTATGGATGCAAAAACAAATATTTTTATCTCAAGTTATGAAAATTAAGTTTTCTTGATCTTAAAGTGAAAATGTTACTTCTTCCCTAATTTTCGCCTATGACTTTTTCACTCATGGACCAATTGATCTCCCTGCAAGATCACTCAAACTCATCATAATTAGAAACCCTCCCCCATAATACCTCCTGCCCTTATCTCAGCTCTTCCTGCACTGGGGCTTATTAAATATCTTTCCTGATGGCCATTTTGGAGATTTTTTAATCACCTGAGCCATGCTGTGATACCATCTGCTACCATTGTAAGTTGGGACACTTTATGTTGAGAGTGACTGAAAATACAACATAAATTGGTTAAAAGATGAAAGAAAATACTGGATTAATTGAAAAGGTCAGAAGTAAGAATAGGTTCAGATCAAGCTTGATTCGCTGTTTTAAAAATGTCACTAAGTGCCTGATTTCACTGTTTTTCTATTTTGTCTTTTCTATCTGCATTACCCTCAGGCTTCAAGCTCTTCTTTCATGGTAGCAAAATGGCTGAAGCTGTTCTAGATTTCATATTCTTTCACAACACCATCCGGAGATACAGAGTGTCTCTTTCCATACCCTCAGAGAAAAAGAATGAAAGTTCTTTTTCCCTATAAACTGAGGCAAATACCTCTCTGTGTTTAATTGAAAGATTAGATTAAGTGCCATTCCAGAGCCCAAAGCTATGATCAGGCAGAGTGACCACTCTCTTGACATAAAACAATTAAGACTTAGAGTTGTGCATGATAATAGAAGGGCCATTTGTAAAAACAAGCAAACAAACAAGCCTGGGTGTTGTTGCCAGAGACATTACGAATGGATGTGAAACAAGTATTTACTGCAGTATACAGGTTTTTATTTCTGCTAGGCTTACCTGATAATCAGACAATGCTAACCAGTCCCTTTTCCCCCAAGTTGTAGTATATTCTCATGTGTTTCAACTGGTGTCTCTGAATGTTTGCTCTGATACTTGTTTTGAAGGTCCTTTTTTTATAATATTTAGGATTATGTAGTAACAAATAAACAAAAACACAGGTATCAGGCATTCAGCCTTTTATTTGGCAACAATTATGTGCTGAGGACATTGTGCTATATCTTGGACAGATTGAGCAAAAGAAAACACTTCTCAGGATGGCACAATAGTAAGGATTAAAAGAAATGATTTATATAGTAATACATGGCATCATTCCTGGAGCGTGCGGTGTACTCAGTAGATGTTTGTCTTTCATTTCTGCCCATTTGCAGTCTCCCTATTCTTCCTCTGGCTGATTTCCCTACTCTCCTCTTATCAGTCCTCCTCGCACCAATGTAGTGACCTGAGATAATGCCTTCATTACCTATGAATACATTTTTAAAATCTTCCTTAATTACTAATTTGGACCTGTGAGGATTTCTGTACCTGTTGAAACTCATCTGTGATTTCTGGTGCTATTTGGAGATTGAGTTAATTTGTGGATAGTTTGACTTGCTCTCCTAGCTGAGTCTTGCATATGCTTAGGTTCTAACCTGTGTGATTCTAGAAGGCAAATATTTTTTTTAGCTCTGACCATTCTCTATTCATTCATTTCCTCTAAGTAAACAGCCATAAATCAATGGTGTATTGTCAGAGATGACAATTTTAGATAGAGAAGTAGATTACTTATTTGGCTGGAACAAGATCTTCGTCTACAATAAATTATTTACGTATTAAACTTAGTAAGTGGAAACAGTATTTATCACAATGTGTACTTTTCTCTTTTAGTTTAAATGATAAGTAAAAGTAATAAGTAGAAGTTTTATAGCCTTTCATTGACTGATGTTGATATTTTCTATAAATATTTCTGAGTGGAATAGATCAAAATAACTTACCATATCATAAATATGCTTCATAAATAAGCCTGAGACATTGACTATGACTTATTAAACTTTTGCCTGAAATTTTTAGTACACTTATAAAGAATTAAGATAAAAAATAGAGAAAAAGAAATGAACAATTTTACCAAAGAGAGAGATGATACGTATTTTCCCTTTAATGATTTGTAGTTTTTTATTGGATTATAACTTAAATAATGTTCTGTAGATTTGCATGTGTAGTAGATTGGAATAACAGCCATGTTTTAAATACTGATTACATAAGTATACCCTTTTTCTCAGAAAAGGTGCATGCTTTTTGTTATATTATCCTCTATTAAATGTCAAGATGGGTTGGTGTGGTACATATCTTTGAAGGCAAAGTTTGGGTGGAGGTGGTCACCTTATCAGCATATCGGTTATAGGTGCCTGTGATTTACTGAAATCGTATGAATCTGGAATTCAGAGTAAGACTAGACTGAAGATTAACAATATGATCAATCTTCATATATGTGACAGTAATTCATAGAGATGGAGGAAATGTTTGAAAGAAAAAGTAAAATGAGTAGAAGACCTTGAAATGAGGGTTGAAGGATAGTTAAATGAGTTTGAAAAAAGAAAGTAAAAGAGAAGGCAGAGGTAGGAGTGGATTCAGAAAGCAATATGTTATGGAAAACTAACTGGAAGACATAGCTAACAATCTTGATTGCCACTGAGAAGTCATGTCAATGTGCTTCGAAAAATATCTCTAATATTACTACTATTAGTAATAGTAGTAATAGAAAAATATCTCTAATATTACTACTACAAATTACTAGATCACTCAACATACTACTGAGTCACATTTTCATGGAGATAAGATCAAAATGAAATTGGGCTTGGTTAATTAATTAGAAATGAGAAAACAGATGCAATGAGCACAGTTACTTCTAAAATATTGCCTTGGAAGAATATAAAAATAGGAGATAGTGAAGTAGTTGGAAGGAGAATGGGATTGGATAGAGTTCTTATTTGTTTGCATTCATTATAGTGGATGAAAGTGAATATACAAGGGAGAAAAGGAATTTTCAAAATATAAAGTTTATGTGAGGAACAAGGTGGGAGGAATTTAAAGTATAGGTGGAGGGATGCTAACAAAATGAAGACATTATACAAATAAATTAAGAGACAACATATGGATGGAAAGAGGTCAAAGACCTACCTGTCTCTTATGTGAGAAAAAAACTGTAAATAGCCAATTAGCAAGTGAAAATGTACTTAATGTACTTGATATAAGAAATACAAACTAGGATATTCTATAATTTTAATAATTAATGTAATATTCTCATTATGTTTGCGTTTTAATTTGTTCAACTTTTCTGGTGGGACCATTTGACTGTTTTATATGTATACAATATATGGCATATCAGATTGGTCTAGAAATCTAAAATAGAAACAAAAGGAAAATTTCCAAACTCATTCTATGAGGCCAGCATTACCCTGATCCCCAAACCAGACAAAAAAACCCATAAAAAAGGAGAATTACAGACCAATATCCTTGATGAACATGGATGCCAAAATACTCAACAAGATCCTGGACAAGTAGGATCCAACAGTACATTAAATGTATTATCCATCACGACCAGGTGGGCTTTATTCCTGGGATACAAGGGTGATTCAACATTCACAAATCAATCAATGTGATAGAGCACATTAATAAAAGAAAAGACAAGAACCACATTATCCTCTCAATTGATGCAGAAAAAGCATTTGACAAAATATAGCATTCTTTCCTGATTAAAACTCTTCAGAGCGTAGGGGTCGATGGAACATTCCTCAATATCATAAAAGCCATCCACAAAAAGCCCACAGGGAATATCATTCTCAGTGGGGAAAAACCAAGAGCTTTTCCCTTAAGGTCAGGAACACAACGAAGATGCCCAATATCACCACTTTTGTTCAACATAGTACTAGAATTCCTAACATCAGCATTCAGACAACAAAAAGAAATAAAAGACATTCAAATTGGCAAAGAAGACATTAAACTCTCTTTCTTTGCAGATGACGTGATACTTTATGTGGAAAACCCAAAAGCCTTGACCCCCACATTACTAGAACTCATACAGCAATTCAGCAACATGGCAGGGTATAAAATCAATGCACAGAAATCAGTTGCATTTTTATACACTAAAAATGTGACTGAAGAAAGAGAAATCAAGGAATCAATTCCATTTACAATAGCACCAAAAACCATAAGATACCTAGGAATAAACCTAACCAAAGAGGTAAAGGATCTGTACTGTAGAAACTACAGAACACTTATGAGAGAAATTGAGGAAGACACAAAGAGATGGAAATACATTCCATGCTCATGGATTGGAAGAATAAATATTGTGAAAGTGTCTATGCTTCCCAGAGCAATCTACACTTTCAATGCAATCTCTATCAAAATACCATTGACATTTTTCACAGAGCTGGAACAAATTATCCTAAAATACAAGGATCCAGAAAAGACCCCGAATCATCAGAAAAATGTTGAAAAAGAAAGCCAAAGCTGGAGCATCACAGTGCCTAACTTTAAGTTATACAAATCTGTGATCATCAAGACAGCATGGTATCGGCACAAAAACAGACACATAGATCAATGGAGCAGAATAGATACCCCAGAACTGGACCCCCAAATATATGGTCAACTAATCTTCAACAAATCAGGAAAGGATACCTAATGGGAAAAAGTCTCTTCAGTACATGGTGCTGGGAAAATTGGGCAGGCACATGCAGAAGAATGAAGCTGGATTATTCTCGTACACCATACACAAAGATAAACTCAAAATGGATGAAAGACCTCAATATGAGACAGGAATCCATCAAAATCCTAGAGGAGAACATAGGCAGTAACCTCTTTGATGTTGGCACAGCAACCTCTTTCAAGACATATCTCTAAAGGCAAGGGAAACAAAAGCAAAAATGAGATTTTGGGGCTTCATCAAATAAAAACTTTTGCACAGCAAAGGAAACAGTCATCAAAACTAAGAGGCAAAACATGGAATGGGAGAAGATATTTGCAAATGGCATTATGGATAAAGGGCTGGTATCCAAGATCTATAAAAAACTTCTCGGGCACCTGGGTGGCTCAGTGGGTTAAAGCCTCTGCCTTTGGCTCAGGTCATGATCTCGGTCCTGGGATCGAGCCTCGCATTGGGCTCTCTGCTACCCAGTCAAGAAATGGGCAGAAGACATGAACAGACAGTGCTTCAAAGAAGACATACAAATAGCAAACAGACACATTAAAAAATGCTCAACATTATTAGCCATCAGGGAAATACAAATCAAAAGTGCAATTAGATACCACTTTATACCAGTTAGAATGGCAAAAATTCACAAGACAGGAAACAAGTATTGAGAGGATGTGGAGAAAGGGGAACCCTCTTACACTGTTGGTGGGAATGCAACCTGGTACAGGCACTCTGGAAAACAGTATGGAGGTTCCTCAGGACGTTAAAAATAGAACTACCCTATGATCCAGCAATTGCACTACTACAAAGATACAGATATAGTGAAAAGAAGGGGCACATGCACCCCAGTGTTCATAGCAGCAATGTCTGTAATAGCCAAACTGTGGAAGGAGCTGAGATGCCTTCAACAGATGAATGGATAAAGAAGATGTTCATATATACAATGGAATATTATTCAGGCATCAGAAAGGATGAATACCCACTATTTGTATCAACATGGATGGACCTGGAGAGGATTATGCTAAGTGAAATAAGTCAAGCAGAGAAAGACAATTATCATATGGTTTCACTAATACGGAGGACCATAGGGGATGGGAGGGAAAACTGAATGGGGAGAAATCAGAGAGGGAGACAACCATGACAGACTCTGGACTCCAGGAAACAAACAGGGTTACAGAGGGGAGCGGAGTGGGAGGGTGGGGTAACTGGGTAATGGATATTAAGGAGAGCACATGCGGTGATGAGCACCGGGTATTAATATGAAAGTAATGAATCGTTGAACACTACATCAAAAACTAATAATATACTATATGCCAGCTAATTGAACATGAAAATAAAAAAATAATTAAAAAAACAAAACCAAAAGAAGATAAAAAAAGAAATCTATAAAGTTATTTTCTGAGGATGATATTAGGCAAAATAAGATGTGACAAGTAAGATTACTTATTTATAGAAATCACCTGAAGTATTGCCTAAGAATTAAAAATATTTAATCCCAGTAATATTTTGGAGAAATTTCACTGCTTTGTATTTAAATTAAAAACTAAGAAATTTTATTGTATTCAGTCTGAAGTAAATATGTTTTAAGAAAAATAATCTGTGTAGTGTTTAAGAAAGTTGATCCAAAGAGTGAATTGAACTAAGTAGATCTAAAACATTGTAAAAGGGGAGTGTCTTAGCCTATAAACAGAATTTGTTTTTTTATAATGCTGTAGTAGTAATTGAAGCATCAATCAATAAATCTTATGACAGTTATCATTAAAATTTAAGGTACAGGAAATACCTTATTCTAATTTTGGGCTCAGCAGGTAAACATCTTTTTATTTTACGTTCATTAAAGATATTTGACAGTGAGGAGAAAATATACTGTTCTGGTATTCACTCTGCTTCAAAGCTTTGCTGCTTCTGTAAATTAATAAATATACATATATATTACAGTATTTATGAGCTGGGTAATGTAGATACATTGATAAGTGTCTTTCTAAGCTAAAAAACCTGCGGTCCAAAGTCTGGAATCTGATGTCAAAGCATCTCTATGTTGTGAGCCTTTGTGTGCCTATCTAGGTGGCTAGTTTTGTTTTTACCCAAATGCATGCTGTCTGGCTCATTCTGTGTCTTAAAAAACAAATACAAAAACAAATGTTTTAAAGGTCTTAAAAATTTCCCTACTTTTTCTCTCATTGAGTTAGTGCATAAGAATTTATTCAAGAGAGTCACACATATACATTGGTAAAAGATCATAAGATATTATGTTTAATAGAAAAATATTAGACAGCAACTCATATATCCAATAGTAGTGAATTGGTTAAGTGATGCTTTTAATAAATTTTTAAGGAAATGGGAAAACACCTATGGTATATTGCTACAGGACAAAGTTGTTTTAATAAGCAGTATAGGGTGCCTGGGTGGCTCAGTTGGTTAAACAATTGCCTTCAGCTCAGGTCATGATCCTGGAATCCCGGGATCAAGTCCTGGATCAGGGTCCCCGCTCAGTGGGGAGTCTGCTTTTCCCTCTGCCCCTCCCCCATCTCATGCTCTCTCTATTGCTCTCTCTCTCATTCTCTCTCTTTCAAATAAATAACTCTTTAAAAAATAAATAATAAGCAGTATATTCATTATGCTACCAATTTTGTAAAAGATAGACAATGTGTATTTGTGTTTATACATATATACATATATATATATGCATGTATGCATCTATCCATTCTCTATCCATCTATCAATAGAAGCATAAACACCTGCATATTAATAATGGCTCTCTTGATGGTAGAAACTGTATTTATCACTGCTATGCTAATTTTATTATAATTTGAAGTCATTAAAATGCCAGTTTGTTTTGTTTAATTTTATTTGTCATGACCATAAAATGAATTCAAACAAAAATATATAGTTTTTCAGGAACAGTTTTTAAAAGAACTTTAAAAAGCAGTATTTTTGTTGAGTTGATAAATGATTTTTGTTGGTTCCTGAAAAATTTGGACATCCCTCCTATAGTACTTTGTGAAACCTGACATCCTAATTATTCTCATATCATATGGAACCCTTCCGAGAGATTTCTGGTATCTCTATAATAGCACTAAGATTCTATTGTAGTTAATGGTTATTTAATACTTGACCATAGCCAAAGGACAAAGGTACAGTTTGGCTTGGTTTTATCCTGTTTTGTTTAGGCATGGTGGTCACATTATTACTGTAATATGCTGTCAGCTCTTAGGCATACTATGTACTTTAAAGTTGGATTGTGATTCTTTAAAGTCGATGAAAGATAAAAATTATATTACATTTGATATTAAACTTCAACACAATATGGAATATATTTGAGTCTGGATGTATGTAACTGAAAATAACTTATACTTGGCTATTTGTTGGCCCTCAGGGACTAGCTTTAGGGGTTCTGTTGTTACTCTGCCGACTTTATCATTTGCTTTTGGTAGGTATTAGGTTGCTCAGGCTGCCACAACAAAATACCATAGACTGGGGGCTCATCCAACCGAAATTTATTTTTCACCTTTGGCGAGACTGAAATTCCAAGATCAGGGTTCTAACAGGGTTCAGTTTCCAGTGGGACTCTTCCTGACTTGCAGATGGCCACGTTCTTGCTAAGTCCTCACATGGCCTTTCTTTAGTGCATGTACACAAGGAGAAAGAAAGAGCTCTCTGGTGTCTCTTATAAGGATACTAATAATACTAGATCAGGGCCCTACCCTTATGACCCCATTTAACCTTAGTTACTTTTGTAAAGGCCCTATTTTCAAATATAGTTACATTGTCAACATATAAATTTTGAAGGTTCATAAACATTCAGTCCCTAACACTGTGTAGTCTCTGGTAAAGGCTGAATTTCACTTAGGCATGATCTTCTCACCCAACAAGTGGTATTGAACATAGAGCACCCAACTTTACAGAATTAAGTGTGAATTAGTGCAGAAATATATTATGTGTCATACAGTAAGCACTTAAAACAATATGCTTATGAGTATCTAGCTATGATTAATATGTAATGTTGCTTATATTCCTAATAATTGAATATATCTTTAAACCTGAAGCTCATGTGTAGTTCATTTTACTGAAACCAGAGTTTAATATACTTCCTATCTTATTAAGTGATGTTTAAATTGCCATGCAAATAATTTGGTTTATTAGAATGTCTTGATCATAACAATTGCATTTTAATTTTAATTTTTGAGGTCCTTTTAAAAATTGCTTTTAATTATTCAAATGTAAAAAAATAATGGTGTATGTTATATACATGTGAGTGTAAGGATTAGTAAAACTTTTTTTCCCCCCATTCTTACCCATCACTCAAGGTTCATTTTAAGTGTCACTACCTCAGACAGAGCTTCCCTGATCCACAAGGAAATAATCCACGTCATTTTCTTTTAAACCTCAAAGCTCAACTTATTTTCAATAATTTGTCTCCTTCACACAGAAATATCCTATTTGATATTCAGAAATTTACACTTTGACTTATATTCAGACTGACTGAAGAGAACATTTTCATATGATGTTATTAACTTTTATGTCAACTAAATGAGGGTAGACATCTCAGGTAGAGGTCTGGATTTCTTGAGCAGGAATGAATTTTAAATGCCACCAGTTTTAAAAATCAATGAAAACACTAACATGATTTGAAAGGCAGTTTGAGAGAAAATACCATTGTTTCCAGATTTGGAAAATATATATAGATAAATAAATCACTTAGTGTCTTCTTGAAATATAATTCAGCATTTTTGATAGTAGTGTTTTGAGGTAAAATGATTACAAAAGTAAAATCTGATTTAAGAAACTAAATGCTGGATCCTTATGTTGAATAATTATTATTTATTTTATTATTTTATTTTTCTTTAACCCTGAAGCATGTTGTAAAGGATCCTTGCATCTTAAAAAGGAAGAACCTTTGTATCACAATGAGTTTTTCTCTGAGAGTTCTTATTCTTGATATAATAATACCTTTCTAACATTATATTTTAAATTATAATTTTCTACTATCAAGCTTAAGTGTTTCTGGTGATACTTCCTACCCGTCAAAAGTATAGTATTATATTTCCTTTAGGGTCTCAGATTTAATAGATATAAAATTCTCATCTCATCTTTGATAGATATAAAGTAATAGTTTACAGCTATGTATAAAATAGAAGACTAACATACAAATAATAAAATATAAAATTACAGTGTTTTATTCCTAAACTCTTATTTTTTTAAGAATATTTTTACTCACAGTGCTCTGATTCTAAGCTTTGTTTTCTTTGTGAAGCCTGACAAAACATAATTATAGGAATGTAATTTTTCCACTTTCGGAGAAAAATGAAATAAAATATTACATTCTTGTTTTACAATCTTGTGCAGATTGTATTTTAGCTTGATTAGCTAAGATGGTTGTTAATGTATAAAAGTTATACTTAGAGTCTGTTATTAAAGTGATGAAATAATTTTTCAGTGGCACTGAAAGTTAATGATATATAGAAATGCATATGAAGGGGAAAGATGATAACTTAAATAACAAACTAGACTTTTGGATAAGTTCTCATATAAATTTACTGATTCTACTCCAAATATGCAGCATGATAAATGAAGTTAAACAGAGAGCAAGCATAAGAGAGAGAAAGAGAGAGACTCTAAATAAGGTAAACTTCACTTTCAAATTATATTGCAAGAACAGGTTGTTCTCTGGGCTCAAGCTGCAGACTCCTGAACCTATCAGGTCATGTGAGAGAATTGCTTCCTATATGATTACTGAAAAAAAGCATCAAGGATTAAGAGCTGTTGTTTAGCATCTCCTAGCATAAAGTTTGTCTGTATAAATTGGCCTTTTAATCTGTAGTTCTAGAAATTCTGATGGAAGGGAGAGCTGCTCTTGGTTGTGAATACAGGAAGGATGGATTTGGCTACATAAACCAAAGGGGGACAGTCTAGTGTTATGCACTAGGTTGACTCCAGCCTATTGTTCCTTGCTGTTTTACCAAATATCACCAGGATTTTCCAAAATTATCATTCCCTCCTGCTGAACAGAACAGGGGACACGCTCTTCAGGGATTCTTTGTATTTGGTGCGACCTGGAAAATTTTAACCCCCATTGCCTTTAAAGGGATGACCAACACACATCCCTAATCTTTACGGCTAGCTCTTCGTTACCCATCAAGACTTGAAATGGCCCCGTACTGCTACTAGTAATTCCCAATATCCTCAGCATTTCCTATTCCATCTGCTTTAGTTATATCAGGTGGGTAGTTATTTGGAGCCCTCAGAGTGCTCCTGGAACCTGTTAAGGTTGGTTAATGGCATCTGGTTATAATGCCTTCCCCTAACTATTTTTAAAGCTATGCCAGGTTTAATGCTATCTATTTCTTGACCTTTGTGTGCACTATCATCTCTCTCTATATAGATTTTAAGTTTATTACCTAACTCCCTGACGTTTTGTTCTTGACTTGCTGTTTTGTGAGGAGCTTAGATATACATTCTCTGTGCTTCTCTGTGCTCTACACATGCACAGACTCATTCCAAAATTAACTAAGGTCATGCACTGTGGCAGATTCATTCTCTACTTTCAAGGGATGCATCACTTTGAGCATATGGACCTGCAACCTCTCCAGAAGTACCTTTTTATCTCTGCCTCTAATATTTCATTCCTATACATATTCTTGGCAGTTTGAGGTTCAGACACTTTTAAAGATTTTTATTTATTTATTTATTTATTTATTTATTTATTTATGAGAGAGAGAGAGAGAGTATGCACAAGCAGGAGGAGGGGAAAAGAGTGAGGGAGAGAATCCTAAGCAGACCCCCGGTAAGCATGGAGGCCCAGAGCCCAACAGGGGGCTTGGTCCCACAACCCAGAGACCATGATCCCAGCCAAAACCAAAAGTCAGATGCCCAACCAACTGAGCTACCCAAGTGTCCTGTGGTTCAGAAACTTATACAATAAAAGTTATTTCTCACCTAAACCTAGTCAATGAAAGTTTTCTCATTTGGATAGCTTTTCTGAGCATCTCTTTTCCAAGTGGTGATTCAGGGAATCTCTGGGATGTAGAATCTTTTCTATTTTTATAACACTGACATCTTCAACACATGGCCTTCAAGGTTCTGGGATAGGTGAAAAAAAAGTGGAATATTTCTCTGGGGATTTCATGGCCAACCCAGGAGTATTACATACCACCAGAACTTAGTCACATGGAATTTTTGGCTGTCAGGGAGGCTTGGGTAATGTGTGCTGAGGTTAGTAAGCTCATAGCAGAATCTCTGCCATGTCATATTTCTGTTTTAGGTTAATTCCCTTCAGGTTTATGAGTGACTGCAGCAGCAAATGTCTATCCAGTAGGAAAAAGAAAGACTTTATTCTAACTATGGACAGGTCTTCCCTTACAGCTTTAGTCACAGAGCAAATTACTTTATGGAGGAGAGTTGGATACCTGAGAAAATCAGGCTTCTATAAAGGAAGGAAGAAGCAGTGACTAGATACCAGACAGATCAACTGTGAGTATGATAGAGAGCCAGGGCAGAATGGTTTCTCAAAACCCAAGAGAAGAGAGATTTGAAAAGATGGTGTGGCTGATCTTTTGCAAAGAGTTCAATGATGAGGATTTTTAAAGAGGCTAACCTTGGAAATTAGTCTTTAGTAAATTCAGTATTAATAGTCTAAAGAGATCATGAGATTATTTTTCACATTGTGGTTTATTGAGGGGTACATAGTTGCTGAGAAAATGGACCCAGGGTATCCATTCATTATGCAAGGGACCCTCCATGCAGTTGACTTTCTTTCCTAAATGAATATTTCATTCTCAGTGAAGATTTAAACTAAATACAGTGAACATTGAGCTGTAAAGATAATATAAAAATATTATGATAATTATAGTTTACTTCATTAAAAAGTGAGTTCTGTTGAAATTTAGCATAATGCCAGTATATTATTTGTACTTTTTAATTTTTTCAATGCTCATAGATCCAAAGAGAAATATCATTTATGAAATTGAAATTATTTATAATAGTGCAAATTCAAGCCTATGCTAATTGCTCTAATAACCCAGATAATTAATTATTATGCATTCCCAAAATGGAATCCCATTAAGTTATTTTACTATGATGGATGTAATCATTTTGATAATATAAGTAATCTACACATTTTTCTAGATTAATCACAGATGCTGTTCTAAAGCTGCTGTAATGTAGTGCATTATAATAGTTTACTTATGATCACCATCAAAGGTCTTTAAATGCCCTTAATCACATTCAAATTTTATCACTTAGAAGTAAATTGATTTTTTTATTCCAAGTAACATATCTGATATGACTTATTTTCTACAAAACAGATAACTTGTATGTAATCATGAAATGAACTAAATAAATATTCAGGCTATTAAATAGTTTGTATTGACTAAAAAAAGTTATCTGAATCATTGTAAAAGTTACTTAAATTAGGTCGTTCTGATTTCCTACTTAGACTCAATCGCCTCCTACTAATTTATCCTATCTCCAATTCATCCTACATCACTAAATTCTTCTTCTAAAGCAGGAAAACTCCTACTAATTTATCCTATCTCCAATTCATCCTACATCACTAAATTCTTCTTCTAAAGCAGGAAAACCCACCATGTAACATCCCAATTTTAAAATTATATTGATAACTTCCTTTTACCAAAGGATGAAAACCAAATTCCTCTCTACTTTCACTCCTACTTCCCTTGCTAGCTAGCTTCATATCCCATTGGTCTCAAGCAGAGTCCTTCCTGAGCCATGCTTGTACATCTGCTGGGTCTCCTAACACAAGCGTAAGATACCTGAGTCAAAAATATTCTTAAAATATTAACTGTTTTTTTTTTACCATGGAAATTTCTTTTTTCTTTGCCTTTATCCATCTTTTTTATAAAAGATTTTATTTGTTCATTTTAGAGAGTGCGCGAGAGCATGAGCAGCAGGGAGAGGCAGAGAGAGAGGGAGAAGCAGACTCTTCACTGAGCAGGGAGCCCAATGCAGTACTGATCCCAGGACCCTAGAATCATGACCAGAGCCAAAAGCAGACATTTAACCAACTGAGGCACATAGGCTCCTGCCTTTATCCATTTCAAGTAGTTTGGTTCTGCACTTATGCCAAGGGGAAAAATATGATGAAAAAAGTAGAGAGAGGAAAAAAGATCATCTTTCTTACTTAGGAGAGATTGGGCTCTTAAGGGAGCAGAAAAGGCTCATGGCATAGTTAAAACACATCACAGAAAAATGAGTTAAGAGCAAAGCTCACTCCCTTTCCTTTTACCTCTAGATAGCTTTATGGGGTCTAAGAACACAAGAGATCTGTCCTACATTACCTAGGTATAGGGCAAGACCCCACCAAAGAAATTGATGCAAGATGTGTCTAGACAGATAGCATCACCAAGTTTCAGCCCTCTAGCATGGAGTATGAATTGCCAAATGATTCTTGTATTCCCAAGAATGGAATAGAAGAAGCAGAAAGAGATCTGTGATAAAAATAGGTCACAAGATAGAAGCCAAAAGTTTTCATTGAGACTTGTGCAAACTATTAACAAATCGTTTTAGTGATGCCTATAAAGCCAGAAGGTATTTAGGTTCTTAATGGTCTCATCCCCAGTGTTGATATAAAATGGGAAACCCTAAGAAATTATACTCAAAGGAGAAATTTAGCTATGACCAAGCAAGATATAAAGGCTACATTTCTTGTGCACATGAAATTATACTCTGAAATTCCCATTAGCCGTGGAAATTTATACCTAGTTCTTTGTGTATATTTAAGTAATTGTATAATAAAGATAATCCACTCATGAGGTCCAATCATATTTTCCTTTAATAGATGCCCATACATTTTACTAATATTTGATAACAAAATGAGGCCTAAGATTTCTTTTTTTTCTTGAAAAATCAATTTTTATTTTATTTTATTTTTTACTTTTAAAGAAAATGATCTACATTTCTTACCTTCTTTGTAAGGAAAGTCTCCAGGTTAAATGTTGACAAGCATTATTATAAATGATGCAATTATAGGAATAAAGGCAGTTCTTGTCCTCAAAGAAGTTGAAGTGTAGTAGGGTAATGTACTTACAAAAACAATATAATTATCCATGAAGGGGCTCCTTATAGCAAACTATTAGGTACTGTGTAATATCAGAAAAGCTCCCTTTTGAGTTGAGTTTATACCCTTTGAGTATAAACATTGAGAGATTTATACATTAGGTGGAGGGAGTTTATCCAAAAAAATAATTTGGTTGCTTTTTCATTAAATGGAAAAAATGGAAAAAAATCCAATGTAGTTAATTTTCATACTAATGAATTTATTTAATGCACTGTGATCTATCATTTTTTACACTAGAAACACTCTTGAAATATTGAATATAAAGCTTGTAATTTTATGCCAACTCATCCTCTTACATTTTCTTATTGACCTAACATTTTGTCCTTGAGCTATAATTAAAACTATGTCTAAGAATTTTAGGTTTTTTTCTAGGAGCAGTTTCTCTTTACCATTGTAGAATGTCTTGATATTTAATTCTCTTGCAGAATCCATATAAAAAAATAAAATTAAAACAAACATATTTCTATAGCATAAAGTTTGTTTTGGGTTGCACTGTGTTCCCCAAAATGACCTGATGAAGTTCTAACTTTGGGTACCTGTGAATGTGATTATATTTGGAAATATGGTCTTTGAAGATATAGTCAAATTGAAGTCATACTGGATTAGTATGGGCCTAATCCAATATGACTAGTGGTTTTATAAGAAAAGAAGAGGCAAACACACACACACACACAGAATATCATGTGACAATGGAGGAAGAGATTGAAGTTATGCTACCACAAAACAAAGGATAACAAGGGTTCTGGGCAACCACTAGAATTTAGGAGAGAATTAATTATGGGGCAGTTTCTTCTGCACAGCCTCCAGTGGGAAATGGCCTTGCTATCAGATTTCTAGCCTCCAGAGAACTGTGAGAGAATAAATTTCTGTTCTTTTAAGCTACCCACTTTGTGATTCTTTGTTATAGTGGCTCTAGACTAATACTAGATTAATTCCCATTGCCTTGGTCATAGACTTTTTGGAAATGAACCAAATCCACAAATTAGCCTTTATTGCTCATTTAAATAGCTTGTTATTAGAGTATATAACTTCCCATGTAAATTATTGTCACAGCAGGGTTGTTTGGAAGCAAGCACTCCCATGGAGTTTCAGGTCTGTTTATCAGCAGCCGGTATTACCCTTCTAAGGGCAATTCAGTCCCCTGCTCTTGCCCTGTGGCTCAAAGGATCCTATCATTTGGAGTGACTCCCTTGAGAGTTTTAAGTCCTCTTCTGATATCTGAAAATGTCTGGGGCTGGTAGACAAAATAAGTGGCAGTGTCCATCCCCATTTCCTCTTTTTGGGTGTCTTATCTTCTCTCCTTTGTGTGGATTCAGCCAGATTCCCTGAAGAACTCCTGAACTTGTACCTCTGAGGTCTTTTCAGGATCCCAGTGTCAGCATTCTGGTTCCAGGAAGGTGGCCTAGTCAACAAATTGCTTCTGCTTATTAGTATGCTAATTATTCCACAGGATCATACAGCATTGGGCTGCCAGGATGATGGTCTGGATATGCTGATTTAGGATGACTTCTGCCTCACATTAAACATATGACAATTTAGGGATCTGAGTAAAGGCTCTTATCTATTGATATGTGTGCTTTTCCTTGTCCATCTTCTGACTTGCAGTGTAATTCCAATCTATAGCATTCAAGGACATTCACCTCCTCAGGCTTGGAAGCATGTTTCAGGCAGTCTTTCAGAATAGCAGGGCTTTTCTCCTTTTGAAACTGCTTTCGAGACTGGTACTGCACAAAATTGGTAGGACCTTCCAGTCAATGACCCTTTTTTGTCCAATTGATGTGGTTATATTATGTGCTTCTGAATCAGCCTCAGGCCATGCCAGTAAGGGATAGACATTTCTTGCACGAGTGGGACTGTGCATGGACCACTTGCCTATCCTCCCTGCTGTTGGTAGTACGTGGAAGGCCAGGGTCAACACACAAAGATATAATATTCTAGAAGTGCAATGATTATTGCCTCAAGAGTTCAACAGTAGTCATGTTTAAAAATGTGTTGCTTTACACTTATGCTGCTCCCATGGCATAAAGTGATGCTTTACATTTGTGTGTTACCATTCCAAGTGGTAAAGTTAGCATGACTGCAAAATAAGTTAATGTTCATGGTTTTCTGCATGTTTTGAGTAAGACCTGCGTTTGTGGTCAATACCAATGAAGCATAGCGTATCCCTCGAGAGTGTCACTAGAAGCCAATATTCATGATGGATGATGCAGCGTCAAGAGCAATAATGTGAGCATCAAATAGTAAATGGAATTACAGAACTGCAGAGCCAAGAATATCTATATTGCTCAATATAAACAAGTTCCAAAGAGCAATGACATTGCGAGTAATAATAGCATAGCTATCTTTTTCCTTTGGATAAAAGAAATTAATCATAAATGGGACATTTGAGAGTAAAGAACAAAGAGGCAGTTCTATAATCTGAACAGGAAGACATGGAGCCTGGATACTGTGAAAAATCTTTAAGTTCACTGATTGAATAATAAATATATAAATACTTCTCTGGTCTTCATTCTAAATCTTTATTGATAAATCATTGTACTTCACCGGACAATATATTTTAAGTAAAATTTTTGTGTAGACAAGAGCCTTAAAAAAATATTTTCCCTGGACCACTTATCCCCTAGGGTGGTCCTGTCAGTAGCAGTGAGAGGGCGGGGTTAGAGGAGCAGGACTGGGTCCAGGGAAAAGTTGACTAAACCTTAGTCAATGCAGCTGGGTTAATGCCCCTCATTTGCCTGAAACAGTCTTGCTTTTAAGGCCCTGTGTCTCTCAGTCCCTGGTCCTTTGGGCAAGATGGCCCTCTGCAGTGGAGGCAAGCCCTGAAGAAGTCCATAGCTGGAGACCATATGTGTTATAAAAGAAATAAATAATACTTCAGTTATAAAAATAATAAAATAATATTTTTGTGCTCTAGTCCTTACCACCCCAAATCCTCACTATCTGAAACCAAGTACTTTAACCTATTTATTTCCACATTTCTAAATAACCTCTTAATCCAATAAAATTGGATTTTTCTATTTTAAACTTGTTTATTCGTTTTTTTTCTGGATTTTATTTATTTACTTGATAAAGAGGAGAGAGATCACAAGTAGGCAGAGAGGCAGGCAGAAAGAGAAGGGGAAGCAGGCTCCCTGCTGAGGAGAGAGCCTGATGCGGGGCTCGATCCCATGATGCTGAGATCATGACCTGAGCCTAACGATGCTGAGATCATGACCTGAGCCTAAGGCAGAGGTTTTAACCCACTGAGCCACCCAGGCGCCCCTGTTTATTTGTTCTTAATATAGAAGACCTACGTTCCTTAAATCATTACATACTTCTTTTTCCTCCACCTGACCACACACTCTTTCATTCCAGCCTACCAATATATTCTTGTATCATAATTTTTCAGTAATTCAGTATTCAGTAGTGACATCATCTGATTATGGAAGTTTTGTTTTCAGCTGAATAAAGTTGTGATAATTATTTTCTTTGTACAATCTTCTTTCCTCTTGGAGACAGATATCATTCGGGCAGTCCTGTGTTCCGTTCTTGTCTGGATTACATGCTCTGTGGAGTGAGTGCAGAGTTCTCACCTCAGAGCCTCCTTTTGGTAACATGTTAGGAAAATGTTTGGCCTGTCTCTGTTAAATCCCATTTTCTGGATACCATATTTTGTTTCCTCTTGATTTACCCCATAATTTTTGTGCTGTTCATTATGGGAGAGGAAAGGCTTTCTATTCCTCTAGATTCAATAGCCGGGTCTATAAAATAAACTGAAAACAGTCAAGTGAATATCCAAAAGGTGTACAAATTTATTCACTTTTAATATTACATGCACAGAGACATCACCGGAGAAAAAAGGAGTACCTCAAAAAGTGGTGAGATTCGAGAACTTATATATTGTCTCAATATGAGAAGGGTCATGGAGATATAGGCCGCTTGGAGAAGACTATAAATGATTTTTAGGAAAAGTGAATAGGAAATATGATAGTTTGTGACACAGTTTGTCTGGGTGTGGTAATGAGTTCTAGTCATCTTTGCTGTGATAAGCCAATCTTCTGTGGTCGTTGACACTCCTGGGGAGGGGATTTACGACACTTGAGTTCCTTTTGGAAGATCTGTCTTTAGGCAGATAAGGGGAATTCAAAGAAAGGCTCTTTCCGCATTTACTGTTTTCAGTGCCTTCAGCTGAAAATAATCCATATGCCACAGAGAGGCATTATTTAGGCAGCTATTCTGCCACCCTCCAACTTTGGCTTTATGAGAAAGACGACAAGAAAATTTTGAGAACTTGAAATTTTGAAAATGTCTTTATTTCTCATACTTGATTATTTGAGCAAATCCCTAGGCCAAAAATAATTTTTCCCAGCATGTTGAAGTATTCCTGCAATGTCTTATAGCTTGAGAATGTAGATGGGCTTGCCAAGAAGACCTCATTGGAAGGTGGGAAACCTCAAAAGATCAGTGTTTACAAGTGTTTTCTTTAAGCTGATTTGTGTTTTCTAGAGAAGGCCCTGCTTTGGCTGAATGGGAAAAGATGACTAAAGAATCTCATTCTTCAAAATTTAATTTCAATGAATCCTTCTGTTACCAGTGTAGATATTCAGCCGTTAGTATCCTTGGGTTTATATCCACCATTGTTCAGTGTCTTCAGAGGGTAAACATTTTGTCTTCTGTTAAGGAGTTTGTACAGGCTGGGAATGGACCTTAGGCAGATTAGGAAGTCTAACTGATGCTGATGTTAAGTTTCAACGACTCTGCCAATTTTCAGCTTTACTCAGTACCTCAGTTTCCCCCATATTGTAGGGTCTGGGAGAACGAATAGGCTTCCTTTTGGGCCTGCTACCCCGGCAAGTTGTTTGCTTTCAGCCTTCTCTGGACTGCTAGATCAATTAATATTCATACGCTTTGTAATTCCCCAAATTTCATCTTTTGTCCTCTGTTTTTGTTCTTTTGTGTTTTTTATGATTTCGTGGGATTTTATTTATTCTTTGTTGTCATTTTAGTTCAGTTTTAAGAAGAGGAGTTAAGCATGTACATTCAGTGTCATTTAAATCACAGCTTCTGATCAACAACTTCAGTAACATTTCCGTCTTTTTTTCTCTCTGCTGAAATATTTCTCTTCTGGAAATGGCAAAATAGTACAAAAATTCTGATCACATGTGGTAGAGTGAAGATTTTTATTTCATTTTCTTTTTTTTAATTGACGTGTAATGTATTATTTGTTTCAGGGGTACAGGTCTGTGGTTCATCAGTGTTACACAATTCACAGCACTCACCATAGCACATACCCTCCCCAGTGTCCATCCCCCTGCCACCACATCCCTCTCACCCCTCTCCCCTCCAGCAACCCTCAGTTTGTTTCCTGAGATTAAGAGTCTCTTATGGTTTGTCTCCCTCTCTGATTTCTTCCCCTTCAGTTTTCCCTCCTTTCCTCTATGGTTCTCCACGCTATTCCTTACGTCCCACATATGAGTGAAACCATATGATAATTGTCTTTCTTTGCTTGACTTATTTCACTTAGCATAATCCCTCCAGTCCCATCCATGTTGGTGCAAATAGTAGGTATTCATCCTTTCTGATAGCTGAATAATATTCTATTTTATATATGTATCACATCTTCTTTAACCATTCATCTGTTGAAGGAAGGCATCTCAGCTCTTTCCACAGTTTGACTCTTGTGGACATTGCTGCTATGAATATTAGGGCGCATGTGCCCCTTCTTTTCACCACATCTGTATCTTTGGGTAAATATGTAGTAGTGCAATTGCTGGGTCATAGAGTAGCTCTATTTGTAACTTTTTGAGGAAACTCCATACTGTTTTCCAAAGAGGCTGTACCAGCTTGCATTCCCACCAACAGTGTAAGAGGTTTCCCCTTTCTCCACATCCTCTCCAATATGGCTTTTTCTTGATTTGGCAATGATATAAATATTTGCAACTCTTTCAACTGGGAAATTTTTCAATTGTTGAATAACTTTCTTCCCTCCAGTTTCACTATTCTCTATAATTCCTATTAGCTAGTCATCATCAATTATACCCTGTCTTTTCTTTCATAATTTTTATTTATCCTTTTTTAGTGTTTTAATTCTTTGTTTTTTTTATCAATCATGTGATTTGATACTTGTGCTTTTTCTTTTTTTTCTTAGCATTGTCTTCTTGTTTAATGAGTAAAGTATATTTGAATCTTATGATTCTAATGAACGTTTTTATAATATTTCATACTTCCTGAATTATCATTTTTTTCTTTTAGGTTTTTCTTTCTCAAGCTTTATCTTTTATACCGTTGTTTTTCACATAGCTATTGACCTTCCATTGTCTGTTGATACTCAGTAACGTGTGACTGGGTTGATTTGTCTACTGGGTAATTTGAGTGTTCTCCATTTCTAATCTGAAGTTTTCATACTAGGACTTGCAGCAAGTCTTTCATCACCTTTTAGAGGTGGGCAGAGTCTTCAGGCTTCAGTTTGGGATCATCCTGGGGTACCCCTAGATGCCAGAAAGGAGAAAGCTTAAACCCCAGCACATAATCTTAATTTGGAAGTCCTGATTCTGCTCAGGCCATTTTTCACTTAATTTAGAGAAGTTGTGTGCTTGGAAAGCAGGAGGAGTATGGGTATGAGTCTCTTTGGCAATGTATTCCAGGATGCCTGCATTCTAAAATTGATGAGTTGGGGAGAGAGAAGAATGGATGGGGAGGATGACATGTGGGAGAGCAGACTGGTATAGGTGTTTCATGGGAGGAGACTGCCACCAGTCCCTTCTTCCTGCTCTCAACCCCAGTCTTCCAGGCTTTTCATGGTATGTCCAAATTCCAAATTCAGTGCATTTGTAGAGTTCTGCTAAGGATATATGCATTTTTCTCTGGTGCAGACTGTTTCCATACATTCTGAGTTGTGACTTTCATTTTTGTTTCATCCAATGAAGGTTTCAGTCTGCCTTCAATTTCCCAGAAATGTCTGAAATCTTTTATCCATGAAGAATTTTTTTTCTCATTTTTGTGGCTTATTTTATTTTTTCTTGTCAATAATATGAATATGAATAGGAACTTGGAATGCAAACTTCATTATCATTGGACCTATTGAACTATTAACCCATTTGGAATCTTACCATCAATGAACCATCTCAATACCCTCCTTGGGTGCTATCCACATATTTCTATCTATACATTATTATTATCCACATTATTTGTATCTTTACATAGTGGTTTTGTTTGTTTGTTTGTTTGATGTAAGTACTAGTTAAATACTGGGCAATGCTATCAGGGTTTTGTTTTAGTTTTTATTTTTAGGAAAATATCAGTATTGGGAAGTTATTTTCCTCTAGCAGTGTACCTATTTGTAAAATTTGTAAAATTCTAAATTTCGGTTTGTAAAGTTATGAGCACTATATGTTAAGTTGGGAATACATTTAGGAAGATCTCTTCATTTGGAAAAACAAAACTAAATATTATATGTTATAATTTTCTGATGCTGGATCTGATTTCTATTTTTATCATAATGAAAATGTAAATTTGCATTCCTTAATACTCCCTTTGGTCAAATAATTTTAGAAAATATTTATAGTCATATTATTTTAGCCCAAACTATAAGGATTATTTCTTTATTTCTCTATTATATACTCTTATCACAAAAAAATTTTGATTATGGGAGGAGTTTGAGCACCCAAAGCAATTGACCTTATGAAGAGGGATTCCATTTATTATTGACTAAGAGTCTCATTTATGTTGGCTCAATTGAATTTCCAAAACTTGAATGTTATTTTAAAATAATCTATAATTTTATTTTTTAGGTATTTTAGCCAGATAATACAACTCTTACTTTACTATATTCTAAACATTCATAGTTATTTCATTGATTAGTTATTTAAAGACTAACTCTGTATTTTAGTAATATTAAATAGTTTATATAAGAAATATATGTTCAAAATTTCCAGTGAATTATAGAACTAATACTACTGGACAAGAATATAAATATTATTTGCCTCATTCATTTTCATGTATCCTGCTATGAAGGTAACTAATTATTTTTAGAATTTTGGTTCTCTGCATTATAGAATAAATACCTGTATATGTGTGTATAGCTTTAGTGAATGTGTATAGTATACACAAAACATAGCTCATATGTAGGTGTAGGTAATGTATACACATGTTCTCTTTGTGTATATATGTATATGAGTATTTTCAAGGCCAGATTAAGCAGAATGCTTGAAGTCTTCTACTCCCCCACTCCATGCCTTATTATTCTGTACCACACATTCAGTTATATTGAGTGGTTAGGGTTAGGCTGACACTTTTCAGGCTGAAAGGCAGAAACATTTATCTTCACTGACAAACAATTTGGGAGTACTTTCCTTGGGTTGCAAGAAACTTGCTCTAACACAATTCTCATTCTGTTCTATTATGAATCCCTTGCAACATTTGGCATCTTCTTACTGAATTTGCATGTAATGAACCAAATGGCACCACAGGTTGATTGTAATATATGTTAAAAAGTTAATGCAAAATTTTCCATCTTTGAAGTTTAGATTAATGTGGGGATTATTTTGTATACTTTTTTTGGGAAGAAACATTATTGATTTTCCTCTGCATATAAATGTAATATGTGTTTATATTAGAAACTATGAAAATACAAGAAAATACCAGAAAAAATAGTGATGCTTATAATCCTACTCATTCCTATTATCAAAGATAATAGCTATTGGCAATTTATGTGTCCTTTAATCATATTTATTCATAAATATGCATTATATATATTTGATAGGTACATTTAGAATCATGCCATTTATTTTTGCAGACTTTTTGCTTAATTTTGAATGACATTTTATATGTCATTTGTTTTTAAAGGATGCATGATATTCCATCCTGTGTACATTCTACTATGTAATCACCCTCTATTGTTGGTTATTTATGTTATTTTCATTTTTTGTTATTAGAAATTACACTATGATAAAATTTATTTTCTAAATTTTTATGTATATCTATAATTGTCTCGGCTATTTGATTTATTTTTTGTGTAATCTGATCATGCTCTTAGCACATTTTTTATATCTCAATATATGTCTTTTTCTTGACTTAGAGGAGTCATTTTTTTGACATAATGGTATTAATCTTCGGATTATCCTATGTGTTGCAAATGATTTCTCCTACTTCTTAAATTGCTTTATAATAAGTATGATTATTTTTGATATGTGCTTTAGTTTAAAATGTCCATTTTAGTACAGTTTCTATAGAGAAGGCTATTTCTCAAAAAGTTAAACACAAACATACTTTATTTATTATTTAGCAACTTTTCTCCTATTTGGATTTATCCCAAATAATTAAAAACATACATCCACAAAAGACCATTACAAAAATGTTCATTATAACACTCTTCATAATAACAAACCATTGGAAGCAACTTAAGTTTACACCAAAAAAGAATGGAAAAAAATTGTGGTATATTCCTAAATACTTACCATTAAAATAAATGAACTACAGATTCACACAAAAAATGTAGAAGAATCTCGAAAATATTCTTACTGAAAGAATCAAGACAAAATAATATATATACTGTGTGATTCCATTTCTGTGATGTTCAACAGCAGGTATAAATAATCTATAGGGTTAGACATCTAAAGAATTGTTGGTTGCCTCTGTGAAGGGGCAAGGGAGAAAGAATGGAAAGGGACACAGTGGAACTCGCAGAGGTTTTGGTGCTGTCTTTTTCTCATTTGAGGCATTGATTACATGGGTTTATATAGGTTAAAACTTGAGAAACTCTACTGTCAAAATTCAATGTTGAGGACCTAGCCCTTAGTACCTCAGAATTTGACTATATTTAGAGATAGAACCTTTAACGAGGCAGTTAAGTTAAAACAAGGTCATACAGGTGGGCTGTCATCCAGTATAACTGGCGTCCTTGTAAAAGGAGAGGATTAGGAACAGACACACCAGTGGGAGACCATGTGAAGACATAAACAGAAGACTGCCATCAACAAGCCAATGAGAGAAACGTAAGAAGAAACCAACCCTGTTAACACCTTGATCTCAGATTTTTAGCACCCAGAATTGTGAGAAAATAAATTTCTATTATTTAAACCACCCAGTCTGTGGTGTTTGTTATGGCAGCCGTAACAAATTAATACATCTACCTCCTAGATTTGTGCATATTACTTCAGGTTATTATACTCAATAAACAAAAATGTCAACTATTACACTTCTATTTATGGCCAAGTTGGAATAGCAGGTAATGAATTACTCTCCTGACTGTAATAATGAATAAAGAATAGACAAAGCATACAAATCAGTGGTTTTTAAGATCTTCAACATGAGCCAAGGAAGATGGTTATCACTGAAGTAGGAAATAAATGAAGTGAGCCCTACAGTAATTTTCTGATTTCTGCTTGAAGAAAATTCCAGATAATTTCACAGTTTGAGGGAATCCATGCAGAACCTAGTGGTCTTCCTGGGCTAAAGAGATGGAGCTTGAAATTCAGAGAGTCCAAAAGCAGCTTGGAGATTAAGAGAGCTATACATAGAACCTCAGATAGCTACATAAGGTCTCTGGAGAATCCATCTGAGTACTTACCAGTGTATATGTGTGAAGGAACTACTAAGGCTGGGAAGAGAACCACCCATAGATTAGAGCAAAAACTCCCTAGAACTCATACAGGACTGAGAATACTCCCATTGTCACCAGCCAGAATAGAAAACCTCATCTTTCACAGGGCATGTGGTAATCCAAAAGGTTTTCTTTCATGAATTGGGCCAAATAATTTTCATACTAAACACTGCCTCTCTAACACAGGCGGAAAGCAAATGCCCCAAAGATGAAACTCTTCCAAAGGAATGTAGGCATATTCCAGAATAATGATCAAAAATATTTGTCAAAATTTAAAACTATCCAGAACTCAACAAGATAAAATCACAATGGCATCCAAACAAAAAATTAGCACTTATGCAAATAAGCAAAAAACTATGACCCAAAATGAGTACAGAAACATCAATCATTTGAAAGTGATCTGGTAATGACACAGATGATAGAAGTGGTAGACAACATTAAAATGCTTATTATAATGTAATTACCTATGTTCAAGAAAATGAAAATTTAAGCCTGTTAAGTAGAGAGCTGGAAGCTATAAAAAACACAAAAATGCAACTTCTAGTGATGAAAATTCAATGTCTGAGTGAACCATGTGAATTACACATATGCTTTCCTTTGCATTTTTGCTAAGATCATGTCCTGTACTGAGAGAAGATATTCACCCAAACTTTCTTTTAATTGCAGTTTCAATTTCATATTGAAGTATCACCTGAAATGTATTTTGTGTAGCATGAAGTAGGATCTAATTTATTTTTCTATATTATTAAACAATATTTAGAACACTAATTATGTTATCTGTCATTGTATCATTGATTTAAAATCCCAGTTTTTTACATTTATGAATGCAGGTATATGTTAATGACTGTCAGTCAGGGTTTTTTTTCTTCCACTACCTCTATTTGGCAAAGCCATTTTTATCCAAGACATTTTTCTGCATCTCTGTTTTGGTCTGGCTAGTTTACAATCTAGGTACTCATTATGGTCGTTCTTGTTCAGCATCTTGGTATTATAGTCTATTCCATCAAAGAAGAGAATGTTAATATTATAATATGCAGTTGTCTTCTGGCCTGGTATTTGATTTGGTTATATTTGCTTGAATATCTCAGGACAGCTTCTTCATTGTGTAGTTCACATACATGGCAGTGGCTTTTCCTTAGCTCATGCTTAAATCCAACTATTCTTTAATTCAGGAAATGTCATTGGGGTTTATTCACTCATTCTTTCATTTTTTTCATTCACTCCTGTGTTAACTCAATATTGAATTAGGTACTGGTAATAATAATAAAAAAAAGATTCTGTCTCAGTTTTACAAGAATTTTAACTCTCAGATTAGGCTCATGACCACAAACTAAATCCATAAAGTGGTATTTAATTCTGACTTATGGTGAGTGAAAAATCTTACAAACTTAAACCCACTTTGTCGGACATGGATATCTGGAGTGACTGAAGTGTGGTCCCAACCACCCTACGTAGTACATAAAATTACTTGAAATATGTTAATAAATTTTTAATTACCAGAGTGAATCAGAGTATTCCCTATTACAAATTTCTTTGATTATTACAGTCAAGATTAGGGAGGATGTAAGGTTAGAGACCTATGTTCACATTGGCATCTTACATCAAATTTAATATATTTATTCTTAATAAATTAGGGTATATTTTAATGAAAATCTTAAGAATGAGTGTGCTTTATGACTTTCTATGAGTAACTTCCATGTTTTAAAAGACTCAATTTTTTTATAATAACCCTTTTTCTAATAAAATAAGCTTAAAGTCATTGGACAATGTTACTGAAGGAGGGTATTAATAAGCACTTTTCAAAAAAAGACTTCCAGATCAAAGGATCCTACAATCACCTTAAGTTTTTTCTCCTTATCTTGTCTTTTTCCCTGTTGACAAATAGCTTTACCATTGATTTATTTAATATAAGGTATTTTCTTTTTTTAAATTTTAATTCATTCACAAAACCTACTACTTACCCTTCACGGGGTCAGAAATGTTTTTGTGTCAACAAACATCTTTTAAAATCTATCATCTATCTATCATCTATCATTTATCTATCCATCCTATCCCATCTAGCCCATCTATTATCCACACACATACAGACACACATGCATAATCCTCATTAACATTTAGGACAAATTACCTTCTTTCTGTAGCCTTCTTTGGTTAGATCAATCCTATAAACATTTATCAGCAGAAATATATTGTATAAATGTGACTGTTTTATAAAATGCATTTTATTTCATTCAGATTTAAAAATATGCGTATATACTGGTTATCTTCTCAGAGAGGTGATGCACTTCTTTAGATTAAGACCTGTCATCCGGCACTTTTAGGCAGGATTTGAACAATAAATGTTACCTGATTGAATTTGCAGTGAGGAGGCAGAAGTACTCTTAAACACTGTAAATTTCACAGATGCATAATTCAACACACTCTACGGTGGTGGTAAAACCATCTCTTTAGAATTGTTGGTTTTAGTAATAGCAGTGATGATAAAATCTGTTTAAGTAGTTTTTCTTGTGGCAATGGGATACTGCCCCTTATGGCCACCTTCCAAATCTCCAATATGCATTTTATCTGAAATTACAGCATGTGATGACAATGTTTAAATGCTTATTAAGCACAATGACTGAACTAAGTTCAAAGTAAAACTTAACTGGCTTAAAACACACTACTTGGATCTCTCTTCCACTTACATAGCTATTACTAGATGTTTATGAAACAAGTCCAGACAAGTTTTCACTAAAGTAATATGTGTTTCTTTGTACCCCTCAAGCCTATTTTGATGACTGGCAAACACAGCAGGCAATTGTGATCTTTTTAACTTAAAAAAAAAATGCATGAATGAATGACTTTGCACCTCAAGAGTAATTCAGTGCTCCACTGAGTTGTAACCTAACAAGAAGTGTGTGCTACAGTGCTTTGTTAATAAACCATACTATTAAGTATAGCAATTTTGTTAAAAGCTTGATTAAATAATAAAAAATGTATACAATTAATGGAAATTATTTTTAGATTGTTGCTGATATTCAAGAATTAAAGAGATTGTAATTTTAAACAATTTGCTAAAGAACAGAAGTTAAAATACTAATTTGGCATCATGAATTTTTTTTTAATTTCATCTTTTTATACCATTATTTTAATGCACTGACATATTTTGCATGGCATAATCACCTTAGTCAGCATAATTCAGATAAATGAAGTGAAATAAATAGAGCTCTTCTGTTAGCACACTGATAGTGTAATGTTGAGAGCTGAATGAAATGAGGTCATTAATAAAGTTAAAATCATAAGCCCACAAGCAAAAGGCTATTCCTTTTTCCAGTTTTTACTTAAAAAAAGCTACATTAAAAAATCATTTTTCTTCTGACTGCAGCCTTTTATTGCACAGTCTGAAGTGATCCAAATGACACCATATTTCTTGAACTTGGGAATATGTGAATGTATATATTTGTTTCTATATGAATATATATTTATGGCATTATTATCTATTTTCATAAATGTAAACACTACCCTGAAATGGTCTGTCTAGATTAACTTTTTATAAATCAATACCATTTCACATTTTCTTATGTTACATTTGTTGTCAATTTTTTTTATCTTTAATTCGTAGAAATTTCTTAGCCTTGAGTTAATGGTTTAAATTAATGGTAACCTTCTGTTAATGATTTTTCAGTCAAACAGAGGCATTAGAGAACTTTAATATTTAAAGGAATATTTTCATATTAAAAAATGTAATAATAAATAATAAAATAATAAATAAATTAAAAAATAAAAATAAACAAAAAAGGAAATAAATCATCTTCAAAGATGATTGTGACTCACTATTAAATGCAAAGTTACCAAAAGATGTAACCTTAAATGCTTTAAGCCTAAAAACCACTTCTGAAATCATCTATTTAACTTGTCTCTACAAAATATATATATATTTTAATTTACCATGTTGAACTTTTTATTTTAAAATTATATTCTAGGGCGCCTGGGTGGCTCATTTGGTTGAGCGACTGCCTTCGGGTCAGGTCATGATCCTTGAGTTCTGGGATTGAGTCCCACATCGGGCTCCCAGCTCCGCGCAGGGAGTCTGCTTCTTCCTCTGACCTTCTCTCCTCTCATGCTCTCTCTCACTTTCTCTGTCTCTCTAATAAATAAAAAAAAATCTTAAAAAAAATGTAATACTCACCTTTAAAATTTTTTAAATTTATGGTTCTTCACAATTTTGAAAACTTGAAAATGTTCAGTAAACTAGAATGTAATTATGCACTTTAAGTAGTTGATGTGTTATTTAAAAATGGGAATATTATTTCTCCTTTGATTCAATATTACAATATTATTTACCCAAAACTAACTCCTCAAAATAAAAACATATTTATCATTTAAACTTAGAACTACTTTTTTTCCCAAATTCTTATACACATAATACTATGTGAATTATCAGATTTAATACTAACATATATTCATTTCTTATTTTTATTGCTGAAGACTGAAGTTGTGTTAATTTAAACCTTGCTGGCCCAATTAAAAACCAAAAAAATTTTAATTTCCCCAAATTAATATTCATATGGTCATGTGGAAGAGTATTTAATATTTTAAAAGTTTGTGCTTGCTCTTAAATGCTCAGTCCTGGGAGCAATACATATTACCTGTTGAGGGGCTCCTGGTTGTCTCAGTTGGTAGAACATGTGACTCAATCATGGGGTCGTGAGTTCGAGCCTCTCATTGGGGGCAGGGTTTACTTAACAAAAAACATCTGAAATGTAAATATTATCTGTGGATTTATTTTTTCCTCCTTTTAGATGTAGCATAAATTTTTGGAAATTATGTTCTAAGACTTCCCTCAACATCTCTGGCACAGCAGAACCTTGGGGTAATGGTCATATTTACAGAAATAGTGATACCTGATTTTAGGACATGAGTCATTTTTATAGTTTAGAATAAAAAATTATCAAGAAGGTGTAAGAATTACAGTGTGAGGAACATAATCACTTATATTGTCTTCTTTTGGTACTTTTTGGTACCAAAGAAATTGCAGTGTTTAAAATCCCAAATGTTAATTTCTCCTACTCATGTTTTCTTTTAGCTGCACTTTCTTCTAGCTAAGTCCTTTGTTTTTCCAACACACAAAGGTTTCCTTGCATTCTAAAAAACACATGAATCTACTGTTTGAAAACTGTGATTCCCAGGTCTACTCAGGAATAAGAGACTGAGGTAGATAGCCATCCTAAGATGAAAATGAAACCATATTTCACCACTTTTTTCTAAAGTCCATTTGATGACTCAACAAGGACACAAATGAACATAATAGCACTAGGAGTAATTTTGCCAATTAATAAGGATGTGTGAGGTAAAGATAAATAAATAAATTAATTAAATAAATAGAAGAACAAACTGGAGGGCTAGATCCTGGGGCTCTAATTTGAAATAGAGTGTGGAATACATCAAGTTTTTTCCCTATCTCTCCCTAATTTTTTATATTCTCATTTTTTTGTGTGTTCTTATAGTTAATTAAAAATAAAAAGTAGAGAAGGCTAATGAATAGTAAAACCCTAAAGAAAGTACAGCTATATTAAAGTAATTTTATTTACCTGATTTGATGTAACAAAAAAATAGAAATGAAGAGGATAAATGACTATTATTATGTTTGTCATCTGGCACTTCACTTTTGCCCTATTCTGTAGTGAGGTCTTTGAGCTTAGACCTATACTAATAAATTTCCATAAATGATATATCTTGCAAATTTGTGTGTATGTTGAGGAGAGGATGGGACCCAGGACTTTCATATCTAATGGCTCTTTAAACAGACTGAGTCAATTCCACTGTATATTGGACCCTGTCTTTCCTTGAATCTTTTACTTAAACCTTTCTTCTCTTTGTTATTCCTTCCTGTAAGTACTTAGGTTTCTCTCCTCTCTGCTAAGTCATTGCCATTTCTTCATCTGATTCTGTTTCTTATATTGGAGGTTGAAATTAAGATGACTCCTGTTTTGGGGCAGGTGGTGGCTCAGTCAGTGAAGCACCTGCCTTTAGATCTGCCTTTATGAATTTTTAGATCAGGTTATGATTTCAGCATCCTGGAATCGAGCCCAGGTTGGGCTCACTGTTCAGTGGGGAGTCTGCTTCTCCCTCTTCCTTTCTCTTTGCCCCTCCTCCTGCTCGTGCTCTTTCGTTCTCTCTCAAATAAATAAATGAGATCTTTAAAAAATATGCCTCCTCTTTTCAAGCATAGCATATATGTTACCAGTCTGATTGCTTTTTTAAATTTAAATTCATCTAATTAACATATAATGTATTATTTGTTTCAGGGGTACAGTCTTATATAATACTCAGTGGTCATTACAACACATAGCCTCCACAATGTCCATCACCCAGCCACCCTATCCCCTCACACCCCTCCCATCTAGAAATCCTCAGTTTTTTTCCCTAAGATTAAGAGTCTCTTATGCTTTGTCTCCTTCTCTGGTTTTGCCTTGTTTCATTTTTTTCTCTCTTCTTCTACTCCTTGTTTCTAAAATTCCACATATCAGTGAGATCATATGATAATTGTCTTTCTCTGATTGACTTATTTTGCTTAGCATAATACCCTCTAGTACCATCTGTGTCATTGCAAATGGCAATATTTCATTTTTGATGGCTGTGTAATATTCTAATACATACATATATATGCACACATATATATGTATATGTATCACTTCTTCTTTATCCATTCATCTGTCAATGGACATATGGGCTCTTTCCATAGTTTGGCTATTGTGAAAATTGCTTCTATAAACATTGGGGTACAGGTGCCTCTTTGGAACACTACATTTATATCATTGGGCTATACCCAGTAGTGCAATTGCTGGGTTGTAGGGTAACTCTATTTTCAACTTTTTGAGGAACATCCATACTGTTTTCCAGAGTGACTGCACCAACTTGCATTCCCACCAACAGTGTAGAAGGGTTCCCCTTTCTTTGCATCCTCACCAACATCTGTCATTGCTTGACTTGTTAATTTTAGCCATTCTGACTGGTGTGAGGTGGCACCTCATTGTGGTTTTGATTTGTATTTCCCTGATGGCTAGTGACATTGAGCACTTTTTCATGTGTCTGTTGGCCATTTCTATGTCTTCTTTGGAGAAATGTCTGTTCATATATTCTGCCCATTTTTGATTGGATTATTTGTTCTTCAGGTGTTGAGTTTGACAAGTTCTTTATTGATTTTGGATACTAGCCCTTTATCTGATATGTCATTTGCAAATACCTTCTCCCATTCTGTCGATTGTCTTTTGGTTTTGTTGACTGTTTCATTTGCTTTGCAAAAGCTTCTGATCTTGATGAAGTCCCAATAGTTCATGTTTGCTTTTGTTTCACTTGCCTTTGGGCACATGTCTATTGGGAGTTGCCATGGATGAGGTCAAAAGTGTTGTTGCTTGTGTTCTCCTCAAGGATTTTGATGTTTCCTATCTCACATTGAAGTCTTTCATACATTTTGAGTCTGTTTTTATGTATGGCTTAAGAAAATGGTCCAATTTCATTTTTCTGCATGTAATTGTCCAATTTTTCCAATACCATTTGTTGAAGAGACTGTCTTTTTTTCCATTGGCTATTCTTCCCTGCTTTGTTGAAGATTAGTTGACCATAGAGTTGAGAGTTCCATTTTTGGGTTCTTTATTCTGTTCTATAGAGCAAACAGGAGCAAATTATTTAGTCTGCTTGCTTTTTGATACATCTTTACCTTGCTGTGATAACACTGGAAGTCAAAAACATGTATTTTCTGTCATGTAGTTCTTCATATTGGTCATATTCAATTTGATGCATAAGAAGCATTCTGTAAGTATTTCAAATGAATATATATATATATATATATATATATAAATACCCACACACACATATGGTAACATATACAAGCACATAGTAATAATAATTTAAATTAACACATATTTTACCAAGTCTGCTAGGGAACAGGGAACTACATCTTGTGAGTAAAAATAAATAATAAATAAATAAATAAATAAGAACTGTATGACATCTGAAATTTGTGATAAATGCTATGGAGAAAATTATGGCAGATAAAGTCACAGTAACAGATTGGAAGAGTATTTTATTTTTAAATTTTTTTTAAGATTTTATTTATTCACTTGAGAGAGAGAGAAAAAACGAGAGGGGAGGATTAGAGGGAGAAGCAGACCTGCTAAGCAGGGAGTCCAATGTGGGACTCAATCCAGGGACTCCGGGATCATGACCTGAGCTGAAGGCAGATGTTTCACCAGCTGAGCCACCCAGGTGCCCTGGAAGGATATATATATATTTTTTAAAGATTTTATTTATTTATTTATTAGGAAAGAGAGAGTGAGAGAGAACATGAGGAGGGAGAAGGTCAGAGTGAGAAGTGGACTCCCCGTGGAGCTGGGAGCCCGATGTGGGACTCGATCCCGGGACTCCAGGATCATGACCTGAGCCAAAGGCAGCCGCTCAACCAACTGTGCCACCCAGGCGCCCCCCTGGAAGGATATTTAAAACAGGTTGTTCAAGAGAGCCTCTTCCTTGTTTAAAATTTCTTTTTAAAAATATTATCTTGGCACAAGGATCAAATGAATCACTAAAAATTCACTTAGAGATAAAAAAAGATACTTGTAATGATTAATAGGGATGATAATTACTTAACAAGAAGCAACTCTCTCATTGTTTTCTTGCACTTGTAGAACTGGAAAAATAAAGCTTTTAAATAATTGTGTGGTTTAAATACCTGTTAGAAATCTAAGTTGCTATTGAAAAAAGATGTATAATGCAGTTACATTCCTTTGTTTATGGAGCTAGAGGAGAGAAGGAAAGAAACCTGAGGCTAATGGAAATAGATTACATCTCACTTATGGAACATAGTTTAAAATAATGCATTTTATTGTGGATATCCCTTCAGAATTCAAACCGAGTATCATTTACTTTTTCTATTTAAGTAATAGCCTCAGGGATTTTTTAAAAAAATCATTAAGAGAAGATAACCCAATATATCATTGCTATATTTTCTTCTTATCACAGTATTATTGACAGAATATCATGTTAGTAATATCACCTTTTAGAGTTTTCAAATGATAAAATAGAAAAAGTTTCCCTAGATGTATTTTTTCCCAATAAAAGTGGTCTTGGTATCTTCTCTTGTCCTGCTATGTCTTATTGAAAGAGAAGCAATATCAAATACTTTCCTGTGCATTGTTTTGAAAATGAATATTTGTTTGGCCTATTTAAATTAATATTTTAATATCTTTTGAATATTTTGCATTTATTTTATGATAGTGGTTTCATTTAAAAGAGATCTTCAATATCAATATTTTTCTACTAAAATAATGAAACAAAGATTTAAGGAATTAAACCTAGTTTTTATATCTATTTTTAAAGAACAGTGTATTTGACTATAGAAAGAGTGTGTTTTTAAAATGAAGAATATTTTTAAGTTTGGAATTAAATCAGACATATGGTTCCATAATTGAATATATAAAACTAGGTACACAGTGAAAGTCTTCCTCCTTCTGCAGTCCTGCTGAAGGGCCCTTGTGGAGGTAAACATTTACCATATCTTTGTATCTTTCCAAAGCGTTTATTCATATACAGAAAAACTTGAATATAAATTCTTATTTGCCCTTAAATTTAAACCTAAAATTTAGCATATTTTAAAATTGTTCTGCACATTTTTTATCAATTCTGTCATAGAGGTCTTTCTACATTGGTAATATAAAGAACTTCATTTGTTTAATATCTACATAGTATTAAATTGTCTATTACACCAGTATTCACTTATTTGTCTCCAGTTAATGCTTTTCTTGCTTTTCCACAGTCTTTTGCTACTGAGGTCAATGACAAGAATTTATGATGTTTTGCACATGTAAATATGCAGGGAATAACCCCAGCATTAGAATTACTGAATGTAAAGGTCCAGGCTTTTGTAATTTTGATGAATATTAATATTGCCACATTCGTCCCATTGTTTCATTTTGTTTTCTCCACATCAAAAATTGATAGAAGTTATTTCCTGGCATTATTTTTTCAGGTTTTTGTGTTTGTACCACCATGATAAGTGACAAATAATATTTCAGGATAGTTTCAAGTTTTACTTTTTATATTATAAGTAAGGTTGAGAATCATTCCAAAAACTACTACTTTGGGGCGCCTGGGTGGCTCAGTCAGTTAAGCATCCAACTCTTGATTTCAGCTCAGGTTATGATCACAGGGTCCTGATTGAACCCCGTGTGTGTGTGGGGGGGGGGCTAGCTCAACAGGGAGTCTAGTTCTCTCCATCTTCCTCTCCCTTTGCCTCTCCTCCTACTTGTGTACCTGCATGCACATGCTCTCTCTCTCTCTAAATACTCTTTAAAAAAAATAAAAGCTGCTATTTTTATTTTTTCTACAGACTTTCTATTCATATATTTTCACCATTTTTCTTTAGAGCTGTTTTTATCATTTTCTAGGAGTTCTTCATATATGAGAATTTATTTATGTTTTCTGTACTATAACTGGAAATATAAATATTTTTCCCAGTTTGTTATTTGTCTTTTCAGTCTGGTTATGGTCTTAATTTTTAAATGTTGAGTCAGAAACTTAAAAGCCTTCTTCTTCAAAGTTTTGAAGCGTTACTCCCACAACTTCTGATATTTTTATGTTCCTACATTTTACATTTTAATGTATTATATATTTACAAGTTATTCTGTTTTTTTAATAAACTGAGGATGTCACTTAATTTTTTTTACAGATTCCACTGACTTCTTACAACACTATTTATATAATAATTCTTTCCTTCATATATTTAAGATGTCACCTTTATCATAAGCTGTATTTTCTTACATGCTTTGAGTTTCTACCTAGAATCCATGAAACTTATAACTCAGTTTTAATGTGACTGAGTTTCTTTATAATACTTTTTTTTGCATTTTAAAACATAATTTGAGAAAAGACCTATAATATAATATTTACATAGGAATTATAGATAAGATATATTTCAAGTAATTTTTCTATAATGTATTTTTAAGTTTTATTATATCCTTTTCTATAAATTACTAAATTATAAATTTTATTGGTACATTATTAATGAAATCTCAAATTGGGTTATTTTAACATTTTAAAAATTTAATTTTGACAGATACCTCAAATCACATGTCTAAAGTTGAATTTATTATTCTCTCTTAAGACTATACCAGTGTCAAGACTCATAGCTGGGAGTCATTCTTATCTCCTGCTTCTCACTCACTAATCCTACTGATTCTGACTCTTAACAGTCTCTTTTCTCTAACTTGTCCTTAACACCAAATCTTCCTCTTTCCATCTTTGACAAAATTGCCATCATCACTCACGTGTGGTCAAGTCTTGCATGAGGGTCCCTGTGTAAGTAAGTTCATTCTTCACGTGGAAGCTATAAGTCTTCTAAGTAAGCAAAAGTCATCTTGTTTCTCTACCACCACTACCCAGTTAAAGCCCCTGAGTGGTTTCTCATATTTACTCTTGTGGTGGTAGATGCTTTTAGGTTTTTTATCTGTTCCGATCTATCAGTATCTTGCTTAGATGGTGAGTGTATGTGTTTTTTGCAGCTCTATTGAGATATTATTGGCATATAATATTATGTAAATTTAAGCTACACAACATGTTGATTTGATACACTAATATTCCAAAGTGATTGCCAGTATAGCATTAGCTAACACCTGCATCATATCACATATACCATTTTTTTGTTGTTGTGAAAATATTTATTATCTAATTTCTTAGCAACTTTCAAGTATGTATTAGTAACTGTATTAGTAACTATAATCACTATGTTGTATATTAGATCTCTACAACTTATTTTATAATTGGAAGTTTGTACCCTTTGACCAGACCAACATCTTTCCTTTTCCTCCATCTAGAAACCCCTCATAACCACTATTCTAGTCTCTGTTTCTAAGAGATCAGCTTTTTTAGATTCTACATATAGGTGAGATCATACTTTATTTGTCTTTCTCTGATTTATTTCACTTAGCATAATCCCTCATGGTCCATCCACATTATGGCACAGTAGTCTGTTCTAATGGCTGAATAGTATTCCATTGTATATACATATACAACATCTTCTTTATCCATTCATCCATTAATGGACACTTAAGTTGTTTCCATATCTTGGATATTGTGCATAATACTGTAGTGAACATGGAAATGCAGATATCTCTTTGAGATTCTGTTTTCCTTTCCATTCAATATATTTCCTTAACATTCAACCCAAAAGTGAGATTCCTAGATCATATAGTAATTCTATTTTTAATATTTTGAGGACCCTCCATACTGTTTTCTGTAATGGATGCATCCATTTACATTCCTATCAATGGTATACAAGAGTTTCCTTTTCTCTATATCCTTGCCAAACTTTGTTATTTCTTGTCTTTTTGATGATAACCATTCTAACAAGTGTGAGGTGATATCTCATTATGGTTTTGATTTGCATTTCCCTGATGATTTGCAATGTCGAACATCTTTTCATGTTCCTATTGGCCTTAGTATGACTTCTTTGAAAATGTCTATTCAGTTCCTCTGCGCATTTTGTAATCAGACTTTTTTCTTTTTCTTTAATTGAGTTATATGAGTTTTTGGTATATAAATTTGCCTCTACATCCTGACACTCCCAAGTTTGGGTGCACTCCCTGCTACCTCTTAATTTTTTTAATTATCAATTCTTTGTGGAAAATAAGAAGGATATGTAGAGATATCCTCTGCTTTATGGGAAGCTTCTTTCTCTTCTTTACTCTTTGTTTGTTGTTTCAGGCCAAACATAGCTTACGCATTCTTATTTGTCTGGCCTGACTTTAATATGCATACACTCTGCACCCTGTACCTGGTGGAGGTGAGAATTAAGTTTGCATTTTGGATTGCATATCCTACAGGTTTCTAAAATTGCTTGATTTGCTCAGCACCCACCAACTAACTACTGCAAATATCTACTCTCTTCTCAAGCTTCTTTATGCTCTGTACTTGTCTTTAGAAACTGCTGGGCATTTCAGTCAGTCACTTTCCTGGTGGGCTTCCCCTTGGCATATACTCTAGTTAGATGTGATTCTTTCTTTCCTCAATTCAGTTATATTTCCATCTTGTATTATAGAACTTACTATCCATTGATCAGCTCTGTTTTTCAGAGCATATACAATTTATTCAACTTAACAAATGTATCTGACTGGTATTTGGAAAGAAAAGAATAAATATATAAGCTAAATATGCCATTTTTTATTTGAAGGGGCACATTCACCCCAATATTTAAAGCAGCACTATCCACAATACTCAAAGCATGGAAAGAGCCCAACTGTCCATCAACTGGACAGGAAAACAGGATCTCAAAGAGATATCTGTGCTTCCATGTTCACTGTAACATTATTCACAATATCTAAGATATGAAAACAACCCAAGTGTCCATTAATGGATGAACGGATAAAGAAAATGTCATATATGTGTATACACACACACACACACACACACACACACAGAATATTACTCAGCCATCAAAAAGAATGAAATCTTGCCATTTGTAATGACATGGATGACTAGAGGATAGTATGCTAAGCAAAATAAGTCAGTCAGAGAAAGACAAATACCATATGATTTCGCTCATATGTGGAATTTAAGAAATAAAACAGAGGAGCATAGAGGAAGGGAAGGAAAAATAAGATAAAGACAGAGGGGGAGGCAAACCAGAGGAGTCTCTTAAATATAGGAAACAAATTGAGTGTTTCTCGAGGGGAGATGAGTGGGAGGGTGGAGTAATTGGGTGATGGGCATAAAGAGGGCCCTTGATATAATGAGAACTGGTGTTAAGTGCAACTGAAGTATCACTATATTCTACCCCTGAAACTAATACTACACTATATGTGAACTAACTTGAATTTAAAAAAAATCTAGAAAAAAAAGATATACCATTTTAAAACAAAAATTTTCCAGTTGATACTTTTAATTCTCAAAAATATTTTGATTTTATATGCTTATTTCAAAATTATGCCAGTAATATTGAAGGTAATCTCCTATAATTTTATAGATATTTTCATATAAAAATTTAATGTGGTTAACAACTTGCAACAAAATCCTTTACTCTGTCCCTGTCCTGCTATTTAAATAAATTTTCTTTTACTATCCAAGTCTCTAATTTCCTTTCTCCCAATATCTTTTTTTATAACTTGTATCACTATATTTCATTAAGCAAAGAATGTGGCTGTGTCTTGAGGATTGGTTCACTTATATTTATATCCAATTGGACATCAGATACCCTCCTTTATCATCCACAGCCAGATGCCTCATTCAACTCTGAAATAATGAAAGCCTTGCCTATATGTTTTCAATGCCTTAAGATTCCTTTCTAGCTTTGTTGTTTGCTATTGCCTAGAGTAAAACCTCTCTTTGAAAAGATCATGTTTTCATGTGATATGAGTATTTATTCAATACTCTAAATGGCCCAGACACAAACCTATTTATACCTTAGATCTCTGGTTGTACTTGTTTCATTTCCTCTTTCTCCCTTTATTTCTCAGTTCATTTATCTGTCTGATACAAAGTAATATTCCTGATAACATTATATCAAGAAATCAAAAACATATGCCACTGAATAAATAAATAAAAAAAATAAAATCATGATCAGTATATATAAAATTATTATAGCTTATTCTAAAAAAGTCATACTTCTGTTATTGGTGGTTTTTCATCAGCAAATGGATTCTCTTGCTCAGGTAACTGAGTAATGAACATTGTCAAAAAAGAACATTGTCTAAAACAGAACATATCTCCTTTTGAACTCTTAAAATATACCAGCCAATGGTATCTCCATAATAATGATCTAACCATTTTCCTTTTTAATCTCTTTGTTGTCCTGTACTTTTCTCAGTCTGCTTTATTGTTGTTGTTGTTATTGTTGTTTCTTTCTAAATGCATGTGTGTACACATGCATACCCACCCTCCAGTCCCTTTAATTTTATATATTTTGGGACAATTTTGAATAGTTGGAAAATTACCTCTCAAATATTTTGTCTTATTTCCTACATTTTTATGAAGTATAATGGTATGTCCATGGGATAATATTAATCATTAAGAATGGAATATTCTTGGGCCCCTGGGTGGCGCAGTTGGTTGAGCGACTGCCTTCAGCTCAGGTCATGATCCTGGAGTCCCGGGATCGAGTCCCACATCGGGCTCCCAGCTCCATGGGGAGTCCGCTTCTCACTCTGACCTTCTCCCTTCTCATGCTCTCTCTCACTCTCTCTCTTCCCTAATAAATAAATAAATAAAATCTTAAAAAAAAAAAGAATGGAATATTCTTAAAAAAGAAATAATATGATTAAAAATGGGCAGAGGACTTGAATAGACATTTTTCCAAAGAAGATACACACATGGCCAACAGACATATGAAAAAGTTGCTCAACATTGCTGATCATTAGGGAAATACAAATCAACAACATGATAAGATACTATCTCACACCATCAGAATGACTAGCATCAAGAAGGGAAGAAATAACAAGTGTTGGTGTGGATGTAGAGAAAAAAGAATGCTTCTGCGGTATTGGTAGGAATATAAATTGGTGCAGGCACAATAGAAAACAGTATGATGTTTGTATGCACAAGCTCATCATACTATCTCTGCAGAAGTTTTTTTTTTTCCTAATGAGAAAGAAGTCAGAAGAATAAAGGCTATTTATTTATTTATTTTTAAAGATTTTATTTATTTATTTGACAGAGAGATTACAAGTAGGCAGAGAGGCAGGCAGAGAGAGAGGAGGAAGCAGGCTCCTGCTGAGCAGAGAGCCCGACGTGGGTCTCGATCCCAGGACCCCAAGATCATGACCGGAGCCGAAGGCAGAGGCCTCAATCCACCGAGCCACCCAGGCGCCCCTAAAGTGCCATTTATAAGTGTTTTGTGAGTTTTTATTTCTAAAGAATATGTTTTCCACTAGAAATGTAACTTTTCCTTTGAAAACAGCACTCCAGTGTAACAGATTAAATAGTGATCATGTAACTTAATACTTTATCAATTATAAAATTGTCTGTAAATTTTATCAGTTTTTATAAGCATATTAGTACTTGAATAAATGAATAAATGTAAACATATTAGTGACTGATAAAATAACAATGAAAATCAACTCCACAGCGATTCCCTATTACCTCCCATAAAGAATTATATTAACAAGTTCTAGAAATTAATGTATAACAGGAGAACTCATTATATATTTAAGTGTAGGATATCTTTTAAATATCACCAAATATTTGGTTAAAAAAACCTCAACATACAGTTTTATGATGAAAGAACAAATTAGAAGCTTTTATGACAAATATTATTAAATGTTAAGAAAATGTTTAATTATATTTCTTTTTGATTTTTAAATTATTTTTATTTTTTTATATTTCTTTTTTAAAAAAGATTTTATTTTTGTAATCTCTACACCCAATATGGGGCTTGAACTCACAACCCTGAGATCCAGAGTCACACATTCCATTGATGAGCCAGCCAGGTGCTCTAGATTGCTTATATTATTGATTTAGTTTATTTAGTCTACAAGCATTTTAATAAACACTTTCTGCATGTTATTATGGACTCGTGTTGTGGAGATAAAAAAAAGCAATATAAAATATAAAGCATCCTCAAGAAGTTTATATTCTATTTAAAAATATTAGCAACACAATTTGGTTCTGTCATAAAAATATAAATCAAAGACAGATATGATAATTTTGTCCTTCTTTCCTGAAATATTTTAAAGCAAATCCTGACATCATATCATTTCGCTCATAAATGCTTCATTATATTTATCTAGTAGTTAATAACTTTAGATAATAGCTATAATAGTACTGCATGAACAGTAATTACTTAATATCATCTAAGATCTAGTCCTTTCAATTTCCTTCAGCTGCATAGAATTCATTTTAGCTATATAGTCTATGAGTGAAATATTCAAGAAATAAGACCATTAATTTTATCCTTTCATTAAAATAAGAAGAAAACCATGTATCCAGTTTTTTATGCCTTTAACTTCTAAAGCAAAATAACAACTGTCATCCTACAGAGATCACCTCTTAATTATCTACACAATTTCTGAGTGGAATGACTGTGTTTATTCTCATTTCAACTTAGAAGGTCAGCGAGTGCGTAAACTTCTTGCTTTGTGATGGCAATGTGATGTCATGCATGTTTTCAGAGAAAGAATGCAATTAGTGTCAGGTGCATCAAATCACTGCAGGTAATTGCAATCATTTTTAAGGAGAAACAGGGAAAGAGAAGTCTCATAGACTTAAAAAGAAAGTTAACTGCTATATGGCAGCTTACATGGACCCTTGCTATTCAGCAACCAAATTACAGTGGAAGGAAAGATTATAACAAATTCAAGTTGCATTACATATCTAAAACTCATATTCTAATTTTTAAAAATGTGCTTGTCTGAATACTTAAAAATTTATCTGAATCACAAATTATGTTTTATACTTTGAATGTTGGACATATTTTAGAAGATTACCTCAATATATTTGTAAAACTATAGCATACATTTTAAATTCAGTTATTCTCACAATAAGAAAGGTGGAACATGATAAAAAACATCCAAAAACTTGTAAAACATTTTTTTTTTCTGAAGATATAATTTTCCAGTGGGGTTAAGGATTTATAGAGATGGATTAGATTAGATTAAGGATTTATAGAGATGATCTTTTTTTAATTATAAATATGTAAATACATATTCAGTTACTTCAAATTCTAAAACCTGGCTGATGACCAACACGGGAACACTAAGAATTAGTCTTACATTACTTTATGAGTGATTATCAGTATTTTAAACATAGTATTCTGCTAGGATGCTTATAGTTCATAAAGGTATTTTCTTGCATTTTTTCTCTTATTAGGTCATAAATCCTACATACATAAAAGTCAACCATAAAAGTTAAGTGAGTTTCAAAGGTAAAATTGGAAACTGTTATATATCCTACCCAGTCTGGTTATAGACACATATTGCTTATATATTATAAATTTTGAATTGTGTATATAATATTCACTAAGGAAACCAAATGTGTGAAATCATATCATCATATCTATTCTAATTACCCTTTTATTTATAATTTTTCTTTTATTATGACATCTTTATAAGAGAAAAGTGATGTTGAATAGGTTTGTGGATCCCAGAAAAAGAGTCTAGAACATAATGAAGTATTAGGATTCGGTGAGTCAGAAATAATAGTGGAATGTTTATTATTTGAAAAAAAAAGCTAAAAACCATGTTACAAAATTTCTAATTAACTTGAACTAACAAAGGGAATAATGTAGCATTTTTTCCTTCATAGTGTGTGTGTGTGGGGGGGGAATTTTCTCTACCCTTCACAGTCCTTCCAGCTGGACTAAGAATTAAATTGACATGAGAAAATTAATAGGAGAAAAATCAAATTTAATAGCCTATGTACAGAGAATTCACACAGATATGGAAATTCCAAAGATAGTGAGGTAAACGAGCTAAGGACTGGAGTTGGTGTCTGAGAATACAAAGGGTAGAAAACCATTAAATTAGCTGGAAGTTAAAAGGAAATGTTTGGAAAACAAAGGTTGCCCCAAAATGCAGGTAAGTTTCTTAGATAAAGAGGAATCTGTTAATAGTTCTCTTCCCGATACAAACTGGCAGTTGAAGGGGAGATAAAGAGCTTTTTCTGAATTTGCTAGGTTTGGATTGCTTTTAACTCAAAATAATATTTATGCCAAAGTGGCCTGTTTTAGGGCAGCCTGCCCTTGGCCCCTATAATTGGAAAAAAAATCCACATATATCTCAAACAATTCTGGCATGATAAAGAGAAAGTACTTAGGTATACAAGTAATATTAGTGGAATAAATTTCAGCCAACCTCAAAACAATTTTATAATTTTAATACATGACATGCAACTAAAAATTTAAACAGCATTAAAGAAGAAAAAAATAGTAAAAGACTCCTTCTTATGCCACATGACCAGTTCTGTTAGAATAGGCAGTTAGTTAGGCTTTAAGAGGATGTCTGGAGGCTAGCAAAGGGGTTGTTGAGGCCCATTATCAGGAAAGTTAGCAACCTGTCTTGTCAACATTCTATAAACATTCAGAGAAGCCAGATGAAACCACACAGGCCCAAAACAAAGAAGGCCTATGACCCCACCAAGTATGGGAGAAAAAGTATGAAACTCGGTTCTCAAAGAAATATCTTCCCCAAATAAAGAGTATCCTAACCCTTAGTTTACAATTGTCAATAAAAGAGACCAAACCCCAGGACAACTCTCCCTTAAGCTCGCCTGCTCTCACATTTTGAGAGTATAGTCTCTCTTTAATAAACTCTCCACTTGAGCCTCTAAACCATTGTCTAATCTATCCTTCCATTCTTTTCGTGTAACTTCTGGGTGATGTCCTGGAGATGGGCTGAGTGGAGGCCTCAGGGCCCAGAGGTCTCCCAGTACAACCAACAACAATTCCTTTTCTTACATGTAGCTACTTTGAACCATCTCTATTCTTAGTTCTTTTGGTGATATAAGGGGTGTGTGTGTGTTTTTGTGTGTGCGTGTGTGTGTGTGTGTGTTTCATCATACACCACCTCTGAGCAAAACACACTGTTTCTCCAAAATGGAAGGTGAGAATTAATTCTCTTTACTCTTGGAAATTTCTATCCTTTACGAGTTTTTTTGTTCTTGTTATATCCATTGGAGATAAATTTATAAATTCATAATAAATTTAATTAATAAAAGTTAACCTTTATTTTGGTATCCATCTATTTAAAACAGTTATATTTGACTTAATCCAATGAAGGATGAGGAATTTAGCATCTATTTACTTTTTTCCAGTTTCCCTCCACATCTCAAATTCTGCCTGATATGCTAGTACTTTAATAATTTCATGTATTAAAATATATATTAGCTATAATTATCTTCAATTTTTTATTGTAGGTTCATTCTGAAAATAGATTTCGATAGATAGCATTATGCAGTTACTCTTGAGTAGGTAATGTGGTTGTGTTTGTGCGTAAAAGTGTATACTTCTTTACCTGTAGCCAAATTTTGTCCCTGCAGGAGTATGTATATGCATGCATATAGAACAGTAGGAATCTCTCTTAAATTTAACCTCTTGCTTAGAATTATGTCGTATTTTCAGTTGCTGTATTTTGAACAAGGACTTTTAAAAACAATGTTCTGTTTTTCCAAGAAGATCCACCTATACTTTTATTTTATTGTCAGAAAAAAAATTTTTTTTTCTGTACTAATATACTCTGGTTCTTTATCTTGAATGTGCTAATCAGAAAAAATTTCTTACTAGGTCCTTTGGTCAGCTGTCATTCTGGAATTTCTCTTTGTTGTATTCCTGTCTGATATACAAAGTTTCTTGAATGTCAGTTTATACTTGCCAGTTCCTCTCTTGTGTTCCTCATTCATTGTGTTTGAATAAAAATGTCTTCCAGTAATTTAAAAGAAAAAAAAATGGAAATACAGTTTCTGAATTCCTACATGTTTTAAATCTTTTTTGTGCTTTTGTATTTCACTGATAATTTCAATACCAGAGATATCAATATTCAAAATAATTTCTCACGGAATCTTCCCATTGAAGACATTTTTCCATTTTCTTTCAGAATTCTGAGTTGCTAATGAGGTATCAAATGCTAACTGACTTTTTCTTGGGAGATTGGAGAGGGGCAGGTTCTGTATGTTTTTAGTATCTTCCCTTGATCTTGAAATTTAACCAGATATGTCTAAGTACAGGAAGTTTTATTTTGCCCTTTGGGATGTCTTTTATTATGAAGACTCCTATGTTTATTTAGCTAGAATAATTCATGCAATTTCTTTAGTTATTCCCTTTCCTTTCTTACCTCTGTTCCCTTTTCTGGGAAACAAGTATGTTTATTGATGTTGACCTCCTGAATTGATCTTCTGTGTCTCTTCTTTTCGTATGTTCTATCATTTTACACTTTTCCTCTACATTTAGGGGATTTTTGTTTTAATATTGATTTTGTTTTTATAGTAACAGTTATAGTTTTAATTTCTACAAACTCTTTCTTATTCTATGATTGTTCTTTGAAATGATAAATTTTTCCACATATGCAGTATGTCTTTTTGAATCTCTCTGAAAATACTGATTATAATGTTTCTGAACATTGAATTATTTATTTCCTTTCTTACCAGTATGTTATCTTTGTCTTTTTGTTTTCTTTTACTTTTGTTCCATTCATTTTCCTTAGTGTTTATTGTTTGTACATATTTATGAATGAAGAACTAAATGGATTACTACAGGTGACTTGTTCTGGATTTTTCTGCCATTATGGTACTGGTCTCTGAGTGGTTGTGTGATTACAGGGCCCATATATGTGGAAGTACATGTAGATTGGCAAACCTGCTCCTTCTGCTCTCCTTACCTATCAATTATGGAGAAAGAGGAGGAAGGGGAGCTTTGTCACTAAAAAGGAAACAGTATCCACCGTCATTAAGCCTTGCCTTCTCTTGTGCTGATCTTATCTATGACTCCCTTTGCTTAGGTTAATCTGCTTCTTTCCCATTCACATTCTCTGCACTTGAACAAATGTCTTTTGTTCTTGCTGTTATTTCAGTGACTGAAAGATAGGAGGCGGTAGCAGACAGCAAAACGTGTGCCCAGTCCATCATCATGAACTAGAAATTTAAAACATATTTGAGAATGTTATTAACTTTTTAAAAGATTTTATTTATTTTTTTGACAGAGAGAGACATAACAGGAGTGGGAACACAAGCAGGGGGAGTGGGAGAGGGAGAAGCAGGCTTCCTGCTGAGCAGGAAGCCCAAGGCAGGGCTTGATCTCAGAATCTTGAGATTGTGACCTGAACCTAAGGCAGATATCTTAAGGACTGAGCCACCCAGGCACCCCTGAGAATGTTATTAACTTTTTAAATCATAAAAAATCTGTGAGCTAACTTAATATATGGGTGAAATAACTTAAGTGGAATTACTTGTAAATAATTGCAGTGATAATTTGTTACATAAGTCTTGCAGCACATGAAATAGAGAAATAGTTTGTGATATAACAGCAACCATTGCATTCTAACTTTTATTGAACATGTGTCAAGTAGTGTTTTGAGTACTTTCCATTTATTAACTTTATTCATATAGACAAGACTCCTGTGAATTTTATACCACTATTAACACTATTTGATAGAAACTGAACCTAAAACAATTAAGAGACCTATTCAAGGTGAAACAGCTACTATGTGACAAAGCCAAGAGTCAATCCTGTAGTCTAGTCCCTGAGCTTGCATACTGAATTACATAACTACTGTGATGAAAATATTATAATCACAAAAATAAAATTATGTTAAAAATTCAAAATTTACTGATTGTTTTATGGTCACTAATATAAAATATTTATTTTTAATATATTTAGTAATAAAAGAATTTTTTTGGAAGAGTTGTTCAAATGTAATGTGTCAATGTTAGAATATTAGACCTAGATCTACCCCTAGAATTAACCACATGCTAGTTTGGCAACTAGTGTCCATTTATTTACCTTTTTGCTCTTCCGTTCTCTTCTTTGTTACATGTTCATTCCATTCCTCATGAAATTTGTATTAAATGCTACTTTCTGGGCTCTTTTCTAGGAACATGGGATATAGTGATGAACAGAGGACAGAGTTATTTTCTTCAGGGAATTTATAGTCTAGGGGGAAAAACAGTCCATTAGTCAATACAAACTCAATACAGACTTCTGCTTTCAGCAATGAAACTAGCTTAGTTCTGAGCAGTTCTTCCATTCAGAGATAGTAACCTGGGCAAGTATAAAATATCACTTGTTAGAAGGCATAGGGGAACTACCCAAGTAGCAAGATTTGCAGGAGTCAAAATTCTGGAGAGAGGGGAACTCTAAATAGGGGAACCTGACAGTTGAAGCTGTTTTTCTTCTTGCTGATTTCACTTATAAAGAAGCTGTTAAGAAGCTAAGTAGCTGAGCGGGAAGTGGAAGCTGAGAGACTAAAAAACAGACCAAGGTTTTAGCAATCAAAAATTAGAAATAGGGGCACCTGGATGGCTCAGTCGGGTAAGTGGCTGGCTCTTGATTTCAGTGCAGGTCATACTCTCAGGATATGGGATTGAGCCCTGCATTGTGCTCAAGGCTCAGCTGGGAGTCTGCCCCTGCCCCCAGCTCACATGCTCATGTGCATGAATGTGTGCTCTCTTTCTCTCAAATCAATCAATCAATCAATCAACCAATCAATCTTTTTAAGAAAATTGGAAATAATCAGAGCCTACAAACTAACAAGCTCCCTTGTAAACTCTGTGGGTTTTAGCAGAGACTCTGAAGGATTACAGACTAGGAATAAGAATCAACCAATAGCCCAGGCTTCATAAGGACTGAGACCAGTTCTGAATCTGCTCAGGACCTTGAAGATAACCTATTCCTAGCCCAGCTGAATGCCAGAGCTAAGGAGAGCATATGGATGGTTCTAAGCAAAATTAGAGAGGGATGTGTTGCTAGAATAGAGAGTAGGAGAGGAAAATTCTAGTTCTGCCAAGTGTTTGTTGAATTACATGATTATGAGATTTGTATTGAATTGGGGAGTGAAAGCAAGAGAAGATCCATAGACTGAGGATATAGGAATGGCTTTAAAACTGGAGGTCATGGTGACTGGATGCAGGAAGTTGTGATCAATAAACTAGTTTTCCCAACTGAACAGTTCAAGAACTGAGTGATAACAAACTTCAGATATGGCAAAATGCTGCTGGAGTGAAGGAGAAGATAATTGAACAAGAAACCATACAGCTAGGTAGTTGGAAGAATTATCTAAGTTGGATGATGTAGTTGCATGGAATGCTGGCAGGAATTAAACTGAGAGGAAGTCAAGGCCTCTTGGAATCAGAAATATTAAAAAAGTTATGGAATTCTTACCTTCTTTAAGGAGATTTGAACTTTAACATGAGAAACATTCAGAAGGGGGGCAAACCCCAAAAAACTTTATCCTTTAGCTACTGGTCATTTTTTTCTTCCCTTCTCTTTAATATTTTTATTCTTCAGTCCTTAATTTTAAAAAAGTGGTTTGAGGAAGAAGATTTTTCAATTATTTTAAAATTTTAGACAAGTACTGAGAGGAGAAAGCCTTAAATTTTATAGCTATTATTTTATTATAATCATAAGTAAATTGCTATTCTTCACAATAATTTTTGACAATGGAATAATAACCTAAGCTCACTGTGTAACATCTGCTATACCTTCTGTGGACAAGAAATCAATTAGGATTTTTAATGATTTTTTATGCAGCATCTGCATAACAATCTCATTCAAACCTAAATTAAATGGTCTTTCTGATGATGGTGTAGAAACATACATTCATGGCTTAAGAAACTGCCCTCTCTTAGAGTGTACAGTTTAAAATTATTTGGCTTATCTTTCCTGATTTTGCTATCGGATTTAATTTATGTGGTTAATACTATGCATTGGTGTATCTTAATAGACTGTGAGATCCAAGATCAGAATTCATTGTTTAAATTTTTGAACACTTCTTTTTTTTTTTTAAAGATTTTATTTATTTATTTATTAGGAAAGAGAGAGAGAGTGAGAGAGAGCATGAGAAGGGAGGTCAGAGTGAGAAGCGGACTCCCCATGGAGCTGGGAGCCGGATGTGGGACTCGATCCCGGGACTCTGGGATCATGACCTGAGCCAAAGGCAGCCGCCCAACCAACTGAGCCACCCAGGCACCCTGAACACTTCTTTTAACTCTAGCACTTGATTTTCTTTTCAGACTGTTTTTAGAGTTTGTGAACAGTTTCAAATAATCACCATACAATTAATTGCCGATGTTGTAATTTTCATCCTTCTGACTTATCTTGAGCCTGCCAGTGTTGTTGAAATCTTCTGATAAGCAGAGTCAGATGCAAACAGTAATAAAATGGAGTGACCAAAAGCTCTGGAGGCAAAGTTGGAAGATCTTTTCTAATCAACACAGATTCTAATCAACTCACATGTCAATTTTTAATCCCTGATTAAATATATTAATACATAGCAATCATTTTTATTGCTTTGTGATAATTTTTGACATCTCTTCTTCAATAGGGTGCTATTATTTAAAAAGAAAATGTAAATAAAACTCTTTCACCAAAATTGGCATTAATCTTTAGATGATTGGTGCATGATATTGACCTCTTTTGCCTATATTCTAAATATAATTGATTTTGGTTAGTAGAAGCCATTTCTCAAGGATAAAAACTAAGCCATTAATTTTGTTCTTAAAACTCTCTTGACATATTGCACTGTTTCCTGCTGTTCTGATTGCTTTGGGAATATCCTTCTCATGTATATTTTGTAGGTATTTTGTAGATAACATGTCTGTGATATTTTATACTTTTTCTAGAATTTTGAATTCTCTTAATTTTGTCATAAATTTCTATGCTTTTGTTTTGCTGGTACAAAAGATTACAATTTTTTTTAATTTCCTAAATATTTCTAGAGGCTTTGACTTGTCTTGATAATAACAAGAACATATTTATGAAACAGATGAAAACTCTAAAGTTAAGGCTAATCTAAACTAGTGTATATCAAACCTTAATGTGTATACTTACCACCTGGGGATCTCGTTAAAAAGACAGGTTCAGATTTAGCATGATTGAAATGAGATCTGAGATTATGCATTTCTAATAAGCTCTCTGTGATACCTATGCTGCTGGCCCTCAGGCCATAATTTGAGAAACAAACATACAAATAACTTTATGTTTTGATAAGCTTGATTACTTTTTCATCAAGTAAAACTT
>CM052810.1:154009465-154026170 GCA_028533885.1 Nasua narica
ATTTTAATAATTTTTATAATTCCCTTTATGTTACAGTATCCATGGTCATGTCTATCTGTCTCTCTGTCTACCAGGCTATCTACCTACCCATCTATCCAAATTACATCAAGATTTTAGAGAGCTGCTTTGACCTTTGGCAGTCAGTGTTTGACACATATAAATGTAATGGCAATGTTAAGTATAATAAATGAGTTTCCTGAGGTGTGCTAAATTTCAAATGATAATCTAGAACATGATTAAGTTTAACTTTTGAAATGTACAAATGATAGGTTGCTATTCTATCAAAAAATAAGAGTAACAAACTCAAATAATTCACATTCTCACCTATGAACTCCTCTTATCTCTGTCATGCAATTAATTAAGACTCACTGGGTTTTGTGGTAAAAATTTAACATCATGTGGTTAATTTCATTAATAATATCATTGCTTTTTGTCAAGTTTAATAATAATTGAATTTATCCAGCTGGAAAATGTTAGACAAAGACAGATAGACAGGTAACTCTTTATTGTCAATTAAGAAGAAATGCAGCTTTTCTTTTAATATATATCAAACATGACACATTTTGTACTTTCTAGGATTACTTTAAATTGTTTCCTATGGTAACTGTCAGAAGTTTAGATAGTTTAAGTTTAAAGTAGTTACAGAATTAATAGCTTTAGAATTTTCTTGTTTTATGACACAAAGATCTTTGTACTACCTATAAAGTCATATAACACTAGAGTAGAAATATGTATTTCTAGACATTGAATAAATTATATTGCTCCTTTAAGTAACATACAGAACTTTCAATCCCAGCTAGGCAAACAAATTTTAAATTTAAAATGTTCTGAGGTTTACTATATTCCCTCCAAATATTAAGTAATCCCTATCTATAATAGCAAACATCACTCTTGTGCAAATAGATGACAATTTTTATTAAATTTAAATGTATTTATTCTGCAAGTTATTACATTTGTTATTCAATAATATTCTAAAATATTCCAATCACCATTGTACACTTCATCAGTGTGTTTTTGTGCTTCATTAATTAGTAGTTGACTGAAAGTTAATGGTTATCATGTGGCAGTCTCCTCAAGGTAGATCATTTTGCTATTTGATGCTAAATCACAAAATATTATAAATTACCAACAACATTCCTTGTTTCTCATCATAACAAATTTAAAGATCAAATTGGTAATATATAAGATAAATAGAATAGTATATTTTAAATAATAAGCAAAAGGCCAAGCACATTTTTCTGTGGGGAATAATAACTTCTTGACTGAAAGCAGAAGGAGGTGGAAGTTTTTGGTTAATGGTGTAGAGCTTTTATATGCTGATTCCAACCCTGAATAATTGTGTAGTAACCTTGTCTATCTCTTAAAATATGACTTATTTTAAAATTTTTGTTTCTTTTAGGACATTTAAGGGTTAACTTTTATTAAGGTGGCATTTTAGGTGTCCATTCATACAGACTTGAGTTAGTTATAATCTTCGATTTAGATCATACTAGCATCATTTCAGAACATACTTTTGAGTATAAAACCTGAAAATATGAGATTGAAATACTCTTAAGTCTAAAGTCTCTCTAAATTTTGGGTGATATTTTTAGGACAGATATGTAAAAATGTAACTAAACAGATTTTTCAGATGGAAACAACCAGAGTACAACATTTTTAGTAATTTTGGATATTTATTTACTTATTTTTGACACTGGGGAAATTACGGTAAATTATGGTTAAGGATTCTAGGAGGTACCCAATGATCCAGGTGTGTTGTTTGGAAAAAGGAGAAAAAGGAGATTTATGAAAGCCAAAGGCACAGAGTGAGCTCTCAGGTGTGCACCAATTATGGAGACAATGCAGTTGGCTACCCTAGTTAATGTTATTAGACCTTTTATAATAAATACATTTCTACCAGTCTGATTCCATAGTCGTAAGCAAAATTCTGATTATTTGACAACTCTCATCCCACTTACTTTCATTCCTTGCAGAGAATGTCTGGTCAGGTAAATCATGGCCAGCCAATCACCTTCCTGTTTATGAAAGGGCTGGAAGTTACAAAAGCAGTTTGCTGAGACTTGTGAAAATAAAATTGCCAGAATGCAAACACAAGAGATTGCACTTCAAGATACCAAATACTGACTTTTTTATACAGGCACAAACTGAAATAAAACTGGTATGAGAATCTACCTCAGCAGACAGTTATGTTGCCTGGTTTTCTGAACTGAAAATAGCAGTTCAGTAGAGCCTTAGTCTCCATAGAAGGTTTCGGTGCTTAAACCCTGATTTATTTTGAAAGAGATTCATTTATTCACTCATTTATTTATACCTTTATTCATTTGTTAACACAGTTATTGCATACATTTTTTTTTTTTGTCAATCACTTTGTTGGTCACAGGAGATGCAATATTATCTATACATTCCAGATCTCTGTCCTCATGAAGCTTATGGTCTTGCTATGATATATGTAACATATAGTTAATATATATTTTTATGACTTCCTCCTCATTCTTAATTTACTTAAGTCTTTGTACTTGATAACTACAGCTCTACAATACCAGAATTTTTAAAGAACTTGTTTCACAGTTATCAAAGATATACTGACATATTAAAAACCCACACAAAATAATTTTTAAATTTTAGAAATTTGCTAAAAGTTAGCATTTTAATTAAAAACTTTATTTTCACTTATTAGAATTTTTTCTGAAATTAATTTGCTTCAGTATCACTTTTGGCTAATTATATATAGTAATTAAATGAGCTTTGTTTTTCTGAGATTATGACAAAGGCCCTATTTATTTTATTTAATAACCAGAAAGATATCATTACATATTATGTAAATGATTCTTATCAAATAGTTTCCAAAGATGAAGATTAATAACAATCTTTTATGTATATATGGAGTGGTCTTAAATGGTTTTTTAGGTAATCAAATTAATCTTTATTAATAATGTGTCAAGCTGTATGGTATTGGTTATGGAGGCAAGACTGCCAGATGCCTGCTTCACTAGAGTGTAAAATTTAGAATACTCAGTACTGATGATCACTGGAAAGATTTCCAGATGATTGAAGACTATGAAACCAATTGACTTTTGATACTTAAATGCAGTATTGTAAGAATGATCTGGACTACTCTCATGAATTGCTTTTTTAATGTTCTATATTGTAGTGTTTGTTCAAAGAGAATTTGTTAGGTTAAAGTCAATTAAGATCACAAGTGAAATAAAATTAGAATTGTACCTACTTTTTTTTTTTGTAGGAGTGGGTATGGGCATGTTTTGGTAATGATGCTAAAATGAAACAACTGAGTTTTGGTACAAGTCATAATATTACATAAACTTGGTGGGAAAATGAACTCTGTGGATAACCTAGTTACTTATTGCCTTTGAATATGAAATATTTAACTCAAAAAGTTGACCTTTAGAAAATATTAGCTTTATGTCATCTAAATTGAGCAAATGTGTTTTAGGAAAGGTTATGTCTCTTCACTGTCATTTTGTTATATTATCAAGTACTTATAATCTGTTTATTTGTTCTTTAAGAAGAAATAGTCACAAGTAAAATATTCTTTTCAGAATTTAAAGACAGTAGACAAATATAATTTTAAAACTCATTTTATTTGTAATAATATGAAAATGTAAATATCCTGGTGTTTGCAGAGTGAAGAAAAAGAGGAACAATATTTAAGGGAATAATTCTGGAGGGCTGTGTGAGAATCTATACTTCTTGCTTTTCTCTTAAATATCAGCTATTGATTACTTATAATTCTAAACTATGCCCAAGGCTTACTGAAATAAATGGCTAAAAGCTCACCCTTAAATTTTCTTTCTCTTTACTTTTTTTCTTCTAATTCATTTTAATTTGATTTTATATAAAACATTTATTAAATTGAAAAATCCTTGTAGTTTCTTAACCAATCCCTTTTCCCAAGGGATTGGGAGCATGTGTAAAGCATTCCTTTTTTTTTTTTTAAGATTTTATTTATTTATTTGACAGAGAGATTACAAGTAGGCAGAGAGGCAGGCAGAGAGAGAGGAGGAAGCGGGCTCCTCACTGAGCAGAGAGGCCGATGCTGGGCTTGATCCCAGGACCCTGAGATCATGACCTGAGCCGAAGGCAGGGGCTTTAACACACTGAGCCACCCAGGCACACCCCAATGTGTAATAGCATTCTACAGAGAAACAGAAGCCATAGATTTATATGATTATGTATATAATCATATATATATAATCATATATATATATATGAAACATTTGTTCTAAGGAGTCAAGATCTGGAGTCAGCAAGCTGGAGACTGGGGAGAGCCAGAGATAATAATTCTAGTGTGATTCTGAAGACCTGAGAAGCAGGAGAGCCTATAGTATAAGTTCCAGCATGAGTCCAAGATTAAAGGCAGGACAAGACCTATGTCTCAATTCAAAGACAACCCCAAAAAGTGAATTCTCCTTTACTCAGACTTTTGTTCTATCTGGGCATTCAATAGACTGGATTGGGATCCACTCATTTTGTGGCAATCTGCTTCATTCCAGCTACCAGTTGATACCTGAGTATCTTGTGATCCAGTCCAGTGGACACATAAACTAACCATCACAAGTCCTGTACATACACACACACACACACACACACACACACACTCTGGAGTTTGAATTTCCAGTATTCTAGTTTATTCTTCTTTCCTGAAGAGTGCTACAGAATCTTGAGGATTTTTCAAATTTCAGTAATATATTCTCTATACCTTATTTTATCTTTTCCTTTTTCCTAAGTGATGCAAAACCATTAAGGTTAGAATTAATTTTGTTTCACGGCCATGAAGACTTTGGACTTTTGGATAAGCTCTGAGGAGGCATCTCTCATCTATTTGCTTAACAAATATATATCAAATTCTTCACTCTCTAGGCACTGGATCTGCTTTATCTGACTAAATAGAAGTATAGATAAGTTGTCTTTCAAAGCTAAGTATCTTTTATTAATCAACTTTATATATCTACTTGTTGCTATAATTTAATTGTTGATCACAATGGGGTAAATAGGAATGATGATGTATTGTTGGTGGAAGTATAAATTGCCTGAAGAACAATTTGGCAGTATTTAGTGAAATTAAGCATGACTATCCTTTGGAATCCACCTGTTGAATTTTCACCCCAGAGAAATTTTTGCTCAAGTGCAAAGACACACAGTCTCTCTCTGTATGTATGTATGTGTGTGTTCACCATAGATTTAGAAGCTAGATACAACTTGAAATGTGCGATGCTAAGATTTATGATGAACTACTATGAAGCAGTTAGACCTAAGTAATGGTAAAGCAACAGATATTTCTCAATAACATTTTTTTCTAAAGATTTTATTTATTTATCTGACAGAGAGATCACAAGTAGGCAGAGGAAGGCAGAGAGAGAAGGGAAAGCAAGCTCCCCGCTGAGCAGAGAGCCCGATGCGGGGCTCGATCCCAGGACCCTGAGATCATGACCTGAGCCAAAGGCAGAGGCTTTAACCCACTGAGCCTCCAAGGCGCCCCTCTCAATAACATTTTTTTAAAGCACTTATTTATTTATTTGAGGAAGAGAGAGATTGAGCACTTAAGTGCATGCATACTTGGGGAGGGAAGGACAGAGGGAGAGGGAGAGAGAAAACCCTAACCAGATTCCTCCCTGAACATGGAGCCCCACATGGGGCTAGATCCTACAACCCTGAGATCATGACCTGTGCTGAAATCAAGAGTCTGATACCAAACCAACTCAGCCACCCAGGCACCCCTCAATAACATTGTTATAAGTAAAAAGTATCATCAACTCAATTCTGAGCACCTTAAATCTGAAACAAATAATTTAAAAACAACAATAAAAAGTTAAACTACTGAGGTGCATGGATGGCATAGTTAGTTAAGCATCAGACTCTTGGTTTTGGCTCAGGTTATGATCTCATGGTCACGAGATAGAGCCCCTGGTGGGGCTACCTGCTCAGCATGGAATCTGCTTGAGATTCTCTCTCCCTCTTTCTTGGTCCCTCCCCCTGTTCACACTTTCTTTCTCTCTAAAATAAACAGATAAAATTCTTTAAAAAAAAGAAATTTAAACTCCTATTGGGTAACGTTTCCCACTCAAAAGTAGGCAGAAAGTAATTTGTACTAATTACCATATATTATTCATTTATTAGTGTTTTAAATGTTACCTATTTCTCTCAAATGGTGTCCATTTCTTAGTTTGATATATAGTATCCTTCAGGTAATCACTTATTTTTAAAAATACCTTCCCCTCTGTTAGGTTCAAATAATATTCTACATATTCTCTTGCCTTTATGGCTTTAAATGATTAATTTTGACTTTAAACTACTTAGATTTCATAGTTGTATATGGTGCCACAAATATATTTTTTCCAACAAAAAGTAAATAAGGATTTAAAACAGCAAACATTTAGTTCTTGTACATTTATATGAAGAATGTGGGTTAGCACTGATGGGCTTTGCCAATATATTTTGATGTTGGGTCCCAGGCTGAGGGAGCAGTCTCTATCTGAGGAATGGTGATGGTTTCATGAAAGTCTGTCTCCTTCTACTCTAAATTCCTAAAAGTTAGGGACAGAGTCTGTATTTTCTCCTTCCTATAAAATTCTTGCTTATATCTTTTCCATTTTTCCCACTCTATTTTTTATGATTTTATTACTAATTTGAAGGATGTTTGAAAATATACTTTTATGTTAATCTTTTGTTTTCATATGAGTTTTCCACATCTCCCAATTTTAGCATGTCTTGTCACTTTGATTTTACTATGTTTTCATGAACAGTCATGTGTTTTTTAATGAAGCAGAATTTATTAAGTTTCTTTTATAAGTTATAATTTTTATCTTGTTGAAGGAATTCTTCAATTCAAAAGCAAAGAAGATACTCTCCAATATTTTCTTATAAGAGGTTTAAGAAAACTTTTTTTTTCACACTTTAGTATTCTACCCTCCCAGAGCCACTTATTGTTTAGCCATTTTGTTTTTGGTATGTTTATGTGTGAAATGAGGCAGACATCAGGTAAACTATTTTAAAAAATAAATGGATAATATGAGGTCCACTCCTAAAATGATTCATTGGTTTCCTGTTGTACTTAGAATAAAATCCAAACTATTTTCTTTGATTTTGCACTCTCTGGCCTACCTCTTTCACCACATTTCTTTCCAATCTTTCTCTTGGTCATTCATTCATTTTGTTATACTGGTTTTAATTGTTTTTCATATATTAACCTCTTTCCATTCTCTTTCTGTATTGTCTATATCTCACCCCACAGAGACTATCTGTCTTCATTTTTTGTATGTCAGCTTAAATGTTATATTTTAAGGAGGCAATTTCTACTATCTATCTATCTATCTATCTATCTATCATCTATCTATCTATTAAAGATTTTATTTATTTATTTGACAGAGAGAGATCACAAGCAGGCATAGAGGCAGGCAGAAAGAGAAGGGGATGCAGGCTCCCTGCGGAGCAGAGAGCCCGATGTGGGGCTCGATCCCAGGACCCTGAGATCACGGCCTGAGCTGAAGGCAGAGGCTTTAACCCACTGAACCACCCAGGTGCCCCTACCCAATATATTTAAATTGGCTTTTCTATTCATTCTTTATAACAGAATCCTGTTGTTGTTGTTTACAGAACTTCTTATTCTTTCATTTTTATTTGGTTATTATTGATTTCTCTTCCATGTACTCAAGCTTCATAAGGGAGAGATTATATCTACTTTATTTACTACTGCTCTCTGGAGTCCATCTTAATTCCTGGCATTTATAGATGTTGAATGAATGAATGATGAAATAATGTGCCCCCATTTTTTTTTTACTTTCATACAATCAATCACTGTATTGTGCAGATTTAATATCTTCCACATTTTCACATCAGTCCATTTTGTTACAAATTTATTTCTACTGCCATATTATCGATCTGTATCATTTATTACTTTGTTCTTTATTTTTTTCTCTGTCATTTTTCCCTCCTAGAATTTTCTAGCTACACAATGGATCTTCCTAAAATTTTAATCATATGGCTTCTCTGATCATAGTTCTTCAACTCCTGTCCATTGACTTCAAGGTGAAAAACCTTACATTTATAATGTGAATTTAATCTTATATTCTCTTCCAGTTAAACAACTCATTTTTCACTTCACTGCAAAACTCCACAAAGAATTTTCTGTCCCCATTGTATTCACTTTCTTATCCTCAAAATCTATCAATCTATCTAGATTCTATGTAGTTGTTATATAATTTTTTTAAGATTTTATATATTTATTTGAGGGAGCGAGAGAGGACAAGCAAGCGAGTGCATATGAGTAGGGGTGGGAATCAGAGAGGGACAAGCAGAATCTCCGATGAGCAGGAAGCTCAACAGGGCACTCAATCCCAGGACCTTGGGGTCTGATCTGAGCTGAAGGTAAATACTTAACCGACTGAGCCACCAGGGTGTTTTTTATTTATTGGCTGGTGAACTATTTCAAATATAAATGATAACAGAAATTATAATATAGTGAACTTCACATACTTACTAAGAGTTAGTAAAAAATATCAAATTTTGCTTCAAGTATGCTAACTCAACTACCCCACACTCTAGATAATTTTGAAGCAAATAGAAGGCAGATTATTTCATCTATAAATAATTTGAAATATATTTCTAAAGGACAAGGACTCTTTTAAAGTATATTTTACATATAGTAAAGTACACAGATATTAAGTATGCAACTTGGTATACACACACACACACACACACACACACACACGTACACTCATATAAACAACTTTCAACAGTAATACAGAACATGGATACCAATCACAAGTTTTCTTTTCTTCATGTATCTTCAAACCGCAAATACTATTATGATTTCAATGAACATAAATTAGTTTTGCCTTTATGAACTTTAAATGAAGCAATTGAGTAGTGTCCCTGTGGTGCCTGGGCTCTTTCACTTAACATAGTATTTCTGAGTTTATCCATGTTGCTATATGGGTATTTGGTAATTAATTTTTTATAGTTGTGAGTATCATTCCATTATATAAATGTATCACAATTCTGTTGAAAGCCATTCATTTTTAAAATTTTTGGTTATTATGAATAAAGATGCTGTGAACATTCATTTATGTGTCTTTTGGTGAAAATATGCTGGATCAAAGGGGAGTATATGTTCAACTTTCATAGATATTACTAAACTGTTTTCTAAAAATCTCACAAGTAATATAGCAGTGTTCTAGTTACTTCTCATCTTTGCCAAAAATTGATATTATCAGTCCTCTTCATTATAGCTATTTTATTGATGTATGTTGATATCTCATTGTGTTTTGACACTTTTCTGATAGCAAATGATTTGAGCATTCTTTCATATGCTTTTTAGATATTATTTCTGTAATTTTACTAATTATAAATAATATGGCCATAGACATTCTTTTTTTTTTTTTTTGGCCATAGACATTCTTATAAGTAAGTGTCTTCTTAGTTGGCCAATTACTGAATGTCCACTTGAACCTAGTTGCTAACCTGTAGCTGGACCTACTACTGATCATGATCCCTAGTCTCATTGTCAATGCTGGATTTCATTATCTGTGTATGATTATAAGCCTTGTTTACTTAGTCTACTGATTTCATCTGATTACTCTGTCTCTCAGTCCATGTTTACCAATGAACACATCCCAATCCTGGAATCATCAATATCCTCAGTGAGAGACAAAGCTTCATCTGCTTTGTGGCTCTACTATCTTCATTGGAACAGAGATGATTGCTCAATCAGTTAATCCACAGAATATCATAGGAGTCATCAGGCAAAAATAAAATGAGAGAAGGTATTGATAAAGAAGGACAGAATATTCTCTGGGATGAAAAATGGCCATAAGCATATTTTATATTATAGGTTTTTTCTTATTTTTAGAAGACATATTAGGTTGTTAAAATTTTAATATAACTGCAAGTATATATACTAAATTTTTGTGTACTTCATTTTTATTGAATTTTCCTATTAAAAAAAGACAACAAACCCTTCAGCCATGTTTTTCTCAGTGCCTAAGTAATGAATTAGGTATAAAAGTAAACTTTCTAGATTAAAATTGGTAGATGCTCTGCACCTGCACCTGTGAAATTTAGGAATATTAAGTCCATTCAGCATCTGTGTTAGAACACATCAGAATTTTCTCATGCATGGTCTAATTTAATCATCTACATTATAAAAAAGAAAGAGTGCTAGTAGGTAATATTATTGTCATTTTATACCTGACAAAGAAATTACTCTAATTGACTTAGCTAGTAAGGGCAGACAGAGCTCGAACACACACCTGAGTCTACTGATTTATAGCCCATTCCTCTGCCCACTGTGAGTTGTCTGCTCTATTTACTAAATGATATACACTTATATGCATTTTTAAATCCATCTAAGATATAGTTGGTGTTCTGGCCAAGATATGTTTGTTTTCTTTTGCTCAGGAATTGCAAGGAATACTTACATTTTTCTCTGGAAAAAGTTGGTAATTTGTAAAGTGCAACTGCCTCCAACTTCAGGACGTCATTTAAGTAATTTCCCTTCCATTAAGGCTAATAAGCACTTTTCATAGTTGTTTAATTTTGTGCTTTCCAGATCCCACTCCATTTTAAATATTTTCTTAGGTCTAAATTTAACTATGCTCCTTTATAATTTTTTCAGTGAGAAGTTATCTCTACTAATTCTTGAGGCCACAGTTTCAAATCTATGCTGATCGACTCTTACTAATTTTGTTTTCTGTAAATGTGTGTGTGTATTATATGTGTGTGATAGGAGGGGAATAAGAAAGTGGGGTTTACAACCATGAAAATACTGTGCTTTTAAAGAGGAAATAAAATCCACTAGTAAATAAAGTCGGGCAATTTTTTAAAAGAATAGCTCTTTAAAAAAAATGTATGTATTTTGCCATTTTGCAGAAGTGATAATAAAACTGGTTATTCAGGGGCGCCTGGGTGGCTCAGTGGGTTAAAGCCTCTGCCTTTGGCTCAGGTCATGATCTCAGGGTCCTGGGATCTAGCCCCGCATCCAGCTCTCTGCTCTGCACGTAACCTGCTTCCTCCTCTCTCTCTGCCTGCCTCTCTGCCTACTTGTGATCTCTCTCTCTGTGTCAAATAAATAGATAAAATCTTAAAAAAAAAAAAAAAAAACCAACTGGTTATTCACTGATCTCAGAGACTTGGCTACAGCAGGAATCAAGTAAGAGCATGAACATTATCCAATGAATTCATCCATTCTGAACATTAAAGCCAGAAAAACTCCTGACCCTTGGAAGCTTCCCAGGAGCTTTTTTGTAGCTATCAGCTTGATTTCTTACATTTGATCGAAATTACTGGAACAGTGGTTTATATTTACTACTCTAACACTTTCCCCTGCTTTTGACTAAATCCATTTTATTTTAGAGAAATAATAACCTCTTTAACTCTACATCCATAAATTTTGTATATGTCAATTCTGAGCGACTGTTGCCATCTTAGTGTTCAAGGCTTTTGTTTTCTTCCCTAGAAATTTAAATATATCCTTCTGTTTCTCCATGTGTGGCCTTTTAAATTCATTGTGAATACTCTTCTAGGTGCTCCTTTACTTTTCTCATAACCCAGAGTGATTAGGCACTCTTGGACTTCTCAATTAGGATCTCTTGACTTCCATATCTCACTAAACGTCTTTCCAAGTCCTCCAGTCAAAATTCAGGTTGTGTTACCTGTCTTTTCACTTAGAGCCCTGTCCTCTCAGGACATTTTTCTGCCGAATCCCACCCCCATCGTTTCCTTTTCAGTCCAGACTGACATGATTTTCATTATTCAAAGGATTCTTAATTTCACTCAGAATTTCCTAAGAAAATTGAACGTTCCTTTTTAATTTGGCTTTTAATGATAGTGGTGATGGTTGTATTCTGGAGGTACGTATGCATGTGTATTTTTATTCATAGCATTTCAAGTTCCAGTCCTCTAAACAAAATTTGCTCTGCCTATTCAAAGTACAATCAATGTAACTACCAAAGGCACAGAGAAAACAGTTCCCAATTAAGGCCTAGTCAGGTTGGGTCATTGTTGTCTGAGGCTCCTGTCTGGAGCTCCAACTACCTTCTCTGTCATATCTTGGTGTTGTAATTATGACCAGTTTTATTTAAATATTCCTGCCACTTTTATTTCAAACTATATTGTCTGGTTTGTTTTGGCTTCCTTTTTTTTTCCTATTTTAATCACAACATTCTTAAATATTTTACTATTAAGTATATTTTTGGCTGGGATAAAATAGTCAAGGACATTAAGATGAAAATCAATGAGTATTTCTTAATAACATGTCTTTTATTATATGATTTTATATTCAGGAATCTCTTTTAATACTATACTAGTGGAAAAATAAATGTAATGGTTACTACACTGAAGAACAAAAAAAGCTTAAATACCTTGAAAAGCTATGTTAGATACAGCATAAAGGATTTTAATCCATTTTTATTGCTTTGTTTGGCTTAAATGGAGTGTTTAGTTAATAATACTATGAATTATGTCTTCTATTTTGTTTACTTCACAGATAGCTACACCATTAACCACACTATTTTTTAGGAAATTTGCTATGTAAACTACTAATAGAATTCCTGTAAGAAATAGAATTTTCCACTATGAAACATATTCTTATAATTCACATATATCCTATTATTGCATTAGGTAATGATATGTGGTAACCTATGCGAGTATGTAAGTGAGGAAACACTAGGTTTTATTTTAGAAATATACACGGGCGCCTGGGTGGCTCAATGGGTTGAGGCCTCTGCCTTCATCTCGGGTCATGATCTCGGGGTCCTGGGATTGAGCCCTGCATCGGGCTCTCTGCTCAGAGGGGAGTCTGTTTCCTTCTCTCTCTCTGCCTGCCTCTCTGCCTACTTGTGATCTCTCTGTAGGATGAATGGATGGAATCTTAAAAAAAAAAAAAAGAAATATACAGAGATCTTTTGTTTCATATTCTTAACATTTTACCATTTCACAATCGAAACCAGGAATAAACTCTTTTTTTTTTTTTTTTCATTTAAAAGCAAGCTTTCCTCCTTTAGTTCACAGAAAGGTACTCCTTTTTTTTTTTGGTACTTCTTTTATTTTTTAAAATTTTATTTTATTTTTTCAGTGTTCCAAGATTCATTGTTCATGCACCACACCCAGTGCTCAATGGAATACGTGCCCTCCTCAATACTCAACACCAGGCTCACCCAACGCCCCAACCCCCCAAAACCCTCAGTTTGTTTCTGAGAGTCCACCATCTCTCATGTTTCACTGTCTCTCATGTTTCATCTCCCCCTCTGATTTCCTGCAATTCACCCTTCCTTTCCTTCTCCCAGTGTCCTCCATGTTTTTCCTTATGCTCCACACATAAGTGAAACTATATGATAATTAACTATTTCTGCTTGACTTATTTCACTCAGCATAATCTCTTCCAGTCCCATCCATGTTGATACAAAAGTTGGTTTTTTTTTTTTAAAAAGATTTATTTATTTATTTATTTGACAGGGAGAGAGCAAGATCACAAGTAGGCAGAGAGGCAGGCAGAGAGAGAGGAGGAAGCAGGCTCCCCGCTGAGCAGAGAGCCTGATGCGGGGCTCGATCCCAGGACCCTGAGATCATGACCTGAGCCGAAGGCAGAGGCTTTAACCCACTGAGCCACCCAGGTGCCCCAAAGTTGGGTATTTTTAATACTGTTTTCTAGAATGTTCTTCATAATCAATGTATAGATGGAACACTGAAAGAAATGAAGCAATGGCTGGTTGATATATTCCTAATGACAATAGTAATAAAGGTTACAGTACTTTATATATATACACACATACAATGGCATATGTTTATTGATCTCAAAATTATGTCTGTGTATGTATGTGTAATGTAGATTATACATTCATACATTTAAATACCTATAGCAAAAAGACAATGAAAATTTGAAACAGTTTGTAAGTTTTTTCATCTGAACTGTTATATCTCATCTTTATTTAGATATGTTAATTGCCTTTACTTTTCTTAACTAACAAACATATTAATTAACTAGCAGGTGTTTTAACATAATGTTCGGAGGGGAAAAATCTAGATTAATACATTTTGTACATAAGATTTATAAACATCTGAAATTTAAAGTGCCTGATTGGAATTTTTCTTTTTTTCCCCTATTTAGAATTATATCCACTCTTAACTTACTGATTTCCAGGGGCACCTGGGTGGCTCAGTTGGTTGGGCAACTGCCTTCAGCTTAGGTCATGATCCTGGAGTCCCAGGACTGAGTCCCACATCGGGCTGCCAGCTCCATAGGTAGTCTGCTTTTCTCCCTCTGACCTTTTCTCCTCTCATGCTCCAGAACTCTCTCTCTCTCAAATAAATAAATAAAATATTTAAAAACAAAAACCAAAAAAAATCAACTTACTGATTTTTTACTGATTTCCAGGCATTTATCTTCAGCCAGGACACCCCCTCTCAACTCCAAACTTTTACTTTATATCATAACTTGGATATCTAAAAGACGTTTCAAACTCAATATTGCAGATATAACCCTTTGAACTTACTTCTTTCCTATTTCAGTTAGTTTCCTAACTCCATTCTCCTAGTTATTTGATTCAAAAACCTTGGACTCATTCTTGAATCCTCTCTTTCTTCTATATTGAATATTCTAAATGGGGAAACCTATTGGTTTACCTTCAGATTATATCCAATATCTGACCATACTTCACCATCTCCATTGATAAGTCAAGCTTATATTACATATCATCTAGATTATTATAATAGCCTCCAAACTTGTCTTTCTGTTTATGCCTTTGTTCCTTTTCAATGTCAGCCAAGTATATTCTCAAAACAGTAGTGAGAGCGATCCCATTAAAATATAGTCAGATCATTACCCTTCTGCTCCCCAAACCCATTGGCTTTTTATTTAGCTTAACCAAAAGTTGAAGTCCTTAATAACCAACAAACTCTTACATGATATGGAGACCTGTTATTCTCTGACATCATCTCCTGGTATTCTTTTTCTTGTTCACTCTACCCCAGGCATATTGGTTTTCTTGACTTGCTTTGAATAGGCCAGGTAATCTCTTCATCAGGGCCTTTGCAAATTGCCATTCTGCTGCCTGGAATAATCTTTCCTCAAATATCTGTATGGTTTTTTTCCTTTGCCTACTTTAGGTCTTATCTATATGACAGCTGTTCAATGATGACTTTCTTGTCAAATTTTATAAACATCCTCTGGTAATTCTTACCTAACTTTCTGCTTTTGTTTTCTCCTTAGCACATACTTCTCTTTAGGTTTTTATTCTCTGCCTCTCTTCTAGAATACATTTTGTTTTATGAAGGCCAGGATTTTTTTTCTGTTTTATTTTCACTTTTCCACTATTGTTCCTTAGTGTTTGACACATAGTAGATGCTCAATAATATCTGGTGGATACATGAATAGTTTTTCTTCTTCCTCCCCCTAGAGGGAGGAAAATTTGGATAGGGTGGGGGAAGATTGCTTAGTATAAACTAAGAACGGAAGTACTCAGCTCAAGGTTTTAAATAGATACTCTGAGTTACAGTGGGGTCAAGGAGCAAGAGAACCCCACTTGGGGCACATGGGTGGCTCAGTTGTTAAGCTTCTACCTTCGGCTCAGGTCATGATCCCAGGGTCCTGGGATCGAGCCCTGCATGGGGCTCCCTGCTCAGTGGGAAGCATGCTTCTCCCTCTCCCACTCTTCCTGCTTGTGTTCCCTCTCTCACTGTCTCTCTTTCTGTCAAATGAATAAATAAAAATATTTAAAAAAAAGGAGCAAGATAACCTCTAGCTTTGAAAACAGAATAGAAACCCACTTTAAAATCCTATTCTTGTGTTTTGTTGGAAGACTATTTTGAATGGTGGGCATGGTAAATAGTGTCTCCAAAATAACTTACTCTTTGAAATCTTGTTAACTAGGGGATCTATGGGATGGGGGAATTAACAAAACCAGATTTGGTTTGCTAATATAAATTTGTCACTATTCACTAGAATTTTTAATGCCCTGCAAAACATTACGTTCTCATAACTCTGGATTTTTATAACAGATTTCAGTGTGAGGGATGTAAAGATCATAAGATACTTGGAATATCTCTTCCCTTTCCCGTCTATCCTGAACTAGAAGAAAATCAATGGTGGAAATCAATAGGCTTTGTCAATCTAAAGCAAAAAGAGTGGAAGCAATTGACTTAAAATTATTCTCCGTTCAACCTTTCATAACTGGCCTATTGCAGAAGTCTGGCACTTTCCATAATCAGTCCTCTGGAGGCATCAGAGAATGAATACCCATTATAACAGTCCTGTTATTTTCCATGAAAACAGGATGCCTCTATCTTGAAATCAAGGTATACAATTTATTCATTGGCTTGATCACAGAGGTTGGGAAGAGTCCGAAGTGGGTCATTACATAAATTTGACATTATATTTTGAAAAGATTTACTCTTCTTTTAATTTAGCTGTGAAATTACCTTATTATGCTTTCATAAGGCATTATGGGGCATTAAGATATGGAGATTGGTCAATATTGCACTGTCGGTGCAAAATTTATGCTTATAGTAAAGAGAACTTATAGTTGAAATTATGTTAGAAGACACCATTACAGGGGCGCCTGGGTGGCTCTGCCTTTGGCTCAGGTCTTGATCTCTAGGACCTGGGATAGAGCCCCATTATTGGGCTTCCCAGTTCAGCAGGAAGTCTGCTTCTCCCTCTTCCTTTGCTCTTCCTCTGCTTGTGCTCTCTCTCTCT
>CM052810.1:154026670-154043579 GCA_028533885.1 Nasua narica
TAAACAAGACAAAACAAAACCAAAAAACACAAAAATTTGAGAGAGAGGTAAGAATTTATTAGGACATAAAAAGAACTGACTATAAAATAGAAGGTTGATAATTTTGATTATATTGGAATTAGTAACTTTCAATCTGTAAAAAACACCTTAAAAAAATTAAAAGATAAATTACAGATTGAGAGAAGACATTTTTATTACATACAAGTTTTAAATATTAAGTATATAAAAATAAATCCTATAAATCAATAAAAAAGCACAAATAATTTAACAGAAAAATGGGCATAAATCATGAATAGCTCTTTATAGAAGAGGTAATATATCTTAGCAATAAACATTTGAAGAGATTTTTAGGCTCAGTAGTGATCAGAAGTTACATATCATATTATAATGAGTTCTATTTTATATCCATTTTACTGGGCAAAAAAAGAATAAAAAACTGAATTATACCAAGTGATTAAGTTCTCAGGGTCTCTTCTACATTGTTTCTTTAAACATAAATTGGTTCAGACGCTTTGGAAAACAGTTTGATATTGTGTGGAGTGTTCCTTACCTTATGATGAAGTAATTCTTGGTTAGATATCCAAGGGAAAATCTTTTCTGTGTACACTGGAGACATGTAAAAGGATGTTCAGAGCAGTTGTCTTCAGAAAAGCAAATATGTGGAAGCAAATCAAATGCTTCCATAGCAGGAGGGTGGCTGAATATAGTGGAATAGACTGTTATGAAGCTGTAAAATAAATAAACTATAATAGTTTGATGGAACTTCATGTGTCAGTTTGACTGGGCTAAATAATGCCCCAATAGCTAGTAAAACATTATTTCTGGATTTTCCCACAAGTGTGTTTCTGAAACAGATTGGCATTTGAATTGATAGATCTAGTAAAGAAGATTGCCTTCATCTCTGCAGGTGGGCATCTTCCAGTCCACTGAGGGCCTAAATAGAACGAAAAGGTGGAAGAAGGTCAAATTTGATATCTCTGCTTGAACTGAGACATGAATATTCTCCTGTCCTCATACAGTAATGCTTTTGGTTCTTGGACCTTCAAAATTGCACAGGGATTTACACCATCATCCCTCTTTTCCCACTATTACCAGGCCTTTGGACTGGGACTGGGACTTACACCATTGGCTCGCCTAATTCTCAGGCTTTCCTCATCAGACTGAATTATACCACTGGCTTTACAGATTCCCAGTTTTCAGACAATAGACTGTGGGACTCCACAGCCTCCACAATCATATGAGCCAATTCCTATAGTAAATCTCCTCTTATGTATATCGATGTATATCCTATTGGTTCTGGGGAACCCTGACTAATAAAAATGGTGTACAACAATATGCATAAATCCTTGCTGTAGCAACCTGATCAATTAAACATAATTTAAATTAAAATAAATTTTATTAAGAAATATAGGTGATCACTGCTGAGACTAAAAATCTCTTCATATGTTTATTGCTAAATGAAAAGGAAAGAAAAGGAATGACAAACACAGGATTTAAAAGGGTTATTTTCTTGGAAAAAGGAAGAGAGAGAATAGGATGAAGGAAGACCACCTAAGTAGATAAGAATGTTTGGCGAGGGCATACTTTGTGCATTGTGTATGATGGTTTCTTAGTTGCTAAAAGACATGAATGAATAAATAAAAACAGAAGGCCATGCATGGATCAGTTATGAAAGTGTCCCTTTTCAAGGCATATGATTTATCAAATTTTGTATGCCATGGTGTGGAACAAAAAGCTGCTATTTCTTTACTCCAGAGTGTTATTTTTCGAGAGATTGTTCTTTCTGCTTTGTTTTGAGCCTTTGTTAGGAGTATGCTTCTACTTTGGTCCATTTGTTTAGGACTCAGGTTCAGCTGCTGGTGTGCCTTATTTGGCAATGATCCCTAGAGTGGTGAATGGTACATTGGTTCTGTTTCTTTGAATCTTTGATTTTTAGCAATAGGCAAACTGAGAGTTCCTCACTGAAGCCCCAGAAGAAAAGCATCTCTTCTCACCAGTCCCCTTGTAGTCTCCTAGCTTCTGTCAGATAGTGAACCTTGTAGCTCCTCTTAAGCTCTGAAAACCAGCCAGACAAGACATATTAATGAGACATAATGGCACCCCTCCCAACTCTGAGGATCTCTATAGACAAAGCACTTGCCAGGACCTCCTCACCTAATCAAACCATGGATTTCTCCATCACCAGGTTCCAGGCTTTGTCATCCCTGAAAGGTACAAGTCATGCCCCAAGTATCTGTCAAAACTACAAAAGACCTGAAGCCTCTGTGGCCTCCTTTAATTTATCCCTCCCTTTGGCCACAGAAGCTTCTTGGCTCATAGGAATAAGATGTGTTATACTTAAGAGAGAAGAGAAGCTAGGAGATATAATAGTTGCTATTTGCCCAGAAAGATCTTCTCTTTGAAAAGATTCCTTTAGTTTGGCTACAGTTTTCATTATCATAAGACTACCAGCTCAAAATTATAGAAATTTTCTGTTTTAACCTATTTATCTATCCATTCACTCATTCATTAATCATTTTTATTCCCTTCATTTGCCAGACCTGAGTATTTTTCCATTCATATTTTGCAAAATAAAGGAAAGAAAAAGCTCCAGGAATAGCAAGCAGTTTTAACATTTACAGCTGGCAGAGCAGGTTTGAAAATAATCTAACTTTGTGAATGACTACAAAGGGTGTTAATTAAGTAGCAGGTGTTTTATCACCTATATCTATTTGAAAAAAAATGCAGCACAGATGTAGAAAGCTTAAGTACATCTATAGTTTGTATAACAAAACTCTGTATTCATTGGCTTCCATCTGTCATACTAACCTCCAACTACACTTAGTGCCAGCCAATTAACACCTTGATGAAGCTATAGACCACCTGCAGCTTCAGCAGTTATGAATTTACTAACTTTTATATAAACTCACTATAACACCTAGATTAAAACAGCATAGAGAAAAGGGGAAAAAATTCACACTTCAGCTTTGGCATGTTCAGAAATGCACACACACATTTACTAAGTCATGCACATTAGTTGTTTCATCTCTGCTTCTCTTCATTCTATCAGACATGGGACATTTGGTTGAAGGCCTTTCTGCTTCACTTAAGCCCCCAAACTACAGGCAGAAAAAAACATTACATTCTCTCCCTCAACTCAAATTTGAAGAAGCCCGGGGAAGTATTCCTGATTTGCTTAGCTCAGGTCACATTCTATTCTGAATGGGATTGGTTACCCTGGTTGGCCCAGTTTAGATTATTTGCCTAATCCTGTGGCTACAATAACAGAAGTCCACCATAATTTTGTGGGAGGAACAGGTGACCAAAATATTTTTTGGGTTCAGAAAAATAACACAAATATATGTTATATATGTTATAAGAACAATATATGTTATATAAATATATGTTATAAGAACAATATATGATAATTTATGCATGCATGTTAGATGTACAAAGTAAATTCTTGGTCTTCATTTTTCTTGATAAAATTTGCATTGTCACTTATAAACTGTGAAGTAGATATTCTTTTTTTTTTAAAGATTTTATTTATTTATTTGAGAGACAGAGAAAGTGAGAGAGAGCATGAGAGGAGAGAAGGTTAGAGGAAGAAGCAGACTCCCCGTGGAGCCGGGAGCCCGATGTGGGACTCGATCCCGTAACTCAAGGATCATGACCCGAGCCAAAGGCAGTTGCTCAACCAATTGAGCCACCCAGGCGCCCAGATATTCTTTTCATACTAAGAAAAAACAGTGATTCCCCATTAAAGAAAACTAAGATATTGGTTAAAATATTTTTAAGCAGAAAAGTGACATTTTGAATAGTGAGTTTCATTACACTTTACCTAGTAGCAGCTTGCAGAATTGATTGGAGAGAGGAAAGCTCGAAAAATAAGATCATTTGGATGAGATGTTATAATGGGAGAATAGTGGGAATAGAAGGACAGGTCTGTGATTCTAGAGAAAGTTTCACAACCAGTGGGGAGGGAGATGATGACTAGTCTATTCATTTTGCCTCAGTGGTTGCAATAGTTATAGATGGATTTTTTTCAATTCAGCATGAAAAATCATGCTCCTTTATGATAAAAAAAATATCAAAGAGAATGCTGGAAAATGGAAAATAGAAAAACAGCAAAATAAACTGGAGTAAAAATATATTTGATATTGTACAGATCATTTTATTAAGAAGCTCAGGGCAGAATTAGTCATTCAGGATGAGAAGAGAGAGTCATTCACTTATTCAGGACTCAGCATCAGAGTGCATTCTTATTAATAGGGCCCAGAGACTGTCATGACCCTAAATATCATTTCATACTCATCCTTCTATAAAGAAGAAGAAAAGGAAATTCCTAAGCTTTATTATTTTCTACTTTCTGGGGAGAGACTCAGTTTTTAGTTTAATGGATTTCATGTTTAGTAAAGGTTAATTTAAAAAAATTCTTTTATTTGCCTTGAAATCATGTTTGGATAAATGTAAAAGACCAATAAATAGTCCCTGAAATGTAATGGAATACAGGATTTGTAACAAGGATTTGACCAGATGCAACTTGTGGAGTTAATTAAATAAGCTCTGTAAGTCTGTTATTTTAGCATCTGATGTTAGAACTTGGAATTTTCAGGGCAGGTAGTTAAGAAGGAAAGATGGATATAAATTGAGGGAGAACAAAAACAAGATGGAACACATGGGCAGGAGCTGGAATCCATGAGGATGGACGGACATGTGTCAGTTTTCATTGCCCTCAGCCTTAATGATGTCCTGTGAGAGAATCTGGCACCCTTTATCTCAAAGCTAACCATATACCTGACTCAGAAATTGAAGAAGGATCCAAGGGAAGTTGGAGCAGCTGTGTGGTTGGCTGCTACCTATGACAAATTGATGAGCAGGGAGATTGATGACATTGTGTATGACCTGCAAAGGTCCCTAGTGACCCTGCCCTTACATTCAGAGGGTAAGAATTGATATGACTGGAGCTTTGCTTCTGTCCTCAAAATCTTAGAGGAAAAAATCTCTTGTGGTCCACTGTAATGGGAAGTATACAGAGAAGAGAATTTTAGGAACCAGTTCAACTCGCACCAGTTGACACATTATAAAGCCCTTGGAGTTTATGGTTTTCAACTAAGAATCTTCACATATTTTTAAGCCATACTTAATCTACAAATAGTCATGTCTTTGCCTAATATGAATATATGACAGAACTCTTCTGCCTTATAACTGAACGTAAGCTTATTCTTTCCCCAGAACAGTGTACAAATCCTACTTTAAAAAATATTTTCTTGTTTTAGTTGATTCATACTCCCCTTTGATATCCTGTAACAAAAATAGCAAGATATATATTTTGTTAACAGAATGTGTGTTAGACAATAGTTGAATGGGAAGAAAGAGTATTTGTTTCATACACACACTCACATGCACAAACAGCCTTCATTTATATTAAAATAAGGAAGAAAAACTCAACAATTATAGCTTTGCAGTTATAATTTCTAAGTTGGTCATGTGGTTGTAGCAGATATTTCTATTCTCCTTCTTTCATTACCTATTCCATTTTCTCAGCTGTCCCTTGCAAGGCCACTACCTCAGGTGAGGCCATTACACGTTCTTCAGGAAAGCCAAGACTAGCTTTCCCAGGCTCCGGTAGAAGGGATACCTCTGCTGGCAAAGCACACTTGAAAGAATTTGAATTCAGTGTTCCTATTCCACCAAGTTTGCTATATGTCCTATCTTAATTTTCAGGGTCCTATTCCTTTACATTGAATGCCCTAACTAATAAAATTGAACCTTTAAGTTTGAGAATTCAATCTGCTTTGTAATTAGTCACTGTGATTAGACTTTGGATTTGGTTTCAAGTCGATCAAACTTGAGGTTACAGGAGATAGATATTTCTTTTAGGGCAGGCTTACAAGTTCAGGTCCCTTATGTGAACTTCAGCTAGAAATTTAAAGCTCTGAAACCATTTTCCTTTGATAGTTACCAAATATTCTACCAGTTAGAAGCAGAATGACTGCAGGGTTGTATGCATGTGAGCGTGTGCATGCACACACGCGCGTGCACACACACACACACACAATTTGTTGCAAGGATTTGACCATATATAATTATGGAAGCTGGCTACAGAAGTCTCTGTAAGCCCATTGATTTTGCATCCTGAGGCCATCAGGAAGGAAAAAGAAGAGAGATGTAAAGTGAGAGAGAACAAAGACTAAGTAAAACCCCCAAGTGTGAACTAGATTTCACCAGTGTCAGTTCTCACTCCATCAATCCATCAACCTTTTTTTTTTAAAGATTTTATTTATTTATTTGACACACAGAGAGAGATCACAAGTAGGCAGAGAGGCAGGCAGAGAGAGAGGAGGAAGCAGGCTCCCTGCTGAGCAGAGAGCCCAATGTGAGGCTCTATCCCAGGACCCTGAGATCATGACCTGGGCCAAAGGCAGAGGCTTTAACCCACTGAGCCACCCAGGCACCCCTCACTCCATTAACCTTAATGATAGGGGTGTTCTACAGTGGAAACTGATGCTTCCTTCTTGAAGATGAGCACATACCTGTCCCCAGGGTGTGAGAAACTGAAGAAATATCCAGGAAAAGGTAGAGAGGTCAAAGACTCAGATACTGCTCCATCAGCCAATCAGTTGAGCCAGCAGATGAGTAACATGTCTGAGCTATGGAAGTACCCCTTGACTCTGTCCCAACTTTCTTCCAAGCATAAGAAACTTTTGGCTGCTGCTTCCCTCTTCCCTCTAAATCACAACCAAAAAGGTTTTTTATGGCTCACACTAATATGAAACATACAGGGAGGTGGATTATAGGAAATGTAGTTTTGCCTAGGCAAGTCCACCCCATTACCTTTGAAGATATAATTCAATTTAGATAATTTATGGTAATATTTAAATTTTTTATTCTAATTTACACAGATTGATACCTTTTCTTGATTTTAAGCCTTAAACAAAGTCTTGGCATTACATGAGTTGCTATTTATTGAGTAAAACCTACCTTTGAGGAAAAAATAATGGGTTTAGTGGCAAATCCTAAGAAGATTTATCCATCTCTCAAAATTGTACCAAAAAGTACAGTAACTTTGTACTTCAAAATATAGCCAATCCTTCAAATTGGCTACCAGTGAATTATTTTTTCTTTCTTTGGAAGTATAAATAATCACTGCTTCTGATTACTTTCTGTCATATAGGTCACATTTTTTTCTTTGTATTAATTTCCTTGATATACTCTATGAATAAAACATAAGTTTGAATGTAGTTACTATTTTCCTTCCACCTGATAATTGGGGGGCTATATTTGTGCTATTAAAAACACAGTTAAGTGTAACTTAAGAGAACCTTACATTTTTATGATATTCATTTTAATAAAGTTTCTTGATAATTTGAGACAATTTGAGAAAAATAAAATTTATCATTTTGTGAATATAAAAATTAATTAGTATACTCCCAATTTGATAATTGTAGGTTTGTAGTTTAATTTAGAAGATCTGCTGCATTTTCCATTCATATCTTTGACAGTCAATATTAAATCAATAACTTGAGTAATATAAACCTCCAAAATTGCTTCAATACATATATCCACTTATATATGGCCTGAATCTCTGTCACTGGCCTGAATCTTAAAGGACTGAGAACACAACCAAGCTCAGTATGTCAATATAAAGAGCTCTGAATATCTAAATAACGTATTTCACAACCCATTGAATAATTCTCAAGAGAATCACTCAGGTAACCTGAAAATGTAATGGACACTTAAGCATCTGTTTTTCTAATGTTTATGAATTAGAAGTCACAATATAAAGACAGAAGAGGCTTTAAAAACAGGAACCGTCTTACAACTATAAGTGGTACCACTATATTTATTATATTTGATGAGGGGGAAAAGGGAATAATGCAAATATCATTGAAAATAATTTAAGAACTTTAGCAGTTATGGAGAACTTAGTTTAAAGGGAAAATAAACATGGACACAAGGATTGAAGGGGAGGAGCATAATAGAATAAAATAGTAAAATAAATAAAGTCGTAGTGATGACCTTGAGTCATTACAAAGTACACAGTCAACACTGAATTCTGATTTAAAAAGTCCTGATAATTTAGTATACAGTTTAGGAGGTTTGTTTTTGTTTTTAATCTCAACAAAATAAGAACAAAGAGCATTTAAAAGAATAAACACATATTATTAAAATATTATTTCCCTGAGAATTTACCTTGACAATGCTACATAAATGAGTATTTAAGTAGAACTAAATTTTATTGAATCATTAAAAAATTACAATAAAGTTTAATACATAATCTTTATAATCCTAATTCTGTATAGTTGACCTTAAAATATTACTATAAATCACATTTAAATAACTAGTATTGAAGGTCTACTAGAGCCAACCAGGCAGCCACAATATGAAGGATAAGATCCTAAAAAGGAAGGAAATGCATTCAGGGAAACTTTATATTCATTGCATCTTTTCTCCCAGGACCATTGAAAACCAAATATTAAGCATTCAACTAAACCTGGTAGTCTCCCTAGATAAGTGTACAGGGCTATGAAGAGAACCAAAACAGGGGGCCAAAGCCCTTAGTAAAGGGAATCATAGAGTAGCAAGCTTAACATTTTACATGTTATTCTTCCCCACAGATTTTGTTGACTCATGGAATGGTCATGTATTAGGTAGACACTCAGTAAAAATGAGAGAGAGAAGTTGCTGAGGTCAAGATTTAGTCTTAAAGGGTAAGCAGAACTTTTTTTCAGTCTCACAGCACTGAGCAAACAAAAATAACAGATAAATTCTTGAGAAATAAGAGGGCCTTTTTAAAATGCTGTGGGCTTTTTAGTTTATAAGGGCCATAGCCTCAAAAATAGGGCAAAGAGGCAATACGTCACTATTATGAATATCAAGATGACTGACTCATGCTCTACTTGCCTCCTAGAATAAATCAAATATAAAACATCCAGTAAATAAGTATCAAGTATGCTAGGAAATAAGATCAATTGACTCCAATTCAAGAAAAAATTAAACAGAAGAGATTCAAATGATGCAGATAATGAAGTTATCAGACTTTAAAATGACAATTTTTAATTTGTTAAATGTGGGAAAAGTTGCATAATTCTACCACAGCACTAGAGCTTTAAACATTAAGTGGAAATCCTGTAACTGAAAAACAACTGAAATTAAAAGTTCAGTAGGTGGGCTTGAAAGCAAATTAGACAAAGCAAAATGAGAGCTCAGAGAACAGGAACATAGGTCAATAGAAAAATGTTCAGATTAAAGCACAGAGTAAAAATGATGGAAAATACCCGCCAACGCAATAAAAGAGTGTAAGAAAACTATGGTATATGTTGAAGATCTAACATAGTTGATATTGGATTCCCAAGAAGAGGAGAAATAAAAAATGGGGCAAAAACAAGATTTGAAGATAACCCACCCCCCAAATAGCCCCAAACTGACAAAATACATTTAACATAACAATATATAATAAATTCAGTAATGATCTATAACAAACTATAAAGGTTATACATAGCCTACAATATGAATATAATATATAATGTATATTACATGCATACAAATACACGTGTACGTGTATACATACATGTGTATATATATATATAATGATATTATGTGTATATATGTATATATATTTGTCACCATAATAAATCATATTTTACTGGTATCATCTATAACTATATAAAATACATAGTTGTTGAGAGGGTGAGATTCAGATCTGAGTTCATAATCCAATTTCCCTACTTCCTGAATGTTTTATCTTCATTTATTTAGACACTCTAATCTCAAACATTTGGGATTTTTAGGGAATATTGTATATAATATAGTGTATGTCTAAAAAATATATATGTATATATATATATTATATTGTCTCAGTAATTGATTGGCACACAGAAAACAAACAAAATGATAGCAGAAATAATAATTATTATTTAAAGTCATTTGGGCTGGATATCAAAAGCAAGAAGAAAAATGAAATGATTTATCCTGAAGGCTTGGTCCCTAACTCTAGATTATGTAGTTTTCTAAAAACAAATAAAAAACCGCTTTAGCTTCTCAGACTGAATTAACTGTAGTCCAAGTACTCTACAATTTTAGCTAGTAACATTGGATCAGAATTTGCTCCATACCTGGATATAAATGACATATTGGGTATGGTGTAATATGCTACTGGAGGTTAGGATGGTGATCACCCTTTCAGGTATAAAAGGTTATCAGTCTCAATGGCAGTATTCTGTTTGTTGATCCTTGGGCTGCTCATATGGGTGTGTTCAAATTTGCAATGAGCCTTCCCTTAAAATCTGTACTTGAATCAATTTTTTGTTGGCTCCCCTTGGTTGATCAAATCCCATCAGCTGCTTCATAAAGATATTATTTAATTATGAAAAGTTAAATGCATCTTATCTTTAATCATATGTAAGAAAAGTAAATAAGACTTAATTGAATCTGAGCCAAGTTCTAATTTTATAAGTTGATGTTATGAAATGATGTTTCATTAGTTGATGTTAGCTTCATATTAAAAAATACACAAATAATTATTTGGAGGCTCCTTTAGAATTTCCTTGGCATTTATATGAACTATTTGTGGTAATTTTTAAAATTAATGTGGTTAGAAGGCAGTAGTTTTTGCCATGCAGTTCTTTCTTTCTAATACCTAGTAGTCATCTTTCAAGATAAAATATCTTAGATATTGTAAACTTTCTTCCCAGCCCTAATATACTATCATATACTAAAGTGTATATATTTAAGAAAATATACTTCGTTCAAAAGCACATCTTGCTATTATTATATTCAAGTATTGATTGAGTATATGCCTTTTTTGTTATCACTTGAATGACTTATTAGATAGGTTTGCACAGCATTTTTCCTTTACGTACATCAAAGAAGCCAGGCTTTGTGATGTGTTTGTGTTCACACATGTTTGTATATGCCATTTCCTTTTTGTTAGCCCAGCAGACAAGGAAAGAAACCAGGCCTTAAGATCTGTGGCTTCACTCACTAACTGGAAAACACACATGAATTGTATAGGAACTGTTTTGATTAAGGTTCATTTACAACTTAGCATATTCGATTTGTAACAAAAATATTTTATTATTTGAAGAATCTCAACATCCTCTATGCCTCCAAATTGACAGTTTAATTTCAGGAGCTTGTATTTTAAATGTACATGTTAAAAAGCACTTTGAATAGCGCGTGGAGTCTCTGAAATCTCAGAAAGTATCTGTTCCATATCAAACAAAGTAAGTGGCAGATACTATTTAAAATTAGATTTAGGGGCACCTGAGTGGCTCAGTTGGTTAAGCAACTGCCTTCGGCTCAGGTCATGATCCTGGAGTCCCAGGATCGAGTCCCACATCGGGCTCCCTGCAAAGCAGGGAGCCTGCTTCTCCCTCTGACCTCTCCTCTCATGCTCTCTGTCTCAAATAAATAAAAAAAATAAAAAAATAAAAAAAATAAAATTAGATTTAAATAAAACTTCTCCTGTGTCTGTCAGGACTTTCTTTAGATCTTTACATCAATGGAATAGTCATATTCTCCAACTCCTTATCATTTTACTGAAATTCCCAAGTCCTTGACACAGTGAATTCTTTCAAGTCTTCAAGATATTTTATAGACCTATGTAGTTTTTTTTTTTCAATTTACCAAGGCTATCAAATAGAGTTTCTTAGGTTTATGTTTCCTGTTTATCATGTTTTCTTCATGTTAATGAATTAGTTGATTCTATAAAATGATAAGTAAAAATGCACGATCGAATATATTATGTAGCTCACTGAATTTGTAAACATACACATACATAACACTGTTTGAGTTTTTTTACATTGTTTTTTACATTGTACTTTTTACAAAGTACATGAGTACTTTTTACATTGTTTTTTACAACAATTGTTTTACATTGAGTTTTTTAACATTGAGTTTTTTTAAAAAGGTGTAAACTTCATAGTCATTCTTCAGAGATTCAAATATCAGTTTAACCACTTATGAGTGGTTGCCTTGATCAAGTTATTTAACTTCTCTCTCCTTCAATTCTCTTGTCTGTAAAATAGGAATATAATAATATCCACTTTACAGGAGATTAAATGAGGCAATATATTTAAAATCTTAGTATGGTGCTTGACAGATAATAAGTGTTCACTGAGCATTAGCTATATGGTTATTTGACAGTGATAGTAAATATTTGACTATGTACATGATAGCTTTTAAGAATATTTTTTAATAAATAGAAGATCGCAGAAATTTGAAGTGAGGTACAAAGGTTGCTTTTTTTTTTTTTTTTTTTTGAGAGCATGGGAGTTGAGGGAGGAGCAGAGAGAGAGACAGAGGTTCTTAAGCAGACTCCTGCTGAGAGTGGAGCCCAACACTAAGGGGGCTCCATCTCATGAGCCTGAGATCATGACCTGAGCTGAAACCAAGAGTTGGACTCTTAACCGACTGAGTCATTCAGGTGCCCCACAGATTACTCTTTTTAATTTTTTGTCTTTGTATAAGCTTTGGGTACTTTTATAACTTTCCAAATCCTTTCAGTAGCATTTTCCTATAGAGTTATTAGTTTCAGAGTTTTGAAATCTTTTCCCTAGGGAAATATTTACAGAAAGGAAGACAATGATCATAGAAATTTGTGATCCTAAAACTTCTCTTAAAACCTAAGTTCCCCGTTTTAATGATTCACTGGCACTCTAATCTTTATAAAGAGAGAAAAGATATGGACCTGTATTAATCCTAGCTTCTCTGTAAATATTTCAGAAGGGAAAGAAACAGGAAGAGTTAGTAGAGGTTTCAGTATTGATAGAGATCAAGAATGAATCTTTTCACCTGGAATTTCTTCTATGATTTTTTTAGAGAAGAAAAATGTGTTGTACCATGTGAATTACCACTCAAAATGCATTCACAGTTGCTTTTTCCTTTGTCTTTCATGACTTTACAGAGTAGAAAGCTGAAATTATTGATTTCCCAGGGTTCTGTACATCTAGGGTTACTCATTCAATATTCTGGTCATGAAACAGAATTTCTTTGCTGATTAAAAAGGCCACAGTTCACCAGGAGGAAAAAAAATCCTTTGCACTTTCTCCTTTCCCTGAATTAGAATCTTGCCAGACCACTTCTCCAATCTAATCTTGAGCCCTCTTCTCTTTCTGACCCACAGACTACCACTGTCACCTGCTGGAGATATAACATGTGCCCAGAATACTCTTCTCCTTAGCCCCCAACTTTTGGTATCAGTTTCCTAGTTTCTTCCTCATGATGCAGCCCTCCTTCTTCCCCAACTCTTCCAAATTGGATCAGGCTCCTTCTTGCGAGAATTTCTGTGGAGCCCTCATCACACTCACATGTATGTGATGAAATATCTGGCTCAAAGCCACAAACAGCAGGAACATCTGTCTCGTTTATTTCTGAGCCATAAAGAGCCAGCATTTAATGAGCCAGACATCGTAGGGCAGGCACGGTTGCAGCCACTGAATATGCACTAACTTATGCTGTGTTCATTGCAATATCCTATTCTACAAGTGGAGCAATTGAGGGAGTAGTGAGTAAGTAGCAGAGCTGGATGAAATGCAGATAGTTTGCTCTGGAGCCTCTGTGCTTAACTACTATTATTTACTCCTGCTCTAGAAATGTGAAGAGAGAGGGAGTTGGGGTATTTTTTATGAAAAATAGCACTAAGTGCCACTCTTGTATAATTAGAGCATGTTTTAAATGAACTTTTTCTTACTATTTTTATGCATTCTTTAATATAGCATCTCTGAATATTTATTGATTTTACAAATTTCTTTTGCTACATCTCTTATGTTTGAAAACAACTGTTTTCAAGCTTGTGAGAAACACCACCGAACCCATTAAGAAGTATATCTTCTCCTTCCTACCTCCCAGGTATTCTGATTCAGTAGTATTAAGATTGGAACCTAGTAAGCTTGACTGAAAACAAAAAAGGTTTGACTGATTGATAAACATTTAGGTAAGAAATACTGCATTAATGTCATGGTAAAGGTAAAATATTTTCTCTTAATAATAATAAGAAAACTTCTGTGATTATAAAGCTAAGATATTCTTACTATCATATATATCCTATATATAGGATATACTTACTATAGGATATTACTTACTATTCTTACTATATTAGGATAAACTTACTATCAAAGTTTGAAAATATAAAACTACTTTAAAATACACCAGAAGCCAGCTATGTTTATTTTTAGATTCTCCTTTAATGATACAATTAAAAATGGTACTATGAGTATTGAAAACCAAAGTGAACCAATCAAGGCTTCTAAAAAGTAATTTTTTGATTCACTAAGCAACGCGCTGAACTTTTAAAACATAGTTAAGCACAATAAACATATAATTTAAAATGGAATTTTTTATTCCGATAACAATATATTAGAGTCAGTTTTTATCCATTGTCTATTGCACTTATTGATGTGCTCTTGATTATATTTAATTCTATGAATATGCAAAACTAAACAAAAATACTTGTTCCTGGCTATTTATTTATGTATTTATATATACACTTATGAATATGTACATGTATGTGAGTCTGTATTATTTATTTACATATGGGTGTATGGATTTAAGTGGTCCTGCTTCATGATGATGCTAGATCTCTAGGAAGTGTGTCAGCACTGTGTTTGTGTAATATTACATGCAACTTTCTATTTTTTTTTTTTTAAGATTTTTTTATTTATTTATTAGAGACAGAGACTGAGAATGAGAGGGGAGAAGGTCAGAGGGAGAAGCAGACTTCCCGCAGAGCCGGGAGTCCAATATGGGACTCAATCCCGGGACTCCAGGATCATGACCTGAGCCAAAGGCAGTCGTCTAACCAACTGAGCCACACAGGCGCCCCATGCAACTTTCTATTTTAAATATATGTTTGGTGTCCAAACAGACTACCTAATTATGAAAAAAAAAAAAGTCGGAAAATCTTTGTGGAATATACCTCAAGAGACTAAATGAAATTCTTTATAGATGTCAATAAATATTTCCCTTGGTTCTCAATGACACTGTAGGTTGCTTTCTCACTGATAGAATGTTTTTCAAATTGGATAAAAACTGAAAATAAGTATATATGCTAATAATTATTGTAATGTGTATGTTTTAGTTAAGATCCACTTTTGACAGGTTATACCCAAATATTTGTCTTTCCCTAGCATGAACTTAACTCTAGAAATAAACTTGTTGGATTTCTCTATCATACCTCAATTTATTTTAAATTCTAAATAAATTTATCAATATTTAATGTGTCCTATGTGAAAATAGGATATTTTGATTTGTTTCTTTTGATTTAAAAACAATGGATTTTGAAGACCTAATGTCAAATGTAGGCTTAAGGTTCTAATGCCACTTTAATTCCAAAATATCCTTCATCCCTCAATTTTGCTTTTGTTTGAAAGGTAATTTTTAAAGCAATGATACGTTAATGACAATATAATTATTTTTCCCTGAATGATAATGCTAATTAGTTAAAATCTTTAAAATATTCTAGTTTGGGGGCACCTGGGTGGCTCAGTTAAGCGTCTGTTAAGCTCAGGTCATGATCCCAGGGTTCTGGGATCAAGCCCCGCATCGGGTTTTCTGGTCAGGGGGAAGCCTGCTTCACCCTCTCCCACTCCCCCTGCTTGTGTTCCCTCTCTCGCTGTATCTCTTTCTGTCAAATAAATAAATAAAATCTTTAAAAAGAATTCTGGTTTGTGGTAAATAATGTGCTATTTATGTTCAGTTGTCAGTGAATAAAATATAGAAACGAATTCCTGAATTAACCTACATTATAATTACCCAGGAGAACTTGATTTCCATATGGGGATGTGTACCATCCTTCCTCCTTCTTCTTATAGATGGTGCTATTTTTCTATAAACATAATGGTTGTGGTTATAATGTATTACTCTGGGTTATTTTTCCAGATTCATAATTCGTACTTATATATTATCCATATATGTGCTAGGTTCAGTGGTACACAAATCAGATCCTCTCTTCACTCATCAACCTTACTGATTTGGTGGGGGATGGGTTTGAAGATAAATACCAATCATTACAAGATTAAATACAGAACTGAGATCTGAAGTATGAGTAGCATTTCATAATTTGTAGGAGGCAGGAGAGGGATCTTAATATCTTCCCAGACAAAAGGGTTAGCCAATGAAAGACCTGAAAAGCCAGTATGGAAAAGAGCCAAAAGACCAAAAGGAAAAGGGCTAAAACATGAAGCTAGAGTGGCTGGCAGAGGCCACACCATGCAGTTTCAAAGACACTGGATTAGGGATTCTGGCTGCTATTTCAATAGCAGAAGAAAGCCAGTAAGTGTTAGTTAATAGTACGATTAAAATATTTGTGGTAACAAATAGGAATATAATGATTGAAGATGTGCTTACCCATATATCAAATACTAAATAAGAAGATATCATTTGAAGTTTGAAGACAATACTTAGGGAAAATTAATTAATGATTTATGTGTTCTTTCCATAGAATTCAGTAACAATTCCTTTTCATAAGGAGCTTGTAATTTAGTTTGGTAAACTATGCAGAAATAATTTAATGAACAAATATAAGAAATATTACATGGAGCCTGATTCTCCCTCTCTCTCTCCCCCTGCTTGTGTTCCCTCTCTTGCTGTCTCTGTCAAGTAAATAAATAAGTAAAATCTTAAAAAAAAAAAAGAAATATTACAAATTAACATCAAATAAATGTAACAGTTATGAGTTATTGAGTGCTAGGAGAGTTTTGAAATGCAGAATAAAATAACAGAATTGAATATTCCAAGAGGTTGTACAACCTATAGTATAGATGAGTTCAAGAATGAATGATAGGATAATTCTGGGAAGATGATGGAATAGGAGGCACAGGAATCTGTCTCCACATGTATACAATTGTACTGGCAGAAACTGTCTAATGTCACTATTTTGACAGTCTGGAGTCAATGGAAGGCTTGCAACTTTCAGAGAAAAGCTTGG
>CM052810.1:154044079-154083204 GCA_028533885.1 Nasua narica
CTGCTCTGGGAAATTGGACAAGTCCAATTCTTGGCTCTTCAGGTTCTTCATTTGTAAAGTGACTTGAGTAAACTAAGTGATTTCTAAGACAGCACTCTCATCTAATATTTAACAAGTCATAGTTTTAAGAGAAAGGTAGGAAAACTGTATTCTAAGTACATATCTTAGATACAGTAAAGAATAAAGTAACAGAACTACAAAGTCAAGGGCATTGACAATTTAGTAGTTTTTGATCACCTTAAGTGTCATCTTACTAAAACTAAGTCATAGGAAATACAAGTAGAAATCTTGTATTTCTACTAAGATTTATACTAAGATTTCTACTAAAGATTTCTTCTAAAAAGGAGAAATCTTTATATGCTGAATATAGCAATAAATATTAGCAAATCATGCCTCACATATGTAGGATAAAAGAAATGTGGTCAGTGGATATCATTTTTTCTATTTTTACAAAATTATTTCTTTAATTTTTTTCCAAAGTGTAGTGAGGAACATAGGCTAATGTATAAAATTAATTTTATATAAATATAATTGAACATATTTAAATAAAAATCCTATTTTTAGGAAAGCACATCTTATCTATAATTTTCTATGTTTTAGTATCAATATGGGTGCTTTCTTTTTTTTTTAATTCACACACTATTGGCCTTAGAGACACAAGGGCGCATGCTAAATTCTATTAAAATTATTCAGGAACTTATCCATGTGTGCAATAATTATGATCATGAGCATCTAAGGAAAATTAGTGTGAATGTCTTAATTAAAGCTAGGCAACACAATTTTATTTACAGATTGGATTCTATTAAATCTTTAGAGTGGTATATTTTCATTCTACTCTTGTGTAATTAATATTTAGAATAGCTCTTTGGGTAGCACATTGCATTATTAATGCACATTTTGTGAGAAATGTATGTTAAAAAAAAGTCTCTTTGGAAGATAGCCCATAAATTTTGTTATTATGTTAAAATGCAAATTTTTCCTCTTGCTTAACAGTTTAAAATACTTACAAGCTGCATATTTTCTTGTTCAGTGGTATTAGCTGAGAAAAATTGTTAAAATCCGTTTCATTTTGTTTGGATGGGGATTTGTTTTCATATTTTTTAACCTGAGTTGTGAATCTTTCCCAGTGGCATTCTTAACTCATTGATATGATGTGAATATTGTATTTGCCTTGATCTGATCTTGTTTTCTATAAGAAAACTGTGATTCATATTAGTAGCATATTACCAAAGTTACATGGCTATTAAAGTTTGAGCCTTGGGATAGAAGAATAAAAATTTCAAATTCTTATTACTGCTCTTGTCACAAGACGTTGTTTTGGCTGTGGTATTCCCTCTAAGGCAGCCTCTAAGAAAAACATCATTTATCTTAGTTTAGGTATGAGAAGTCTGCAGAAATCCTTGCTTCATTTTTAAAAATTAGTTTTCAGAAATATCCACAAATAGAAAACTAATAGTTAAGCACAAAACTCTATGATGTTTGGTAACACCAAATAAATGTTCTGTTGAGCCTTTTTTATGAACAAAAATAAGTGAAGAAGAAAAAGGAGATGAAAACTCCCCAAACTTTATATTCCTCAATAAAGGACAACACGAATCCTCTACTAGTCCTAATGGTTTTCAGATGAGGAGTGAAAAGCCCCTGAGTCTAATGAGAGGTATTCTGTTGGAATGAAAAAAAACTGGATTTTTTAACTCCAGGCAGTAGCTTATTAGCACAGTATGCTTCTCCCTGCAAACACCATTGCCCCATGAATCTCTCACTTGCTTCCCATCTTTCATGCCTACCTCCGGCAATAGATATTGTGCATTATTAGAAATTTAGCAATTTTTGTGTTCCTGGGTGAAACTTTAGGAAACCAGCCTTTATTTAGCAACATCTGATTTTGTTCTGTTTTCTCCTGGTTGATTAGATTTAAAAATCTGTGAAAATTAGATTCTTTTCATTCGAAAATGTGTCTTCTCTAATTCTTAAAATTCATCTGAAAATGATTTTTGAGCAGGTAATCTTATGTGTTGCATAGAGTGATTTCATTATTGGTAAGTAATTTTTTTAATTAATAACTAATAATTTGCTTCATGTCACAAAAGTAATATATTTAACAAATTGTTATATCAGTCTTATACTCTAGAATTTGAGGAGAGGGTTTTCTTTTTTTTTTAAATTACTGTGATTTTTTTCTAAAAAAATAATTTCCCAGTGATATTTACCTCTTTGAAAATCAAGGTTTTTCTTCTTGAGTTTAAATATTTAATATGCTTTATGTGTCCTAGGAAAAATAAGAGAGACTTTTCACATACTGATAATACATACATTAATATTCCAAAGCTAAGTCTACTGCAGATTGATCATCGGAGCACTAATTTGTTTGCCCTATGCATGCAAATATAAAACTTCTCTCTTGTCTACATTACTTCTAGTTTTTAATGTGTTTGCAGTATTTTAAAATGTTAGCGTTCATTTTGGAATGTCTCAAATCAGCAAGCAAAATAAAAGCCATTAAAAAACTAAAGCAAAATTGGAATTTCAAGACATAAATATAGATAATTCTCACATGATAAACCAAAGGATGTCAGAGTTGTTTCTCCAATTATTTCAAGAAGGTGGCCCTACAAATTAGGAACAACCACATGGTTACTACAAAGTGTCTTTAATCATGAAAACAACTATGAAAATGATTCACTGCTATCATCCATGATCAATTCCTAGATTATTTTCAAATTGAAAGAGGGCCAAAATTACATAAAATAATTTTAAGAGGTAGGGGACATGGAATAGTCTTCATTTTGATAATGGTATCATTATTTTAACATATTAGAAAAATATGACCACTTATTAAAAAAAAGCTTTGACTGACATTGTTTAAGATAAAGCTAAATAATATAAATGCAGAAGTAAGTCCTTTTAAAGAAAACATTAAGGAAAATATAGGACATTTGGAGCTTGGCTATGGTAGCTATTCTGAAGGTGGTACATGACTCTTAAAGGAGGTTCAGGAAATGGTGGTCCAATGTTGCCTTTTAATCTTCAGAGATGTTAATTGATTGTAAGGATCCAAGATTTCTCAAAGCTCTCTTGGAGCAAGAAGCCTTGTTCTAGGGAAGAAACACAATATTGGGGTGGAGATTGGAATAGTAATCAAGACTTTTTGGAGCTGCTGGTTTTACCACCTCTTTCCTGGAAAGATGATTTCTCTCCCTGTTGCTGCCTCCCATTCCCTGTCATCTCCTCCATAAGACTTCTTTTTCTATCCATTCTTTCATATATACAGTGAAGGATTGACTCATGTGACTGTAGAGGCTGAGAAATCCCAGTATGTTGTATGCAAGCAGAAGATCCAGGAAAATCAGTGGTGTGGTTCAGTCTCAGATTGGTGAGCTGAGGGCAAGAGAAGAGCAATTTCCCAGCTCAGGCACTCAAGTAGAAAAGGCAAATTCTCTTTTCCTCTGCCTTTTGTTCTATTCATGTCCTCAGTGGATTAGATGATCCTCCCCCACAATGGGGAGTACAATCTGTTTTACTGAGTTTGCGGACTCCAATATTAATCTTGTCAGGAAACACCCTCACAGACACACCCAGAAATAATGTTTAGCCAGATATCTGGGCACCTCAGGATCCAGTCAAATTGACACATACAATTAACCATCACACTCTCTGAATTTAGATGGCCTTGAATTATCTGCGTTATGGTCGGCGTGCTACAAGGATGCCAGATCTATATAGAGCCATGATTAAAGCATATTCATTTAGACAGGCTGTGAGCCAAAGATAACTGTTTGGTGTCATCTCTAGGACATCATTGATGTCACTGAGGTATCATAAGCAAATGAGTACAGAACCAAGACTTGAACTCAGTTTTGATTAAGCTCATTGTGGATCAAATATTTTTTTTTTTAAAGATTTTATTTATGTATTAGAGTGAGAGAGACTGAGAATGAGAGGGGAGAAGGTCAGAGGGAGAAGCAGACTTCCCGCAGAGCCGGGAGTCTGATATGGGACTCGATCCCGCGACTCTGGGATCATGACCCGAGCCGAAGGCAGTCGCCCAACCAACTGAGCCACCCAGGCGCCCGTGGATCAAATATTATCACCATTTATCCAAAAACATTTATTATAGATGAGGAGCACATAAAATATTAAGTGACTGAAAAAATTTAGACATATATTTCTTTAAGAAATTAATGTATAAAATGGACCTCAGTAATGTGGAGGGGCAGTTAAATGGCTCTAGGAAGGAATGGTTTATTAGAATGTTGTGAGGTATTCAACATCAATTTCTGAATCATTTGAATTACTCTATTTTTCATTTCCTTTATGATTTTCCTTTTGCTTCCAGGAGCCTATTACTATCGTGCTGTGCCCTGGTCTAGAATTCCCTTCTTTTTCTCACTCAATCCTTATTTAAATATATTTGCTCCCAATAGAATAAATCCTTCTGTCATCTCTCTCTCTTTCTCCTTTTTCTTTTAACATTTTTTTTTAACCATTTGACAATTAACACTTCTTAGGTTAAGACTTTCTTCCTTGGAACCTCTAGCACCACATTTGTTTTTCTTGTATTACTCTTTCGCTCCCATTTTCTAGATTCCCTGTGTCATCTCATTGACTGCCTGCAACTATTCTACTAGAGCTCTGTACTTGTGCCTCTTTGCTTTTCTATCCTATTAAGTCTATTCTCATAGCATGCATTTTTATATTTCCTCATCCTATAATACCTAATCCTAATCATATTTCCAGTTCCTTGGATCATTCTTACATTGATATCTAACTATTGCCTCATTTCAATATATTTAAGAATTAAAGCACCATTGCCCACTCACAGTAAGCCTCTTGTAAATGGCTGATTCTCATCAATGATTAGGTCTATAACTTGCTCTTTTGTTTTTTCTTTCTCAAATTTCAGAGTTTTGCCACTTTTTGTCTTTCCTGATAATGGTCATATAGATATTTGTTTTGTGAAATATTAAAGTTCTTTTCTTTTACATTCAAACTCATCCATTGTGTAAGGATTCAGATATCACCACACTCGTGAAATTATCTGACTGGTATAGTCTTTTATGATCTTCATCTATAATGATATTTTCCTAATACCATAGAAACTGGCAGTCATTAAAGAGATACTTTTAAAAAGAGGAAGTTATGTTTCTTGAAATAGAAAAAAAGTTTTACAGAAAGTTATGTTTCAAACTAATTAAATGTGTGGTCATTATAATGTTACTGTAGACAGGCTTGTTCTGCTAAGACATATTCAATTTCAGATTCACTTTAACATATAATTATTGGGTCTAGACATTAGAATGGATGTAATCTAAGTGTCCATTAATAAGAGATTGCAAAAAATAAATTATGATACTTCCATGTAATAAAATGTCACACAGTTAGGAAAAGGAAGGATGTACCCTAATTGGCTGATGTCCTACAATATTATTCAGTGTGGGGGAAAAAAGCATATTTCAGAGTAGGGTATACAGTTTAATATCATGTGTATACAAAACTATGTTTATCAATAGATAAATACACTATTTATTTTATATACCTACAGGGAAGGTCTGAAAATTACTCACCAAATTGTCAACAATGGTTCCTACTAGAGAGTGCCATGACTACTTTATACATTTTGAAATTTTGTGATAGACCTTAAAATTATAATAAAACTAATTTGTTACAAAACAACAAATTAAGAAAAGAAAAAAGGAGTTGAGAAATACATATGACTTCAAAGGAAATAGTCATTCTATCCCAAGTTGTTGAATTATTGGAAAAGGGAAAAAGAGTCTCAAATGTTATAGTGCATTCTATATAAAATGCCCATAGCTTTCATATTTAACAGTTACAAGTGTCACTAATGAATAGAGATATTTTAAAAATTATTTCATTAAATTGGTCCTGTTTCTTTAGGTTTCTAAAGATATTCATATTCATTAATTGAAAGTGTATAATATTTGCCTATCCCTGGGAAGTATTATAAACTTTAAACAAATTTAATTTACTTTGTGTTTTTCAGAACAGGGAAACTCAAACAATACTACTACTAATAATAACAACTCTGTATCAGTCTAAATGACATGCTATTATAAGTTTGTAGTTATAGTATTTTATAGTTTGAAATTTCATCCAATTCTCTAATACAACATCCTTGATTCTTTTGTGATTAGATTTTGGAGCAAATAAGATGTGATAATTACTCTTATAAGTCATTACAATCTAAAATTATTAGTCATTATAATCTAAAATTGTCCAGACCTTACAAAACCTGTGTCACTTGAGGTCAGTGCCCAGTCACTGCTGCCAGAGCCATCCAGGGAGAACACCATTTTCTGCCTCTGGTGCTGTCTTTTGGCTCCCACAGCTGCAAAACAGAAAGACTGTCATTGGCACCATTGCCTTTCGGTTTTACCACGCCAGAGCCCTGCTGTTTGCAACACAGAAACGGACAGGGACATACTACTCCTCAAGTGTTCAGATCTGATCCCATCATGACAATGTCATTAAGGCAGCTCCTTTCCTTTCAACCACACTCTAGCTGGGCTCGAGTGAAGTTTAGGCAGAGGCTGTGCTGGGAAATGTGCATCTTTCTGCCTGCTGCTATTTCCTTTTCTCACTTCCTGGCTCCCTGTTTGCAGGGATGCATCAAACGTCATCCTTAGTCCTCCTTAAGGCAGGACACTTTTCCTGGATGCAAATAAGCTTTTAAAAATGGGTACCTAGGGGTGCCTCAATTTTTAACGTAGATCTAAATATCAGTTTAAGCTTAGCCTGAAGTTCTGTGACATGAAACGGATTTATATTTTTTTAATATTATCTACACAATATAATCATCAAAAATTGTTTTTACTGAAAACTTTACAAGAAATGTCCTTTTTTTGTTGTTTATTTGTTTTTTGCTTTCTCTCAGAATTTGAATTGCTTTTTTCAAGAACCAGATAGTAATTGAAAATTTACAGGTTTTTGTAGTCTTGCTACCTCCTGCAAATCTAGTACTCCAGAAAGTAGAACCAGCCAAATAAAGAGTACAATCTGATTTCAAATTGCATCGTTATTCCTGATTCTAAGAACAATCATAATTTTGCCTTAATTTCCTTTTTTAACAGTTACCAGATGGCATTGGAACTATAAATATGTTTAAAAAGTATCTGTGGAAAACCTTTTTTACTTTCTAAATCTTTTGTCCTAACTATATTTCACAAGTCACTGTTGTCCAGTGATTTATGTGTTTGCCATTTTATCTATGATGAAAATGTAAAGTTACCTTGGCTAGACAGACTATCCATTAATTCTATGGCTGTATGTTACTTAGAACTAACATTTGTAAATGAATATGTTAAGGATATTAGAGAAATATAGATTATTTTAAAATTATTTGTGTCTTAAGTAAGTGCTTGTTAAAAAACAAACAAAAAAATTTTAAATAGTCTAAATGGGAGGTCTCTAATACACCAAGCCTATACTGTTTAGATACATACGCTGAAGGTTTTAATCCTTGGTGAGAAAGAGATTCTCACTTGGATTATGAGGATGGCCAAAGACATGACACCCACCTGAGATCCATAGCAAATTAGCACATAAACTCATAGTCTAGGGTGGAGAGCATAGCATACCATTGTGGGCCACATGGGGGTTGTAATCTGAAACAAAGTGAACTAGTACCAGCTGTGGAAGGCAGGTTTTATAATGTTAAGATGATAGGGTGACCCCTGGTTCCCAAGGTAGGATGTGGTTGGCTTCTTTGAGTAGCTATCTGGGAACAGAAACCCATGACTCAGGGATAAACAGAAACTGTACTTATCCCTTTGATAAGATTTGTTCAGTTAGAAGACCTTATTCAGGGAAGCAGAGTTGGGAGGAGTGCTTGCAAGTAGGCCATTCAAGGTCTTTCCAGTTTCACCAGATGTCATGGCAGCACATAGTATCAGCCCATAGTTTTAGGCTTTATGATATAAAGTGACACCATGTCATCTTCTGTTTATGAGGAACAAATACCTCTCTGGTAGCTTAAAAAATGGTGTTTTATTATAAATACAAAACAGAGACTCAGAAAATCCAAGGCCCAGAATTATAGCAAGACACCAGGAACCAAATTTGTATTCTGTGTTCTTGAAAGATGGTTTCTCTTTCCCTTTTTCATGGATGATCTATCTGTTCAGCTATGTGATTCTGATGTTTGCTCTCTCTATTGACTTTACCTCTTAATAATCTTGGATGCTCCTTAGAAGACTACTTTCTTCCACATTAGAAATACTTGACTTTCTAGCCCTAGAGCCTGCTAAGAATAGGCAACCTCTTTCTGTGCTTCCAGGTTCAAATACTTAAGAGGGTATGTGTCTTAAACTTTTGCATTTTTGCAAAGGCATTAACACCAGGCCAAGTCACATACTTATGGCAAGTTTATGTCTAACGTAAAATAGGTATCCACTCTGATTATACTTAGCCTTAGCTAATGTACATGTAGGGATATATGATAAAACATGGCTAAACAATTGAGCAGATACTGAAGGCAAAGATTTCCCCAGTAAGGAAAGGATGGGAAGCAGGACCTTCTAGAATGTGCATAGCAAAATACCTCAAAGCATTAAATCAGGTCCCCTCTGCAGTTTTCTCTTTCAGAAAATAAAACTAATATTTCATCCATCAGATCAAATTAGTGAATCACCTTGTCTTTTTGCTCTTTCTCCTGCCCCCTGCCTCCCCTTCTCTAAATATGTTTTTTCTTTCTTAATATTTCTCTCTCCTTTTGAAATATACAGTCATTATCCTGGTCCAAGCTCCTTTCTTACAGCGTGGGTCTGTTACAGCTGTCCTTTGACTCCTCCAGACTTTCTGTCATCCCCTCTGATGCCCAGCCCAAATGATCCTAATGAAACACCAGTTTCAACAAATCACCTTATCTACTTCCCTGTTCTTTCTGAATTGTCCTCAAAGCAATATCTTGAATTCATTTTTATGTTATGTATCTGCCCTACCTCTTGACAAAAAGGGAAATGGCTCTCTAGAAAGTTCTACATCTACATAAAAGACTGAAATTACAGGGTAGGAGATCAAGATTTTTAAAAGATCAATAATAACCTTTCAGGATTCATATGTTTTGTTGTATTTGTCTGTTTTCCAAACCAGATAACCTCCTGGAGGATAGGAATTAAGTGTCATGGCTCTTTTTATTCCTCATAACCCATTCAATCTTATGATGATGGCAATATTGTTGATTTCTTTACATTTGGTTATTTGATTCAAACTGCTTACAAGAAATTGAGTATAGCTATTATGTTTTATCTAATGGAATTACAGAGCAGAAAAACAGACTGACTTAAATGTGGCATATTAACATTTCAAAGTCACAGACTGAATGATGAGTCCCAACAATGAATTCACAGTCTTTTTAGTGATATTACAAAGAACTCACTTGTTGATTAAAGTGTAGGCAAAACTTTTTATTATGGTAGAAACAGCTTTTGATTAAGAAAATAGGTTAAACTCATAGAATTAAAATAAATTCATTCTTGGGGAGAAAAATCACATAATAAGGAGACATGATATAAAATACAAGTTTGAATTAAATAAGAAATTACTACTTCACTGCAAAGTGTGCATTGAAAGATACATATATGCCATTAACTATAAAATTTATTGAAATCAATGAGTTATTTTCTATATATTGATTTTTTCCCTTTGAAATATATTTTATTCTTGTATCACCTTATTTTCAATTCAAAAGTGAAGACCATATTTATGCAAATCATATCTCAGGTACAGAATTTAGGGCCTTTTAGATTTGTTATGTACAATTACTGATCCTGTATGCATGTATACATGATTTGGTAGATATTTAGCAATGTTACATTTTGAGAAACTAGGGCAACATACTATGAAAAGTTTTCATTCGATTTTTTTCTTAAAATTTGAAAAAAATCCTTAAATACTTCTCGTATGTAAGGATTAACATTTAGTTTATAGAAAAATTCAGGTCTAGGAAAGGATTCTATGTTGTTCTAACCATAACTTCTTTCTTCAATTTTGTGGTTTTGTAAGTGCTTAAAAAAATATTCATCCTGACTCCAGACTGACAACATTGAATTGACAGCTGATAAAAGTTGTCAGCATTGCCTGTCACACTGAAAGCTAGCAGAGTACAAAAAAAGCTTGTAAAAGCTTCAGGTTATCCTGTCAATACTGGCATTTCATTAAAGATTAATTAAGGTAAATTTTCTTGTTAATAAAGCTTAGAATATCAATCAGTTATAGCACTAAAATGTGGTCCTCACTTGCATGTTATATGGTGTATATGTTTATTCATAGTTAAGAAAGGAGATATTACAGGTCTTTTTTTTTTTTTTTAGTTTATACTAAAGGCAAACAGTGTGCAAGGAAATGTAGATGATTTTTAATTAAAACTAGATCAGAATATACACACAGCCAAGACTAATTTCAATATGTGCCACAACCAGAAAAAATAGGGGACAATTGAAAATCATTCCAGAATTAATTTTTTCCCAAATACTTTTATTTTATTTTTTCAGTGTTACAAGATTAATTGTTCATGCACCACACCCAGTGCTCCATGCAATACATGGCCTCCTCAATACCCACCACCAGTCTCACCCAACCCCCCACACCCTCCCCTCCAAAACCCTGAAAGAAGTTGCTGTGGCGGATGTCAAAGAACATAGGCAGTAACCTCTTCGACATCAGCCACAGAATCAATTTTATACGTAAGTTTCATATTGATTCACAAAACAAAACAAAATTAATTTCATTTGAAAAGTGAAAATGGACCACTTTGTATGTCCAACTTACTGCAATATAATATAGTTAAAAACTTGTTAAAGTTCTACTTAACTTAATTAATTAATTAACCAATCAATTAATTTTCTAGGCTCTCATGATTTTTCTGTTCTCTTACAGCAATAATAAAAATATCTTTTAAAGCTTTTGTGTTACTTGAAATCATTAACTAGCAACTTATTTAATTAAAAATAAGCTTATTATGTGACAAATATTTATTGATAATGTACTATGTTCTCTGTATTCTGCAAAGTGATAAAGATAAAATGGTAAGCAAACAGACACATTTATGAATTTAACAGTTTACTGAAAGAATATGTACATATTTCAGTAGTCTTACAATGCAAATTTGTAGCTCTAACAAGTGTTATGAGGGATAGGTTTCCAAGACTATATGTGTGACTGGGGGATTTGACATCGAGGGAAGTCAAAGAAGTCTTGAAGAGGTGACCCTTGAGTTTAGATCTAAAGGATTTGTAGGAGTTATTGGTAGAAAGAATAGGAAAAGGATCTGCCTAGAGAGAAAAGCTGCATGACGGCCCATTGACAAAACAGAGTTCAATAAACATACAAACCATTACAGGTCAAATTGTGTTACCCCAAAAAGATATGCCAAAGTCCAATCCCCAGTATTAAGAATGTGACCTATTTGAAAATAAGGGCTTTACAGATTTAACAAAGTTGAAATGAGGTTATTATAGTAGGCCCAATCTGATATGACTGATGCCCTTATAAAAGGAGGAAATTTGGACAACGCTGTGCGGAGGGAAGACTATATGAAGAGACACAGGTAGAAGATGGCCTTTAAGTCAGGGAACGCCTGAGGCTCCCAGATGCTTGGAGAGAATCCTGGAACACATCCTTGTTCCAGGATGTGTTCATTTCAGGAGGAACATAGCCCTGCTAACATCTCGATTTTGGACTTTTGGTTTCTGGAACTGTGAGACAATATATTTCTGTTGTTGTAAGCCATCCAATGTGTGGTATGTTGTTATAGCAGCCTTAGAAAGCTAATATAAGGGCTGAAAGCAGGTTAGTATAGATCAAAGGGGCGAATAAGAGCAAGTTGATTTGAAGAAAAGATGGAGCAATAGGTAAGGACCAGATCATGGAAAGTCCTAAAGACCATTTTTACGAGTTTTTTTTTTTCTTCTCAGAGCAAAGGATTTAAGCAGTACAAAAAGATGGTAGTAGCTTGGACAAGAGTGGTGATAATGGCTATGAGGAGGTGTCAGTGGGAACAAGGAAGTAGCTTTAAAATTATAAATAAACTACAAAGAAGCAAGCTTACTCAAGAACATACTCCAGAAATTCTCTCCTCTCCTTACCATTCATTTTTCAATCTATGTTGGGTCATTTCCTTAGCACCAAAGCATACTGCTTCTTCCATCTATTTCTTTATTGGTTGTTGGCAACAGATTTATTGAGATATAGTTGACATATAATGTACATATTAAAAGTGTAATGTTTAATAATTTTGATTGACTTATCATGAAACTATTACCATAGTAAAGATAATGAATGTATCCAAGCCCAAAAGTTTTCCGGTGCCCCTGTATAATGACATCCTTTATATCTGATAATATTTATTTCTCTGAAACCTATATTGTCTAATACTAATATAGCCACTCCAGTTTTCTTTTGCTTACTGTTAACACGCATATCATTTTCTGTTGTTTTATTTTTCACTTATATCTTTGCATGAAAGTGGGTTCCTTGCAGAGCACAAATAATTGAGTCTTGCTTTCTTATCCAAATAATCTTTGCCTTTTAATTGAGAACATTGAATTTATATACATTTAATGTGATTATTGGCATAGTTAAGTATTAGTCAACTGTTTGCTACTTTCTTTATGTTCGTCTTTTTTATTCTTTGTATTTTTCTCGCTTTCTCTGCCCTCTTTTGGACTGACCATCTTATTCCATTTTATGTGTATTGCTGGGTTTTTAGCTTTGATTCTTTAGTTATTTTAGTGGTTGTCTCTATTTCCAAGTAATATTAAGTGATGTACCACTTCACAGAGTGTAAGGAGTTTATTAAGAATATGTTGCTCATATTTCTCTTCTCCTAACCTTTCTGTTATTATTGCTATGCTTATTATTTTACACATCAAAAAACTCACACATCAATTATCTTTGGAATATATTTAAATACCAAGTTCTGGATTGTTTTTGCTGATATGTTTTTCTCTTTATTATAGTTCAGGTTTTCTTACTTCTTTGCATATCTGGTAATTTTTTATTTTATGCCAGTCATTATGATTTTTGCCTTTGGGTGCTGGATATTTTTGTCATCCTATAAATATTCTTTAGCTTTATTTTGGGAAATAGTTAAATTACATGGACACAGTTTGATTCTTTTGGGTCCTGTTTTTAAACTTACAGAGAAACAGAACATTAGTTTTGGGCTTTTATTGTGCTATAGGCAGTATCTTCCTGAGTATTCTGCTCAATTTTCCCCATGAATTATGAGTTTCCTTGTCTGAAAAACACCTACTCTTCCCAGACCTCTGTGAGCTCTGACTATTGTTTCCTCTAATCCTTTATGTGGTTATTCTCATAACTGAGTTGTTTCCTCACAAACATGTACTGACCAGTACCCAGCTGAATACTCAAGGGGAAATGTGTGCAAATTTCCGGAATTTTCTCCCTGCTGTTCTCTTCTTTTCTTCACTATGCTATCCCACAGAGACTAGCTACCTTGGCCTCTTCAGACTCCTTGTTCTGCCTTCTGGAAAGATTGTTTATACTTTCAATTACATAACTCATTTTCTCCTTTAAACTTCTTCCAATCTGACTTTACTCTCTGAACTTCTTATCAAGTCATAAATGACCATCATTGTGCTAAATCTGGTGGTTGATTTTGCTCTGAGTGGTCTGGCCCCCATAATGTTTGACCTCATCTTTTACTAGTTTTCCCTTCACTCACTCCATTACAGCTCTCTTTAACTCCTTAAACCTGTTATGCATGGTTTTGCTTTAAAGTATTTACACTGGCTGTTCCTATCTTTCTTCAGATACCTGCCTACCTTAACTCACTCCCTTTTTAAATACTTGAATTTTCAAGTATTTAAGCCTGATCATCTTACTTAAAACTGCAACAACTTCTTATGATAACCAGTCTCTAAAGATGACCCTCAGTGACCTTTGTGTACCTCCCCATCTTGAATCCGGACTAGCCTGTGACTTATTTATAGCCAATAGAATGTATCAGATGTGACAACCTAGAACCTCTGAGGCTAAGTCAAAAGAAGCTTTGCAGCTTCTATCTTGGCTTCTTGAAATACTTGCTTTCAACATGGTCACTGACAGCACTCTCTCAGAATCCAGCTTTCAAACTATGATGTCAGAGTTACATGGAGAGGCCACCTATAGGCTCTTTTCTTTAGTAACCTCAGCTTACTTCAGCTGCTGGCCATGAGACTGAGCCATCTTGGACCTCTAGCCCACACAAGATCCTTGACTAATATCTTCTGTAACCACATGAGAAACCCAAGCAACCAACTAACTGAGCCCACGTTAAAATATAGTACTGTAGAAGGTAATAATACTTTGTTTCAGGCCACTAAGTTTTGGAATAGTTTATAGTGAAGAATAACTGAAAATTCCTTTTGTTCTGTTTAATTTCAAATCCCCTGCTCAATTTTTGCTTTTTCCTCTGAGCAATTATTCTTCTTTAACAGATTGTAGAATTTACCAATTTATTATGTTTTGTATTCATTTTTATATGACTGTCCCAACCAGATTAAAACTCGAAGAAAATGCCAATCTGCTTTCTTCAATAATATGTGTCAATTGTCTAGAACAGTATGCCTGGTATACAGTTGGGATTCTATAAATATTTGTAGAATGCATGAGTGAACAAGGCAGTATTCTATCATAAAAAGTTAAACAAGAATCATTCTAGAGATAATCACAAATTCAATTTAAATGTGGCACATTCTGAAAAAATGCCAAAATAAGACATTAATAAACATCACAGAGTGTCTTCTAAATTAAGGACTTAAAAATAGCAAACTGGAAGGTAACTGTTAGGAAAAATAGAAACTACTTGAAATTATTTTCAAATATTAGAACACTATAAGACTCTTGGTAGTGATTTTATATTAATATAAAATTTTATAAAGTCATCATCAACAAAAGACATAGCTCTTTTTACTCAAAAGTAACAAAACAAAATTTAAAATGTAAAGCTTGTAGCCATGATTTTTTAATAGAAGGCTTTGTTGCAGAGCTTTTTTGAGTGATTAAAGAGTTAACATAATTTGAGTTATACACATTTATTAACATCAGTTTGGCATTGTTTAATGGAATGCCTGCTGGAGATTGACCTGAATTTGTGCTCAAAATATGTAAAATATGTTTTTTTTTTTTTTAAAGAGAAAGGGATAGACATTGATTTATTATGTTTGGTGTCTAAACACAGCTCAAATTGCTTTTTGTGAAAGAGTGCTGTGTTACTATTTCTTTAAAGACATTTTATCTTGAAAACTATATTTCAATTCTTAGTTAAGTAAGTGATATGAAGAATGGCTGAGTTTTTAAGGAAAAAATACTTTTTAAGAATGTTCACTGAAGACCTTTTAAAACTACAGGGTCTGAATTAAAAAAAAACATTGAGGTAGATTTATTTCTGAATATATAATTAGAATCTTAATATCACTGTAAAAGAATCATCAATATTTGACTTCTACTTCACATGTCAACATGCATTCCTAAGCAAACCATAACAAAGAAAAATGATGACAATGCTTCTGTAAGCTTGGGATGTATGTAAATTTTATATTAATCCTCTTTGACTCCTTCTCAGCTTGAACATCTTACAAGTCTGATTGGGCAATTTATCAATTCTCCTGCTCAATGAATTTAGTCATTGGGCACATGCAACTTAAAGCAATGAGGCATAACTATTGGGGGATGTAGAAACATCAGTTTGGAGAGATAGCACAGAATCAGCATACAGATTGAGATGTCATAATGTGAGCAAAGGGCAAAGGCTAAAATCTAGGCTATATTTGGAGCAAAACACGAGTTAAGACCAGGCTTCAGTGCAGCATACTGAAACTCACATTTTACATGTTTTCTTTATAGTCAGGACTATTTCTCATTTATTTACCTTTGCACCATATAACCTGCACACTAAACACACACACACACACACACACACACACACACACACACACACACAAACAATGGCATTAAACAAGAATACATCATGTCATTTGCTAAATAATTTACAGTTATTTTAAAGTGCTGCTAACAGATTCTAACCTTACCCTTATAACCTTATCCTTATCCTTACCCTTTTCCTATATTCTTTTCCTTATAGAATGGAGTATCATGACAACTAAGTATTTTTTTTAAGATTTATTTATTTATTTATTTGACAGAGAGAATGTGATCACAGGTAGGCAGAGAGGCAGGCAGAGGGAGCAGGGGAAAGCAGGTTCCCTGCTGAAGAGAGAACCCAATGCGGGGCTTGAACCCAGAACCCTGAGATCATGACCTGAGCTGAAGGCAGAGGCCTAACCCACTGAGCCACTGAGGCGCCCCATGACAACGATGTATTAAGTAAAGTCAATAAAGTGCAAGGTTGCCCCTGTGGAAATGAAGCTTTATACACAGAGTGACTTGAGATTATCTAATAGTTTTTGGTGTTAGAAAACTTCTTTAGTGTGATGCTAAATATTTGTATCTCCAGATTTAATTCAGGAAAACCAAATGTACTGGACCTGAGACAGGGTGAAATGAGTGAAGTGGACATAGTGGGCACTTGTAAGTCCTACCTAAATGGGGCAGCTACCACTCACTTCTACTAGATAGTTGCCATGCTAGAATGTGATGTGGGCCAAAGGATGCCATGAAAGAAAACCTAGAAATATGTATTTATCATGTCAAATCTCTTAACTAATAAATATTGAAATTTACTTCAGTCTTTTGTTTTCTATGTAAGGCAAAGCAAACAACAAAAACCCCAACACACACACACACACACACACATACACAGATATCTGTAGATTTGGTCCAGTTTACTAGTTGGAGGTCAGGGTACTATAATTTTTTCCAAACATTGACCATCAGGAGAAACTCTCTAAAATTTCCTTACTTTCCTCAACTACCAAATTACACTAACAAGGTAGCAGAGGAAAAAATGCTGTATTTCTATCTTAGGTTAATTCCTTCAACCATGCTTAGTATACCAGCGGCCAAAGCCTCCATTTTTCATTCTTTCATTTTATACCTATTTATTGTCTACTTTGTATCTGGCACTGGTTAACTTCTTGGGTCATAGGAATGAATAACATGTATCTTAATACCCTATTCTCAGAAAGCTTGTATTCTGTAGGAGGGAAGGATGATGAGCTGATAGGAAAATATGATTGGTTTCATTTAGTAATAAATGCTTTGAAAAATATTAAGATATTAAGACAATCTATTAATAGATTGGTCATCTATTAGATAATGGGTACCTGGGTGGGTCCTTTAATTTTTTTAATGTTTTTATTTAAATTCTAGTTAGTTAACATAAGTATAATATTAGTTTCAGGTATACAACACAGTGATTCAATACTTCCACACAACACCCAGTGCTCATCACAACAAGTGCACTCCTTATTCCCCATAACCCACTTAACGCATCACCACCCCCCACCTCCCTTCTGGCAATCATTGATTTGTTCTCTACAGTCAGGAGTCCCTTTCTTGGTTTGCTTCTCTCTTGATTTTTCTCCCTTGTTTGTTTGTTCTGTTTCTTAAATTGCACATATGAGTGAAACGATATGGTATTTGTCTTTCTTTGACTGACTTAACTTGTTTAGCATACTACTCTCTAGCTCTATCCATGACACTGCAAATGGCAAGATTTCTTCCTTTTTTTAAGATGCAATCAGAGTTAAGTTTTGGGCACGTTAAATCTGAGATGCTTATTAGACATGCAAGTGGGAACGTCTAATTGGCAGTTGGAAACACGAGTTTAGAGTTCAGAAGAGAGGTCAGTACTACCCATGAATATTTGAGATCCAATAGTATATGGGTTGTAAAGCCATGGAACCAGGTGAAATAATTTTAGGAGACATTAAGAAAAAAAAAAGAAAAAAAAGGAAAATATCCAGGGCATAGTTCTGGGACACTCCAATACTTAGATGAAAGAGGATTTTTGATAATAGAAGAATCAATGAAAGGAATTGAGAAATGCCTAGTGAGGTAGGGGAAAAGCCAAGGAAGAGTGATACCACAGAATCCAAGAAAAATTAGTTCAAGAAGAAACACATGTTCAATTGTTTGGCTAGAGATCCAGTAAAATTAAAACAACGAATAGCTGTTGAAATTAGCATAGGAGGATGGGGGTCATTTGTTCCAAGAGAAATTTCAGTTGAATGATGGAGTCGTATAGGAAGAGACTGACTCTGATTGCAACATTATGTTAAAAGTGTTCCTCTTTTATTCTTCTCAATTCAGTGAATGATACCACGAAATTATTCAAGTGGGGGGAAAAAAAACCCTAGGAGTTACTCTTGTTCCTTTCTTCAACTTACCTGCTGCATCAAATAGATCAACAAGTATTTTTGGTTCCATCTTCTAAGTATATTCTTGATATGTCCATCATTATTTTTCTTTATCTCTTTGAAGGAGAAAAGACAGACAATAGACAATGTCTCCCAACAAGTGAATTGTGAAAGGGAACCAAGAGGAATAATAGCTGCAGGGAAGCGTGCTTAGAAAAGCTGGTTTTCTAAAGTAAGAAGATTTTAGAATATGTATGCTGCTAGGACTTGATTCATTAAAAATGATGCGAAAGAGCAGACAATTGCAGGAGCCAAGTTCATGAGAAGTGAGCAGCAGTGGGAGCCAGTGCACAAATAGGTTTGATATGAACAGGGACATTTCATGTATTGCAAGAAAAAATAGAGGGGTTGCAGGTAGGCAGGTACATTTTTTAATGAAAGTGAAGAAGCTTTACATTGAATCTATTTTATAAGGGTCATCATTTGAAAGGAGAGTATAAGTGGAAAGGAGGTGAAGCTGGAGATATGGCCATCACTGGACAAAGAAGGAGGTTTGAAATACTCATTTTGGTTAGTGTCAGTAAGTATATGGTATAGTGGAATTGTGGAGCATTAAAGAATGATACTTGTCATTTATGGTCATATATTTAGAGTGAGACAAGACATTATTGTACATTATAAGACTTGTACCATGTGGTAGACAGAATAATAGAATGGGTAAATCCTCCCAAATATCTAGGTTCTAATCCCTGAAACATGTGAATATTACTTTATATGACAAGAGGAACTTTGTAAATATGATTAAATTAAGGATTTTTTTAGATTTTTATTTATTTGACAAAGAGAGAGAGATCACAAGTAAGCAGAGAGGCAGGAAGAGATAGAGGGGGAAGCAGGCTCCCTGCTGAGCAGAGAGCCCAATGCACGGCTTGATCCCAGGGCCCAGAGATCATGACCTGAGCTGAAGGCAGAAGCTTTAACCCACTGAGCTATCCAGGCACCCCAAATTCTTGAGAGGGATTATTTTGGATTTTCTGAATCTGTCCTAAAAAGATTATAATGTAATCTTACAAGAGGGAGCCAGAAGGAGACTGTCAAAGAGGAGAAGGTGATATGATGAGAATAAATTTATCTTATTTTACGCCATAAGGTTTGTGGTCATTTGTTATAGAAGCAATAATAAACAAATATACTGCCATGCCATGAAGGCAGGGAAGATGATACAAAACTCAAATGGAAAGAAAAGCCTAAGGGGGTCTCTTGCTTTTTCTTTTATTTGGTCTCATGATTCCATTTTGAAGATATGGAAAAATGAGCATGAGGAGGTTGCTGTTCAAGAAGAAGTCTGACCACAGCCCTACTGAACAGGATGAAGGATTCTAGGCAGAATCCAAACTGTCCGATCACCCCCAAAGACAAAAGACACAGAAGAAAAAGTAGTATTGAAGTACACTGAAGCAGAATACCAAACTGCTATTTTACACTTGAAGGAGCACAAAGTCGAAATTAAAAACCTACAGGTTCGGCTTAAACCTTAGTCATTTCATGCCCAGGGTAAGCATGCAGTGGTTAATCTCAAACATGAGATAGAACACTGATGGCGAGAAGGATGTGAAGAGATGAGAGATGCATGTATCTCCTCTGAAAATAACAGTTCTCTAGAGACCTATAGAAATGTATTCATCCAGAGAGACTTCCATCAAAACCTACGAAGGTGAGGGCAAGATAACCAGAAGTAACCAGATAATACCCAAAAAACTAAATATCTCCTCTTCAAGCCAACTCTGTCCTCCAAATGACAACAAGCCACTAGGTAACACTACTTTAGTCTGTGGAAGGCATATTATTAAGTAATCAAAAGTCATCACTTCTTCCTCCTTTACCACCCCTACCATTAGTCAGCCTTCCCCTCCCCCTCCTCCTCTCCTACTGGGACTTGGAACTTTGCTACCAGTACCTCCACCACCCTCTGTAAATGCTAGAACATTACCACCTCTACCACCACCTCTGCTTCCAAGAGCTGAGTTTCCTCCACCTCCTCCTCCACCACCACTTCCCAACTCCGCTGCTCTGTGAAACAGTGGGGGGCCTCCTTCTGCTTCAACACCCTCAAGACTTGCACCACCACCTCCTCCTGGACTCTTTTTCAGAGTTGGCCCTTCTAGCCAATGTCCTTGGAAGCCAACCATTGAGCCAAGTTGTTCCATGAAGCCTTCTTACTGGACTAGAATACAAATAAATGATTTTTGAAAAAGCCAAAATGCTACACTAACTTTTTGGGATTCCTTAGAAGAACCTGCTATTCAGGGTACTAGTGAATTTGAGTATTTATTCTCCAAATACACAACTCAGCAGAAGAAAAAAAAAAAAAAAAAAACAAACCTCTGTCAGAGACCTATGAGAAAAAGAACAAGGTTGAAAAGATCATCAAGTTTTTGAATGCAAAATAATCTCAAACTGTGGGAATCTTGATATCTAATTTGCATTTAGGAATGAAGGATATCCAGCAGGCCATTTTCAATGTGGATGACTCTGTGGTTGATCTGGAGACCATGTCTGCCTTATATGAAAATAGAGCCCAAGAGGATGAATTGGTTAAAACAAGAATGTGTTAGAAGATATCCAGACAAGAAGAATTGAAGTTGCTAGATAAACCTGAGCAGTAACAATGCTAGAACACTTTTCTGTTAGACCAAAAGGAGAAGTGCAATCTCTGCCTTCTTGCTTCCTAATTCCAAATAATTGCACCAGAATTATTCAGGGAGCAAAATAATAGCACCATCATCCCTGCAGCTGAATGACTTGACTACTGGGAAAAGCAGCCAGGAGATTTGTGTTGCTGGGTATAATATGTCTCAACCCCTTCCCCCAGACCTCATAATTCCCCTTTCTCATTCTAGCAGTTTGCTAATTCCTCCTAGACTAAACATTCTGGCCAAAAGGACAACTGAGGAAGGAAGTCATTGCTCTGTTTAAGGTTCTGCTGATGCAGTTAAAAGATGTCTAAAAAAAAAATGTCAGAATTCTAAATGTGTCCAGTAAATGTAGCCTGAATGTGCCAGCTTTCCCCTAGATCCCTCCACCTTCTCTGTCCAATTGACAGGTTACCTTTCCATCCTCTTTTCATGTGCTTGTTTCTCTTTTTATTCACTATCTAGAGTTGGTTACTCCATGGTTTGGGTTGTCGTGCCATAGCTTTTGAAAACCTACAACTCTAATGAGGAACTGAATGACTCTTGCCTTGACTGGGCTTTTGGGGTCTGCAAACTACAGATAAGCATATGGGGCACTGCAGCCCCTGGGCCCCACACAGCTTTTCATGGCCTAGGACTAAGAATGCAGAATGGGTCCAGAATGGACAGAGGGATCCTTTGCCTGTTGTCACCTTGAGTGCTTCATGTCCAATTCAGACCACTCTTCTCTGTGTGGAGATGAGGCAAGGGATAGAAACAAAGAAGAAACTAAATAATCAGGCTTAGAGGAGCATGTCAATCTAGAGACATCTAAGTTGCTATTGCTTATATTGAAATTTTCATGCCTTGCACTTGGGTGCACTAGATTGTCTCACTCCCCTTGAATACCTGGGCATTCAGGTCCAGAAGAATATCTCTAAATGACTGGATAGGGGATTTCTAGCTTTACTCAGTTATTTACAAGCCTTCATGATAATTTTGGGAACCTTAGATGAATTATTCTCACATGGAGCATAAGCCAGGTACAACTCTCCACTCCTACCCACTTCTCCCCCACCAGTTCCAAGTGAGTTTATGAAGCCTGGGAATATTGTGAATCAATGTAAATGGGCGATATAATATAATATAATATAATATAATATAATATAATATAATTAATTCTCATTAAAAAAAGAAACTAATATACTCCATTAATTAAATAATTTGTCTTCCTATGTATCTTTAGTATATCCTTATTTCAGGTTATTTCCTATTAGCATGTAAAAACATATTTAAAAGTCTCCTTTAGAAAGTTGGCAATATTAATAAACAAGAACAAACAAAAATGTTTATCTTCACACGCTGAGTTTTAGCTACCAATTCATTTGATAAGAGTACTTTTTACAACTTAAGACTTTTATTTTTACCTTCTCTTCCTCACCTCTCATCCATTCCTTAATCTTCTGCCGATTGTCTTCAATGATTTACCCTAGTAAACTATTCTCAGTATTCAGCAGAATGCTTTTATTTTTAATTCCAGTGTTAGGAATTAGAAAAAAAAAGAAAAAAAAAGAAAAGTTAGATTTTTCTTACCTTTTTGTTCATTTGACTTCCCGATTTTGGTGATATTCTCTCTTCTTGGGTTCTAGGATACCACTTTTTTTTCCTAGTTACTATTTTCCCTTCTTTGTCCATTCTTTAGTCTTTTTTGATGGGCTACCCTTTTAAAATTATTTTCCTAGTGTTCCTAACACACCTCTATTTTCTTCTCATTCTATACACTGTCCTTGAGTAATCTTACCTATTTCCAGAACTTTCATTACCATCTATATACTGATCTCTTCAAATTCTCTGAGACTCAGAATACTAACCTGGTCAAATAGTCTCTGTCCCTCTTTTCCTTACTGTCACACTGAGATGCCCTGAGTTGTAGAGACAGCCTTGGTTGTCCTGCTGCACAGCACATCCGTACTAGATTGCGCCAATTCAGTACATTAGATCTTGTGTCACTGAACTGAATTTGAGTCTGATTTTACTCCTTCCTTACCTGCAACAGCTTGGGCAAAGGATTTGCCATATCCATCTGTAAAATAGTAGAACTCTTCTAAACCGTGATGAATTTTTTTTAAGATTTTTTTTTAAGATTTTATTTATTTGACAGAGAGATCACAAGTAGGCAGAGAGGCAGGCAGAGAGAGGGGGGGAAGCAGGCTTCCTGCTGAGCAGAGAGCCTGATGTGGGGCTAGATCCCAGGACCCTGAGATCATGACCCAAGCCAAAGGCAGAGGCTTAACCCACTGAGCCACCGAGGTACCCCTAAACTATGACGATTAAATGAAATAAGGGTCATCAAGGACTATGGATAGTACCGGGCACACACTAGGGGATTAATAAATGTTAGCAATTATGACTTCTAGCTTTCTCTTTTCCTCTCTAAGTAATGCCACTGCTGGGAACCACTACCATGGCACTTCTGTTGTGTATCACAGTTGATGTGATAGGAAATAGCCTGAAATAAGGATATACTAAAGATACATAGGAAGACAAATTATTTAATTAATGGAGTATATTAGTTTCTTTTTTTTTAGTGAGAATTAATTATATTATATTATAATCCCATTTACATTGATTGCTCATCTCTTCCACTTTGGGTGTTCATGGCCTGCCATTGCCCTCCTCACTCCTCCTGCCTCTTGATCACTTTTCTCATCCTGCATTCTCTTTTATGTTTTCTTTCCTTCCTTGTCTCTACCACACTCTTATTTTTCCTGATAAATGATATTTATCATTATTATTTATAGTAAAAATGGGAAAGGAATAATCAGTAGTAGGTCTGCAGACCTTTCTTTACTGAGGACAGCCTGGAAATGAAATTTCTTTAAAATATGCTAGTGACAAACCACCAGGAAACATGAATGGTGTGTGCTAGTGGGAGAGTCATTCTGTATGGACTGCATAGCAAAATGACTTGGATGCATATGGAAAACAAACCGAGAATCTATGAATTTATGTGGCATACCCCCCTCAATGTCATGTATACTATGTCATGCTCTAATTAATATGGAGATGTTTCATGCTAAAATAGCTCCTTTTTGGGTAAGCCACATGATTGTACATATCTCTTCGAGGCTTCATTTGATAATATGGCCAGTGTGTCCTGAGTGATAAGAAAGGCCTGGGAAGTTATGTTACTCATTCTGGATATTTCTCTTTTTTGCTTGTGCTGTTTGATTACATTACAGGCTCATTACTGGGTAAATTTATGATTTGCGTGAATCTGATTTGACAACTCAAACCTTGTGCTTTCTCAATAAATACGGTGGGTTTTGAGATGATTGAAGTTGCTGGAAAACATCTCTCTAGATATCTGAGTCAGTACTAGGCTGTGATTCCAACATAACTATCCGTAATAGTTACAGTTCCCTTTCAGACCATACATTATCACATGTAATTCAGTAAAGAAATGTGTAGACATGTATATAATGCAGTATATCATCAATATGTCTTGGGTCTGCATAATGCTGTAAGAGAGCAAATAGCAATTTATCCAATGATTTGCTATTATAAAGCTTGTAGAGTTTTTGACTATTAAAAATTTGAAATAATTAACTCTTTAGTCTCTTTTTTTGTAAAGATTTTATTTATTTGACAGAAAAAGAGCAGGGAAGGGTAGTGGGGGGGAGAGAGAGGGAGAAAGAATCTGAAGCAGACTACACAGTGAGCTTAGAGCCCAACACAGGGCTTGAACCCATGACTGTGAGATCACTACCTGACCCTAAACCAAGAGTCAGACGCTTAACCGACTGAGCCACCCAGGCACCCCTAGTCTCTAACTATTAGAGAAATTATTTCCATAGAAATATATGTATTTCTTCACTAAAATACATATGAGTGAAATTTTAAAATAAGGTTAGCTCATTTTCGAAGCATCCCATTTTCCTTTGAAATATCTAGCCTAAATTCTTTGGGTATTATTTATGAGATGTTGAACTATAACACAACATATTTGTGTCTTTTTTTTTAAGTTTTGGCTATTACAATGAATATTACATATTTCTCAAGTATGTTATTTTCAAGACAAATGTATATTCCATCATACTGTAATTAGGACCACAACATTTCCTAGAACGTTGCTTGCATCTTAATGAAAGGATAATGATGCTATGAAACTTTATATTTTAAACATTACATTTATTTCTCTGTGTTTCTTTCACTTTATGGAAACAATTTTCACTCTTTTTCATTTTTAATGAATCATGTACCAAGTGAAAAAAAAAGAGTGTCTTAAATGAAACTGTTGTCTATTGATAACAATTCCAATATCTGCATGAAACCTTTTCTCCATTTCATTTTATTGAGAATTTCTTAGGTATTTCTAAATTTGCTTTTCCTTTTGCATCTTTTTCAAGATGATCTATATGTAGAGAGGATTATAGTGTGTAGGGACGTGGGAATCTAGGAAACCATCTGGGTTCAAAAGAAAGGGGAGTCAATACCAATTACAGTGTCATAACAATAATAGTTCACTTTTGTATAGTCCTTTTAAATTTTAAAATATTTTTCATAAGGGTACCTGAGTGGCTCAGTCAGTTAAGCATCTGTCTTCAGATCAGGTCATGATCCCTGGGTTCTGGGATAGAATCCCACATTGGGCTCCTTACTCAGTGGAGAGTCTGCTTCTCCCTCTCCCTCTCCTGCTCTCCCTGCTTGTTCTCTCTCTCCCTCTCTCTCTCTCTCTTTGTCAAATAAATAAATAAATAAAATGTAATAAAATAAAATATTTTTCATCATATCATGATACTTCATCATATATCATAATCTACAGCACTTCAAAAGCTGGGATCTCCATGTTACAATTTACTGAATTAAAAGGGAGAGCAATTTTACAAAATTAAAGTTTCAAAGTGGGTTTTATTTTGACTGTTCTTTGGAAAAACCTGTTTCCTTAGTTGATATAAGTCAAGAAGATTTAAGATTGGCCCTAAATAAAATAATTCCCTCATGGGAAATGAAGCCTGACACTAAGTGGTGCTAGCACCCATATTCACTGAGGTGGGCTCCTCCCTAGGTTTTGTCATGGACTGTGTTACTGTTCACCTGTACGTTCTGCTCTTCTCTGTGGAAAGATATACCTGGCCATCAAACTGAACTCAAGTATACCCGTATGATGTGTTTTGGTCATGAAATGTGAATGAAAGTGAAAGATGTTACTGGTAGATGCTTTAAGAGTTGGCACATGCTTAGCCATTCTCTCTTTTTCCTTCTCTTGTGATAAGGGGATATATTGTGTCCTAAAAGGCGATGACATGACAAAGCTACAGGCAACCAGTGGTGGACATGTATAATGAGTGAGAAATAAACCCTTGTGTTATAAGTCATTGATATGTTGGAGTTTTTGTTGCTGAATCACAGCTTAAGCTGGTTTTGCTGATACAAGTTTGTTCACATTATTAGGAACTTCACTGTCCTATTCTCCAGTGCTACTATGTATTCCCTGTGTAATATTCTAACCGGATGTGGTCAAATGGCATTCCTTTTGATCTTCCAATGCTAAGAGAAAACCAACATTTAAATGATTTTACTAAAACCAGGTGTCAGAAAACTGAACAAACCCAGAATCTAGTGCGATTCCTCATATTTTTACTGATTTCCCAGTTCTATATGGGACCCCGGGATAAAAACATCTTGACACAAGTCTAGTCTTTCATTCCTACTCTTAGCTAGTGATTGAGTGGCTCTTACTATCTGTGGCAGACACTGCAGACATGCCCAGATTAGCTCCCCTTTCAAGAAGCACTCATTGCACATTGCAACAGATGGTGAAAACCATCTGTTAAGACTTTCAGGTCCACCTCAGCTTGACCTGGAGCCATCTTCTCCTCAGAGTAGCCTTAGTTAAGTGACTAAGCCGAAATGTCCTTCAAGTACTGCACCATTTCCTTTCAACAGGGGACTTCTCAAATGGGAGATCTCTGCTCTGAGGCTTGCAGTTGGGCTGGCATAGATTTGTCACATCTGCACTGCTGTCTGGCAGTGCCTCCTGCCCAATCCTGCTTTCCCCTGTTTCTTCACAGATACTATTTTCCAAGATAATTTGTCCTCCTCACTTTGGCTTTGCATCTGCTTGTCAGGGGAACAAATTTGTACAATATTTAACTACTTTATGAGAATGCCTTTCTAGATATAAAGTCAGGATGGAACAAACAAACAAGCTCCTAAAAGAATGCCCATCCCATCCTCTTCTTCTATGGCTATTCTTCTCAATGTCTGTCTCCTGTTTGTGTTTATTCACTGGGCAGTTTTATCATCAGGAGGATAATCATGCCTTAACATGAAACAGTAACTTACGTAAGTCATACAACAATATATCTAAGTGTATATGCTTGGTTCTGTCAAGACTTTGAAGAAATGTTCTTCTGCATAATTTTCTCAAATGTAAAGTGAAGAGAATAAAAGCAACTTCCCCATAGAGTTGCAGGAAGAATTAATACCCACTGTTCTTAAGTGCTCACTTTTTGTCAGGTTTTACGTGTGCTAATTTGTTTCAGTCCTTCAGCAGGTGAGGCAGGGCAAAGAGGGTTAGTAACACATAGTTAATAATAGGTTGAGCTGGAACTGAAGCTAGATAGTGACATCATAGCCCATCACCTAACCCCATAGCTCTACTCTCCCTCAGTGAACTTTGTAAAGAACTTAGCAACATGCCTGCCATGGGTTTAAGCTCACCATTTGTTGGAGTAGGCATTTGGTAAATGTTAAACACTATGATGATATTCATTTTAAAAGTTGAAGGAAAAAATAATTTGAGCATAATTTGAAAGAAATAAAGGGCGTTCAAAAAAAAGCCCAATCAGTGAATTTGGACTTTATCTTGAGGGCGTTGAGGAGTTATTGAAGACTATTAAGATGGGACAGACATTTAGATTTATATATTAAAAGGGGGACTCTACTTGTATTAAAAGGGGGACTCTACTTGTAGTGTTGTCAGTGAATTGAACTTGACTATAAAGGTAGGCAAGGAAATGGTGGAATTTATTCAGACTAAAGATTAGGGCAACTTGAACTGTGGAAGTAGGAATAGGAATTGGGGGGAAAAAAAGATTTGAAACAAAATTTAGAAAACTCAAATCTAGACTTAGCCTTGACACTAAATTGAGTCATATTAGTCTGGGATATTTAATCCAGCTGGATCTCAGGTTATTCATTTGTAGAAAGGAGTCCTTTGGATGAGGTAAATGCTAAAGTTTTTTTTTTTTTTTAATTGTATGGTATCTATTCAGAGAGAATAGGGGGAGATTTAGAGGGAGGAGGAGGAGGGAGCAGAGTAGGTATAATTGTAGGCATGAATAATGTAGTGGAAGAAAATTGGAATAACTTTGGTTCAAAAGCTTTGGTCATTTATGGCATTCTTAAGAAAGCATCGTTTTTTCAAGCAAAAATCTAAATAAAGGGCATTTAACATCCCACTTTATGTTCTTCTTGCATTCCAATGTACTTTTTAAAAACTCCCTTAATAAGTATATTTTTAGTCTCAAGAAAGAGAACCTATAACATCTTAGAACTGTCCCTTAAATATGAGGAAAGAGGTCGGTCATAGCAGAGATGTGTGGTATTTTATTGAAAAGCATTAAGCAAGTTCCCAATAAAACCAGCTTTCCTTGAAAAACAGATCTAGGATTTATGCAAATCCCCAAAACATTGGCAGTCAAAGGAAATAATTTGCCATAGAGAATAGTGAATTGAATCGGTATCTCAAATATTACAGTTAATTGTAGGGAAAGTAAAGAAGCAAGCTCCACTTTACTCTCTTGTGCTCCGGCAAAGTGTGTTGCATCTGCCACGAACCTGGTGAAGTAAAATATCATTTTTGGCAATTGCTGCTGAGTGTGGTTATTGTACACTACCACAGCAGAGATTTCCAAAGTCATTGCAGAGTTGAGGTGACAAGGTCAGTAGGTATCAGCACTTTGGGGGCTCTTTGTCAGTCTGCTGAATAGCTGACATCAACTTTAGGAGACAGGAAAGTGTCAGAGTCTATTTTCATTTGGCAAAGCTTCAACAAATAATGGTTGAGTAAATAAAACTTTTACTCACTTGTACTTTTATGATGTTTCTTGAGTGTTGAATTAAATAAGTCGAGATGATAACTAATTTTAAATTTTCATTTGTTATTCTAGAAATTGTCCAGAAAGAATCCATATTTTGTTTTAAAAATATCAGTAAATTTAAATGTAGCAGTGAAGATAAATGCAATAATATTAAATATTTATCCTAGTTTAGGGCACCATCACTTCTTGTCTGAAATACTAAAATAGTCTACTCACCTCACATTTTGGTTTTCTGCCCATCCAATACCTGAATCGTAGAAAAATTTATTGAATGAATGAACAATTATACAAATGAAAATAAGGATATCTTGACTCTCAGTAAGCAACATTCTTCTAATTTTATAATAAGATGGATGCAATCTAATGGGTAAATTCACTTATAATAATTATTTTCATTTAACTTATCTCTGTTTATAAAACTAAAGGCAGAAAAGAAAAATCTAATATAACATACCAGAACTAGGTTTTGGTTCTCTGATAACACTGGTAAATTGTTGATCCCAGGGATACATGTCCTATATTTTTATTCCAATGATCAATGAAAACGAATGAAAATTATTTTACCTTTTTAAGTTACAGATTGATACTCTGACATCTGAGAATAAATGAAAGCCAATTAAGATTTCTACCAAATTTAAGTATTTTTTCTTTCAAAGCTGTGAAATTATAATATTGTGGTTAAGACAGATTGAGTCAAATTTTTCATATCTGTAAATTTAGTACCACCTGTGTATTATTTTTATATTCTAGTTTTAAGGATGAACAAAACATCATTTAGCAAAATATAGTGTTATTAACTGTACAAAACAAAGATCACTTAAAGGCATCTCTATGAATTTGAAATGTTTTCACTAAATATGTTACTAAACATGTCACAAAATGTAACCAAATCAGTATTCACAGTAAAATATTCTATTCAACATAGCACTTACATAAATAGTAGCATTTAAGAAGAGTATTTAAGTGGTAAAGTTTCAGTGAATGTTTTTGATATTTTAACAGTGTTGGATATCTATTTCTCCTGAAATGTTAAGTGACAGATCAGTGAGGGGAAACAGAGAAGGGGATAGTTCATGTCACATATTACTGATTGGGGTCTCTGAGTAAGTTCTTCACGTAGACTGATGTGATGTCCATAACACCAGCTGACAGAGCAGAATGTGGCTGGTTACTTGTCTTGCTTGTACTGATGTTTCTAGTAATAATGCCTCTGGAGGTCACATTTGTCCTCTGCCATATAGATGGACTTATGTGACAGACATTTTCATAAAAGTTCCCTAAACTAGAACAATTACCTTGAATTTTACCAGTGTAGCATTCCATAGAGCAAAAATTAGTACATTATTTGATAACCAGTTTGTGGTAATCTGTGACCCTTTAATATACTGGCATCATTTACAAAACACACAACCTGAATTTTTAAAAATTATTCTTTGATCATTTGTGATTTGAGACATTGATGTTGCAGATATAACTGAAAAGGAAAGCGTGAGGCTCCTTTCTATCTATGATACCTCAATAAGCTCTGTTTATAGAAGGAACAGATCATTTGCTTTCAGATTTGGGGTATTTGTATATATTCTTGCAAATTCAAAAATAAGTCATGAAATTTTAAAGAAGGAAAAAATTCAGTATTTTGAGTTATGCCTCAGCTCATCAAAGTTTTAGACTATGTGTCATGTTCTCATGATAAAAGTTTTAGCTTACTAAACTGGGGTTCATTTTACTCTTACCAACTTAATGAATATTACAAAGAAATCAAAATGCTAGAAGGAAAAATAATACTACCGAAAACTTATATCATGGACCTAACTCTCTGGATTTTGAAGTTTAAAAGATAGAATTTTGTTAACCAATAAATAAAAGTTATAAACAAATATGGAGAATATAGGGGTGTGTACACACACACACACACACACACACACGTGCATCTTCATCCTTCAGCTCCTTCTAAAGAGTCAGAGTGCTAATGTGCCATTCCTTTAAAGGCTGACAAAGTATATTTGCTTTTATTATTTTTAAGTGCATTTCTTGGAATATGCTGATTAGTTTAATCATAGTGTAAATGCAAATTTTTAACTCAAAGAATGCATTTTATTTTGAAAATAAAATTCATTATATTTTGTGTATATTATTTTGTTATTGAAACTACCAGTGTACAAGCTACTGTGCAAAATTTTTAAAGTTATAGGTGATGACATAAATATTGAGGAAAACTATAGAATTATATTTAATTCATAAGCAGTTATTTAATAATTTTAGCCTAGCCTATTATATCTAAACTTAAGATCTCTTATATCTCTAGCACCAGATTATGAATATATGTCTATGTATTGAGTAAGAATGTAACATTTGTCATATGCATTATAAGCCAATTTTCAAAGTGTACTTTGAGATGTGAATCACACTGTATGGATGTGTTGTATTCATGTGTGATTGTCAGGACACTGACAAATTGCTATTATAACTCATACATAAGTGTGACATAATTCTCTTAATAGACCTTAGTGAAATGGGTGTTTTCCTAAGGTCGAAGATTCAATAGTTTTTCTCTGAGGTGCTTTTAGTTTCATGGCAAAACTTCAGTGATTAATAAACTCAAAACTCAAGGAATCTATACTGTTTCTGTTAAGAGTTCACATTAAGTGGTGAGACGAGTGTCAAAGTGACTCAGGATGTTGACAATGTGGTCAATTTTCTTTCCTCTCATCCTTATAGGATGTGATTGAAATTTACCATTTAGTAAGTTTTTAAATCATTAACTAATGATCACACTGTTGACTCATTATATGCTAGACAAACAGAAGATAAATATATAGCTTATTTTCAGCAACAATCCATTCTGGTGATCTTTAAAGTTTCAATGATGCAAAAATTAAAAAAAAAAAACAACAACTGTGGAAGTGACCAGAAATGTTTCAGTGTGTTTGCAATATGCTAATTATTCTAGATATTCCTTATAAAAGACTGCTCAAATAAATTTTCAGCTTCAATTTCAGTCAATAACTTTAGCTCCTGATGTTTCCTTGGTGGCACAAATCATAAACAACTAAATTAGCATAGCCCAGTCTTCCAACTTATTGCCTGTCATCCAATTTTCAAGTTGATGGGTTCTTCTCTCAGGTGTTAGAAGGTGATTTTTGGATAAATTGTTTTGGCTAAAATTATCTTTAAATATTGGGTGGTAAATATGTATTGGCTTGATCTGAAAACTTAAAATATCAGTGTCTTAGATCATTTATTTTTCATCGTAAAATTCATGCATGCATATATAAAGAAGTATTTTGAAGTAAGCAGAAAAATAAAAACTCATTTCCAGTTATCCTAACAAAATAATTATTAGCATTTAAATACAATTTATTCTAATTATTTTTCTATGTTCATATACATTTTCTCATATACTCATAATCGCTTGTTTTACATATCTCTGTAGATTTTTTTTTTAAGAATTTATTTACTTATTTGACAGAGAGAAACACAGAGAGAGAACACAAGCAGGGGGAGTGGGAGAGGGAGAAGCAGGCTTCCCACTGAGCAGGGAGCCCAATGCAGGGCTCGATCCCAGGACCCTGGGATCATGACCTAAGCCAAAGGCACATGCCTAATGACTGAGCCACCCAGGCGCCCCTCTCTGTAGACCATCTGTATCTCCTAACCTATTCCTAATATATAGTAGATATTTAACAAGTATGATAAATTAAATATATGAAATGTATCAGACAGTAAAGAATGCATACTTATGCATACAGGTAGTAGGTGGTCCAAGGGTTTTTACAGTTTGAGGGCATATTATTCTCACTATTATGTATGTAAATAACATTCTCAAGACTGTAAATCAATTTATATAGACCACAATGTGAATGGTGTCTCCTAGAATAGTGTGTAACACTGTAGCTATGTATACATATTGATGTCTAAAACACAGACAGATGTACATAATACATAAATCACATACATATATACATATATACAGTAGCCATAGGTGTGTGTCAATCTATTTATAAAACTATGGATAATAGCTTCAAAATCAAATCCATTTCAATTAATATATTATTTATTTAATAAATATTTTTGTGCACTCCTACTGAGCTAAGGGCTAGGAGAGCAAGATGCTAGCAAGACAGATACTATTCCAACACTCTTGAAAATGTCATAGGTGATAATGTAAGAGTGTTAAAAGGTGACTTCCACTGATATTGCAGTTTTAAAATAATTAGCATCTCTAAGACTTCAGAGAGTAGTCAGGATACTTATCCTTACATTCCAAACTGAGTTGCTGAATCATCTATGCCAGAATTATAAAGAGCGATGAAAAAAATGGTTCTTGTAGTATCACCCACTGTCCACACTTAATTAAAAAAAAGACTGAGAATTCATTCAAACTTGAGATTTAGAAGAGAGGATACTTTTGACAGGAGTGAGAGTCCTGTGACATTTGCCGTCCTTTTCCCTCTAGGTTAAGAGGAAGGCTCGCTTCCTTCCTGCTATACCACATGAGAGTATCTCCAAGAAAATCATTCTGAGAATTTGATTGAGTCCTCTAGATGGGGAGAAACATCAAAGCTAGTTCATGATTTACTAAAAAATAAAAATAAAAGTGTCTTGAGGCAGGAGAAGAGCTAGCTGCCCTACTTATCTGACAACAAGGCAGGGAGATACTGCCCAACGTATGAAAGGACTCTTGTGCTAGCAAGGGAGGGGTAATATTTCTTGTAGCTTGGATGTGGATGCCACACAAGAGAGATAACATGAGAAGTCTAGAAAAGACCTTTGTCCTGGATGACCTTCTAAAGGGATATATTGACTATGGCAAAAAGAAGCTGGAAATAGAATACTAAGGGACATTATAGGTTGCCTGTATGGAGAGGAATCACAGTCTTAAAAATAACAAGTGGAGGTCACCAGTGGGGGACTCTGTAGAAATTACAAGCACCTCAAAGAAAGAAAAAAAGACACCCAGATTTTGGACCAGTCACTACAGTGTGTCAATGATGTGACAACTGTACCAAAACTTCTAACCTTGCCCATTTCAAGCCAAAATGAGAAAGAGAAAATTTAAAGTGGTTAACATATCATGGTTTTTATATTAGACTAGACAAGCTTTACTAGACATAGTATTTTTAATATTTTAAAACAATTACGTAACTTGAGAAGCAATGAAATTTGATTAAAATTCCATCTATCATAGGGAAATTGTGAAAAAATTACAGAGTTGTATTATTCTTGCACTTTCTCCAGCCTAGTTCAGTCCAGTAACTAGTCACTAAAAGCAATGACAACAAAATATCACAAGCTCTGTGATATAGGAAACATAGGATGTTAGGAGGACCTGACCTAGGTACCTGAGCTATTCTATGAGGAATTATTCCCTGATAGTAGATGTGAAGAGGAAGTGATCTTGGGTCCATAGTAAATCCTGCATAAAATACTGACTATAGAGGTGCATTGTCTCCAAACACTGGGTGGAAAGTCAGAAAAACAGAGTTTGATTGGGGTAAAAAAAAACTGGAAGGAAATCTATTCTTATTCCTCAGAGGGTGCAATACATTCTCAATGTATTCAACTTTCTCCTCAGGTGTCTACCAAGTACTCATAAAAGCATGCATACAGGGGAAGAAATCTTTAAAAACTTGTCAGGCTAGGGTGCCTGGGTGGCTCAGTTGGTTAAATGTCTGCCTTCAGCTTGGGTCATGATCCCAGGGTCCTGGAATTGAGCCCTGCATCAGGCTCCCTGCTTAGCCAGAAGGCTGCTTCACCCTCTGCCTCCCCCTGCTTGTGTTCTCTCTCTCTCTCTCTCAAATGAATAAATAAAGTCTTAAAAAAATTGTCAGGCTAAAAAATTGCTAAGCCATCTTACAATGATTCCAGTCTGGGAAGAACTTTCATGCTCTTTTCATTTTTCTTTTCTTACTCCTCTTTGATCTAGAGGGGAGATAGAAGTAGCAGCTAACAAGTGATAGGGGTGGGCAGTAAAAGATTTTACAGTTGACCAAATTTGGAAGCCTAGGTTAATTGTATGGTGTAGGGAATTTTTTTTTAATTCTATTTTTTCAGTGTTCTAAGGCATCACATTGCCTGATTTCAAGCTTTACTACAAAACTGTGATCACCAAGACAGCATGGTACTGGCCCAAAAACAGACACATAGACCAGTGGAACAGAGTAGAGAGCCCAGTTATGGACCCACAACTCTATGGTCAAATAATCTTTGACAAAGCAGGAAAAAATATCCAGTGGAAAAAAGACAGTCTCTTCAATAAATGGTGCTGGGGAAATTGGACAGCTATATATAGAATAACGAAACTGGACCATTCTCTTGCACCATACACAAAGATAAACTCAAAATGGATAAAAGACCTCAATGTGAGGCAGGAATCTATCAAAATCCTAGAGGAGAACATAGGCAGTAACCTCTTCGACATCAGCCACAGCAACTTCTTTCAGAACATGTCTCCAAAGACAAAGGAAACAAAAGCGAAAATGAACTTTTGGGACTTCGTCAAGATAAAAATCTTCTGCACAGCGAAGGAAACAGTCAACAAAACAAACAGGCAATCCACGGAATGGAAGAAAATATTTGCAAATGACACTACAGACAAAGGTCTGATATCTAAGATCTATAAAGAACTCCTCGAACTCAACACTCAAAAAACAGATAATCACATCAAAAAAAATGGTATAGGGAATTTACAATCATTAAATCAGTGTCTTTTATTTTGAAGTTACCCAAATTTTCCCATTCTCTAGAGTAAGAACTAACACATGAGGCCCCTATTATATGCCAACTTTTACCTCTACTAACTCTTTTAATCCTCACAACAGCCCCAGGATGTAGGAATTTCAATAGTCTGCATTTTATAAAGGATAAAACAGAGGCATAGTTAAATGACTTGCCCAAGGTTATATACTGTATAAGTCACACGTAGAGTTTGGAAGTTAAAACCAGGCAGTCTAGTTTCAGGGTACTGTACATGATCCTAGCCACTATTATTTTACTATTATTTTATGTGCTAGAAGTCATGAATCTGCTCTAATTTTCATCAAGTACCTGACATATGGAACTTTGCTTTTCTCTTAAGCAGGTTCAAACCTGCTATATATATATATAGAGAGAGAAACAATAATAAAGAGGTATCTATAATTTTAATTCCTTGTTCAATGTACAGATTGCTTATCTATTGAAGAGTTCCAAAATAATTTTTCCTATGATGGACTATGCTTTTTGGTGTGATCACTCTGACTATTGTGTATTTTGGTTTGGAGAGTACAAGAGTGGAGGAAAACAGCCAGGTTAGAAAGACTGCTCTGGACTGATAAGTGTCTGAACCAGGTAATAGAAATGGATAGAAGAGGAGAGATTCAAGGTATAAGTATGAGATAAAATAGATAGAACCTAAGGATTGATTCTATGTGGGAGTAAGAAAGAGTTGGGTGTGTCATTGATTCTTTGTGCATGGAACTGAAAGAACACATCATAAAGTTAAAGAAAGGATTACAATAGGTAATTCATGACACATTTAGCACCATGTACTATAAATGGCTAAGAAAGTTCGCTGAAGTGGGGGAATAGCCTGGGTTCTATCACCTTGTGCATGTCCTAGGGAAAGTGGGATAAATCCTCTAGACCTTCTCTGCCTTTTCTATGAAGCACCAGTACCTTCCTCATGTTCTATAGAGGGATTACGTGAAAAGATTCCTATTAAAGAGATTAGCATAGTTCCTGACACATAAAAGCTCTTTTTAATGCTAATTTATCTTTAACTAGATCCTTTTCTTTTCATCTACCTAACATTACCAATATGGCCCTTTGAAGTGATTTCTGCACATCACTAAACCACATGGCTGTTCTAAAAGAGAAAGCTCGTATTTCATCAAAATAGTTCATTGCTCTTATGTAGTTAGGAAAGATCCCTTAGAGTTTGTGGTCTACTGACAAAACTGTTTTGGCATGGTACAAGTGCAGGATACTGGGATGTCACCCACTCCACATACATAATGGATGAAATAATTAGTTAAGTAGGAAGATAATCGATAACTAACTACAATGTGCAATATTGTGTCAAGTAGGAAGTGAGAAAACATACCAAGGGTTAAAATTCCCCACATCTATCTATTTGAGGCCTCTGACAAAGGCATCACATTCTGGCACAGTTTTGATATTTTATTTTCTCTATTTCATACCTGTTCTCTAATTTGGTCTTTCCCTCACATTTAAACATAGAGTATGTCTGCTAAAATCAAATTAACACTTTTAGTTTTTATTTCATTTTTGTCTCAAATATATGACATTTTGAAACATACTTATTGTTAAAACTCTGATTTTTCTAATTATGTAATGAGGTAACATGCAATGAAATATTCAATTTGTTGCAGAAACACTGTTCCACATATCAAAATGGTGACAGAAATAAGTGACTTATAGATTGATACACAACTCCATCATATCATGACTTGAACCATGAATTAGCTGATATACAAGGTGATTTGGAGGTGTCGGTGAATAATGTACAGAAGTGCAGGCTATAAACTATTCCCACAATAATAAGTTGAAAAGTGCTTGGTTCTAGAAGTAAACTCCAAATTTGGATTCAAGGAAAAATTATAGGGGAGAAAGGGTTGAACAAAGATGTTTTCTTTAACCAAGATGGAGAACAAGAATCTTCCCCAACCAGGAAGTTGATATCTTAAATTGCTATGGTTTGGGAATCATTTATAATCATTTACCAATTGCCTTTTGAGGGTAAATCAGTTAATCTTCTGCTAGTAATTCTTGTGAGGGCAATTTAACTTCTTTTCTTTAATCTATCATTCCTAATTACCTTCAAGATTAACTCTATACAACTTAAGTCACATTTTGCTACACTTGATAGATCCTGGAATTGTCTTGTCACTATGTTGTCATTCATATAATTCTAAAATTTTATTTGAAATCTATAGTAAATGCAGCCAGCCAGAATTAAAATGTATTGACAAGTGAATATAAGTACTTTGATCTCAGTGGGAAAAAGTAAAATGCAGTTATATATCCCTGAACTCCAATGTTTTTACATTATAAGCCTTTGAAGTTTTTCTTACCTTTGTTGTACATCCTTTGGTTCATAGTTTGTGCTTTATTTTTTTCCTGGTAGAGTTGATTGATATTCTTAGAGTTGAAAAAGCTGAGGTGTTGTTTACTAAAGACAAGTTAATAAAGATAATTGTTTCTTGAAGCCAAATACAAAGGCTGTAGATAGAGCACTCCACTCCATTCGACCAACTCTCCACATACTTCTATGGTATAAAGAAGCACTTTTTGAACTTCAGTGTGGATAGCAACCAACTGGACAGTCTTCATAACATGCAAATTCTGACTCAATACTCTGGAGTCCTTGAATTCTGTCTCTCTAAGTTTCCAGGTATTGCTCTGTGTATCATACTTTGAGTTGTTAAGATGAATAAAACAAAGCGAAGGCTAGGAGTATACTAAATAGTATACTAAAGGCTAGGCTTTAGTATAGGCTAGGAGTATACTAAATAGTATACTAAATATTTTGCTTTAATGCTTTCACTATATCAGACATTTTAACATCCATTATCTGCTAATGACCTCCATAGTAACTCTAGGAAGTGATGTTATCCCTAAAATGTGAGAAAATAGGGGCATCTGGGTGGCTCAGTTGGTTAAGTGTCTGCCTTTAGCTCAGGTCATGATCCCAGAGTCCTGGGATGGAGCCCCACATTAGGCTCCCTGTTCAGCAGGGATCCTGCTTCTCCCTCTTCCTCTGCTTGCTGCTCTGCCTACTTGTGCTCTTTCTCTGTCAAATAAATAAAATCTTTGGGGAAAAATGAAACAAGATGGGACTGGGAAGGGAGACAAACCATAAGAGACTCTTAATCTCAGGAAACAAACTGAGGGTTGCTGGTGGGGGAAGGGATAGGGTGTCTGGGTTATGGACATTGGGGAGGGTATGTGCTATGGTGAGTGCTGTGAATTGTGTAAGACTGGTGATTCACAGACCTGTAACCCTGAAACAATTAATACATTATATGTTAATTTATGAGACTGATGCACTGCCTACTGCGCTA
>CM052810.1:154083704-154099069 GCA_028533885.1 Nasua narica
TCTTTGGTGTTGGTTGTGATTTCTCCTGTTTCATTCATGATTTTATTAATTTGGGTCCTTTCTCTTTTCTTTTTGATAAGTCTGGCCAAGGGTTTATCCATTTTATTAATTCTTTCAAAGAACCAGCTCCTAGTTTCGTTGATTTGCTCTATTGTTCTTTTGGTTTCTATTTCATTGATTTCTGCTCTGATCTTGATTATTTCTCTTCTTCTGCTGGGTTTAGGTTTTATCTGTTGTTCTTTCTCCAGCTCCTTTAGGTGTAGGGTTAGGTTGTGTATTTGAGATCTTTCTTGTTTCTTGAGAAAGGCTTGTATTGCTATATATTTTCCTCTCAGGACCGCCTTTGCTGTGTCCCAGAGATTCTGAACAGTTGTGTTTTCATTTTCATTTGTTTCCATGAATTTTTTAAATTCTTCTTTAATTTCCTGGTTAACCCAGTCATTCTTTAGTAGGATGCTCTTTAGCCTCCATGTATTTGAGTTCTTTCCAACTTTCCCCTTGGGACTGCGTTCTAGTTTCATGGCATTTGTGGTCTGAAAATATGCAGGGAATGATCCCAATCTTTTGGTACCAACTGAGATCTGTTTTGTGTTCCAAGATGTGACCTATTCTGGAGAATGTTCCATGTGCACTAGAGAAGAATGTGTATTTTGTTGCTTTGGAATGGAATGTCCTGAATATATCTGTGATGTCCATCTGGTCCAGTGTGTCATTTAGAGCCTTTATTTCCTTGTTGATCTTTTGTTGAGATGATCTGTCCATTTTGGTGAGGGGGGTATTAAAGTCCCCTACTATTATTGTATTATTGTTGATGTGTTTCTTTGACTTTGTTAGTAATTGGTTTATATAATTGGGTGCTCCCACGTTAGGGGCATAGATGTTTACAATTGTTAGATCTTTTGTTGGACATTCCCTTTAAGTATGATATAGTGTCTTTCTTCATCTCCTATTATATTTTCTGGCTTACAATCTAATTTATCTGATATAAGAATTGCCACCCCGGCTTTCTTTTGATGTCTATTAGCATGATAAATTGTTTTCCACCCCCTCACTTTAAAGCTGGAGGTGGCTTTGGACCTAAGATGAGTTTCTTGTAGATAGCATATAGATGGGCCTTGTTTTTTTATCCATTCTGGTACTCTGTGTCTTTTGATTGGGGCATTTAGCCCATTTACATTCAGGGTAACTATTGACCATAAGAATTTAGTGGTATTGTATTGCTTATATGGTGACTTTTAACTGAATATTGTCACTGTTCCTTTCTGGTCTATGTTCCTTTTAGGCTCTCTCTTTGCTTAGAGCACCCCTTTCAATATTTCCTGTAGGGCTGGTTTGGTGTTTGCAAATTCCTTTAGTTTTTGTTTGTCCTGGGAGCTTTTTATTTCTCCATCTATTTTCAGTAACAGCCTCACTGGATGTAGTGTTCTTGACTGCATATTTTTCTCATATAGTGCGCTGAATATATCATGCCAGTCCTTTTTGGCCTGCCAGGTTTCTGTGGATACATCTTCTGCCAATCTAACACTTCTGCCTTTGTATGTTACAGACTTCTTGTCCCAAGCTGCTTTCAGGATTTTCTCTTTGTCACTAAGACTTGTAAGTTTTACTATTAGATGACGGGGTGTAGACCTATTTTTATTGATTTTGAGGGGGTTTCTCTGCCGCCTGGATTTTGATCCTTGTTCCCTTCGCCAGATTAGGGAAATTCTCTACAATAATTTGCTCCAATATACCTTTTGCCTCTTTCTCTCTTTCTTCATCTTATGGCATTCCACTTATTTTAATATTGTTGCATCTTGTGGTACCACTTATCTCTCAAATTCTCTCCTCGTTTGAGGAGAGCCTCTTTATTCTCCATCATTTGGTCTTCTATATCACTAATTCTTTTTTCTGCCTCATTTATCCTAGCAGTAAGAGTCTCCTTTTTTGTTTGAACCTCATTAATAGTTTTTTTTTATTTCAACTTGGTTAGATTTTAGTTCTTTTATTTCTCCAGAAAGGGATTTTATTTCTCCAGAAAGGGATTCTTCCTGGAGCATCTTCCATGCTTTTTTTGAGCCCAGCTAGCACCTTGATAACTGTCATTTTGAACTCTATTTCTGACATATTACTAATATCCGTATTAACTAGGTCTCCAACCATTGGTACTGTGTCTTTTTCTTTTTTTTGTGGTGAGTTTTTCTGCCTTGTCATTTTATCGAGATAAGAATAGATGAGTGATAGAGAAAAATACTCTGGAGTTCCAGTTTTCACTGATTGATGAACTTGGTCTTGGCTGGATATTCTCACTGATCTTCTGGGTTAGGGGCCTGTTGCTGTGATTCTCAAATGTCTTTGCCTGAGGTGGAATTGCCCTACCCTTGCCAGGGGATGGGCCAAGCAATTTTTTCGGGTTCGTTCTTGGGAGTCTTTGTTCCCTGAGCACTTTCCGTACTGCCCTGGATGCCAGGAATGCAAATGGCAGCCTCCCTGTCTCCGGTCAGAAGAGCTGAGTACCTGGGGCCCCACTCCTCCAAACACCCTCAGAGGAAAGCAGTCAGTTACTCCTGTTTCCCTGGTCCCTGCACAAGTTCTGAGCTCAGCCGCTGGTGATGGAGCGCCTCTATCTCTGGCATGCAGCCCCGTCTGTCATCTCGAAACCCAGCAGATTCCTGCTGTGCATTCCCATGCCGCTCCTCCTGGAGGAGAAAGGAGGGGGTCTCTCTGGCCCTGCCTCCTGCGGGGTCCCTTCTTGAAGAGTCGCAGTCCTACTGTGCCTCATGTTGTAAGGTAAGTCGGAGCTAATAGTGCACTACGTGGCTCCTTCTCTGCTACCACCTTCTCCACCCTGATAACTGAGAGCTCTGCCACACTCAGACACCCCTGGTCCCTTTGCCCCCCCACAGGTCCTGAAACTACACTGTTCCTGTGAGGGCTAAACCCCCCGCTTAGCCTCTGGAATGATATCCCTCAGTGGAGCAGACTCTAAAATTTCCAATTTTATGCTCTGTTGCTCTGCGGCTGCAGGGAGCCGGTCCTTCCCCCTGTGGTCTCTCTTCCCGTCGCTTTGGATTCACTTTTTCCACACATCCTACCTTTCAGAAAGTGGTCGATTTTCTGTTCCTAGAATTGCTTTTCTTCCTCTTTTCTCTCTCCTGTTGAGTATGCTGGCTTTTAGAATGGTTTGATAACTATCTACCTGAACTTCTGGGATCCAACTCTATCTCAACCTCCTACTCCTCCACCATCTTGCTCCTCTCATTCAGTGATATTTCCACAGGAACTCCAGTTAAGGGATTAGGAAGCCACTGTGTCTGTGTGTGGAAGTCATGTTCCATAATATAGGCTACTTCTTCTATCACAATGTTCTGTCCACATTTCTGAAATCTGAGGGAAAGATGGGTATTATCATCGTGCCCTGAACTTGCACAAAAGGCCATATCGTCAAATCAGGTTTATAAAGTCAGACAGTTATACTAATGTCAAATTTTACCAATTGTTTCAAGATATAAACAACCAAGAAACATGGACAAAAAAAAAAAAAAAAAAGAAAAAAAAGGAGAGACCTAGGACATACTACATGGCTTTCCAGATCTTTATTTATTTGTTGCTCAGACATGCATTCCAGTCCAGAGTAATAATAGATGAAATCTCTAGAAAGGATTGAAAATGACCTCACCTAGCAGAGATATTTAGGTTATGAAACGTGTATTTTACAGCCAGATTATTATAGGGCTTATATGACATTTTCAAGAGAGCTATGCTTCAAAACCCCACAGATTCTAGATTTGTCTATTGTAAACAAACCAAAGCTGGGACATTCTGATGGGAGAATTCTATAGAAAAGAATTCTCTTCTAAATAAATGCCATTCTTTTATTTACCAGGAAGTGATTTATCAGCATGTTTATAAGGATAACCCAGGTCACTTATTTTCTTTTCCTGGGTGTGTCTCTTGGTAATTGGAGAAAAAGAAATCAGAAGTCACTGCTTTAACGCCTTCCTTCTCAGACCCATGAAATGTCCACAGACTAGCATAGAGAAGTATGAACAAGGGTGGTCTCTAATGGATAACTTTCAGTCATTTGGGGAACTCCTTCCACAGGTTGGAAGGGGAAGTCTTTGACCCTACAAGGTTTGTACCAGTACTGTCAAGGCAGCCTTTCTCCAAAGGGGTAGGGTTATAACTGTTATACAAATACATTAGAATGATCTAAGGTTACCCTGGGGCAGAGATGGAAGAGGAGAGCACCTGTGGCTCTTGGTCTGGTAGCTCGAGGGTCTTAGAAGCCACAAGGTCTTAGAAGCCCCTGGGCTTCTAATGTATAACCTGTTTATCACCATCCTTGCCTCCAGTCCATGTCTAACTAACTGCCTACTCTATCAGTACAATTTTATTGTAAATTTTATCTTCCTATGATGTATTTCCTTCCTTATCCCTCATCAAGAGTTCATGTCAGGAGATAACTCGTTTTGAATGCTTTTAACCCTTTGTAACATATGTGGTCAGTGCTCTGCCCCATCCCCTTCAATGCATGCCAGTCTGATTTTCAACTGTCAACACCACAGACAAAGAAATCCTTGTGGGCTTCCTTTCCCTGCTAAAGTCCACTTTGCCCACCCTTGTGGTAGTCAAGAAGTGATGGGGCATTAAGCCTGCTAGGAGCAACCCTCAATCAGTGACTGGCAGTAGTCAATGTATAAATATTTCACTTCCCACTGCAGAGGTTCTCCATCAGAGTCCCCTATAGTGGTAGCTGGCTTAAGTACCCATCATTAGCTACCTTTGCTTTCTTGTCTCAGATTTACTATACGCAAGGGCAACTGAACACAACCTTTCCTACCCAAAATATAATTTCCTGAATGTGTTTAGCTATGGGAATACTTTAGAGATTATTAGTAGCTAATATTTCCTTTGGAAAAAAAACACTAAGAATTTTAGCTGCTGAAACCCATTGCAATTAATTATTGGGCAATGTGAAAATTAGCTGGGATCTTGGCAGTTTCTATCAGAAATGTGCCCCTGCAGGCATCACACTACACTGGTCACTAATTGGCATTTGGCATTCACTTTGAAAGTTTTCAGGAGTTTTAGCAGAAGCAGCCATGTCAAGGATGTCAAGCAGCCATGACATCACGCTAGTCATGTCAAGATTAGTAGTGAAACTATTTGGTTTCACTAGTGTGATCACACTCAGGTTGTTTTAGAATGTCCAGTGCTTCTGGAGGAACTGATGAATCTGACAGAAGGAAAGCTCTTTATAGGGAAATTAGGAGTCTGAATGTCAGAGGCAAATGTCAGATTGTTTTGTTCTAATTCACTCTTTTCAATTTAAGGATTCTCAGAAGATATCTAATGATATATACATACACTAGACATCCCGCTCAGCAAGTTTAATGTTGAACATATAATTGAGGTAGAATTTTACCTTTGGAAAAGTTTATGAACATTTTTATGCATTTAATCTTGATATCAATCGTAGTCTTTATGGTTGTTTTGATGTGAATCTAATATTATCAAATCACTATCCTAAACTTCTCAGGATGTAACGAGCATACATTGAAATTTAAAATAAATTTCCTTGCCAGACATGCCTAAAGGAAATATGTCATTAGAAAAAAAAATAGATTTCATATTATGTAGACATGTCAGTTTTCTAGCCAATTTCATTCACTTATTCCATTCAACCAGTCGTTTATGGGACACAGAGTAGAAATACAGCAGTAACTGAAATATACAGTATCAAAACATCTGCTTTCATGGAGAGTAATTCTATAGGAGAAACTGGCATTAAAAAATAAAAATGGTGACAAGTGCTGTGGAGAAAAGTATATAAGGGAAGGAAATGTGACAGGACATAGTGAGGTAGGTTTGGGGGCTTGAATAGTGATTTTAAATAAGCTGGTAAGGGTAAAACACCAAAAAGATGATTAAGCAAAAACAGAAAGGAGGTGAGAGAGTGAGCCATGCCATTATCTGCTGTAAGCACATAGCAAGCAGAGGAAAAGTGATGCAAAGGTACTAACACAGCAGTATTTCTAAGAAGCGGTTAAGCCAGTGCCAGATAGAGAGAAATTAATGGGGAAAAGAGTAGTGGGAGATATGGTCAGAAAGGTTGCAGTGGGCCTGATCATCCCTTTCTAAGGTCATTGGTTCTTAATGTGAGCCATGTGGGAAGCCAGTGGAGGATGCTGAGCAAAGGAATCACATGAATTGACTTAAATTTTAAAATCATCAATCTGGCTAGATGTTAAGAATAGAAATGGAGTGTATTAGATTAGGCAAATGGCTGTAAAAATAAATAAATAACCTTCAAGTCACAGTGGCTTAATGTAATAGCATTTTTTGTTTGTTTGTTTGTTTTTTGGTGTTTTGGTTTTTTTTTTTTCTCTTGTCCAAAGAACTAAATAAATGTGAGTGTTCATGCAGAGCAGTACTCAATGTAGTCAATGAGGGACTCAGGTTTGTATATCTTGCAGCTACCTCAGTCCCAGCCCCACAATGTCTGTTGCCTCTTTGGCAGTCAGAGGAAGAGAAGAGAATCCCTGAGAATCACAGTATTTTCACTAGTAATTCCATCAATAATTCACTGACTAGAACTCCATCACATGGCTGTACCTAATAGTAAAATAGGCTAGGAAGTGCTGTCTATGATCAGGAGGAAAAAGAAGTGGGTTTGGAAAACAAATTACAGTCTCTGCCACAGGGAACAAGAGCAGACAAAGGGACCATAGTTAGGACCTTGTTGCATTAATTGAAGAGAGAGAGATGATGACAGCCTAGACTGCAGTGGTGGCAGTAGATATAGTGAGAGTGATGCATGGAAGAATTTCCAAAGCTCTTCTTACTCTGTTTTTGTTAGTAAGTAGGGGATATTAGTAGATGATATATGACAAATTGTTTCAGAGATCAAATATGATGGAGAAGTGCTAGATTTTTCTACAGAAAATTTCTTACAATTTTTATTAAGCTTTTATTATTATCAAAGCTTACAACTTTTATTAAGCTTACAACTTTTATTTATTAAGAGTTGTTTGTTTTGTTGCTTAAAAATAAATGTAATAGGCAGCTATTTAAAAGAATTCTTCAGTAGTTTTTCTTAATATACAATGTTACGTAGCTAATATTCTACAGAATATTCCTTGAGAAGAGAAATGAATTATTGTTTAGAAGACAAGGTTTTGGTCTTTGACATATTTGGTCTTCCTGTGTAACTTTGACTCTTACCCTCTTTAAAATTTGCTCTTCTTCTTTTTTGTTAGCATTATTTTTTGTTTTATTTTCTCTTTTTATCATTTTATTTTATCTATCATCATAAGTGTATTCTTTAATCCTCATCTCCTAATTTCCCCATCCCCTCACCAGCTCCCCCTGGTTACCATCAGTGTGTTCTCTATTTTAAGAGTCTGTTTCTTGGTTTATCTCTCTTTTTGTTTTTATTTGTTTTATTTATCTTTGCTCATTTATTTTGTTTCTTAAATTCCACATATGAGTGAGATCACATAATATTTGTCTTTCTCTGATTTATCTTAGCATATTCTCTAGCTCTGTACATATTGTTGCAAATGGCAAGATTTCATTCTTTTTATTCCTAAATAATATTCTGTCACATCTTCTTTATCCATTCATCTATCGATGGACATTTGGGCTGCTTCCCTAATTTAGCTGTTGTAAATCATGCTGCAATAAACATAGGGGTGCATGTATCCCTTTGAATTAGTGTTTTTGTGTTTTTTGGGTAAGTAGCCAGTAATGAAATTACTTGATTGTAGGGCAAAATTTAGTCTAATTGATTTTATTAACACTTAGACTTGGATATGGATATATTAACACTTAGACTTCTCTCCTACAAAGTTATGCAAATTGAATAAAACATTGTATAATCAAACATAGTAAACATAAAAGGGTGTTATTATAATTCTTTCTATAGCCAAGAAAGAGCAGAGTACATGGAGATACAGAGATTTTACCACAAGCAGGCTGGATGACTGACCATCAGGGAATCTTATAAGATTTTACCATCTTAACAATAGCCAGGTGGTCCTTAGCCTTTTACACATGGAATTCATTAAACTACATTTGCAAAGCCAAACTCTACTTTCGACTCACAAAATAAAGCTGTATATAAACAGGACTTAAAACTGATTAATTTAAAATAGTCTGGGACCACTATGCTTAAGTTTACCATTCACGACACCCTCTTTCCAATATAAGGTTATTTAAGAATGCCAAGTAAAGAATCAGATATTTGTTTAATGAACACAATGGATCAGAGAGAAACAGAATAAGTTTGCTGTGGGGGATATTCTCTTTAGGCCTTGGTGAAAACTGAACCAGATAGCCCTTGGCTCCAGAGTAAGCATGACCCCTATGTGGTATATCTAGATCAACTCTCCATTATTGGTCTGAGAGGCTCTCTTTTCTAAGCCACACAAACTGAGCAAGTTTTTCAGCTTAGACTGTCTTGCTGTGAATTGGACAGAGAATCAATGATTTGATTTTCATTTGCTAAATCAAAGTCTTTTTCTACTTGTGGTTTCTTGCAATTATATTGGGTCAGCTGGGAATGCCCAGTTGCCTGAATCATTCATTCAGAGTTGATTAATCTTATCCATTTTGCCAGGCTTAAACAGTTAACCATTAGAGAAGTCTTGTTTCTGATATGAAAGACCTAGAATATAATACCAATGAAGAAAAGACCCCGCCAAGGAGGTAATGGTCATGGTTGATGCTAAAGTTAATGAAATATATTATAAGAATTTTAGAGTGCATATAAGGGAAGTCACAAACAAAATGCAAATATAGAGCAATGATTAGCATACTTTGACTGTAAAGGCAACTGCTTGCCCTCTGTGCAGTGTAATGTCAGACAATTGGAATGGTTCAGCTGCATTAATTCCATCACTTCCATTTTATTTATTTCCCTTTACTTTTGAAAATGATTTTACTGAACATGGAAACGTTAATTGGTGGCTTTTTCTTTCAACATTTTCAGTATTTCACTCCACTTCTTGCTTGCATAGTTTATGACAAGAAATTGACTGTAACTGTTATCATTGGTCTTCTATAGGTAAAACATTTTTCCTCTAGCTTCTTTCAAGATCTCTTGTCTTTGGTCTTCTACCATTTAAATATGATATATTTATCCTATTTGATGTCCTCTGAGCTTCCTGGATATTTGGTTAGGTGTCTTTCATTAGTTTTGGGAAGTTCTAAGTCATTATTACTTCAAACATTTATTTACTCTTTTCTCTCTTTCTTCTCTTCCTGGTATTCCAAATACATATGTGCTGTATTTTTTGATTGTCCCATAGTTCTTCAATATTCTATTCTGGTTTTTTTTTTTTACACTTTTCTCTCTGCATTTCAAACTGAGAAGTTTCTATTGACCTATCTTCAAGTTCTCTGATTCTTTTTGTTGCCATGCTGAATATACTGATGAGCCTAGGAACTAAAGCAAATAGATATTTAGTGTAAAGATTTATATTATTCTGGCTAGATGTTGGACTATGTTTAATTTTTGATGTAACTTATAGGAACTAGAGTATCAGAGACTTCAAATTCCACTAGGGTTTTTTTTAATTTTTTTTTTACTTTGGACTTTTCTAAATACTCTCTTCACAGTAAGTCTGTGTTTTGCAGCTTTTAATATGAAAACATATTATTATTCTGAAACCTTGTTGGTGTGATCATAATATATGCACGAGGGAGTGCCATCTGTAGTCTTTGAATTAAATCTCAGTTTTCATGTAGTTTTGTGTTTTGGGATGTGACTTTCAGTAACAAATATGTCTCAAGTGATGTAGGTTTCTTTATTTCCTCCTCCTCTGGCCTGTTACTCTCTTCCCTGGCTGACGTATTCTAATATGTTTCCTTGAATCCCTCACTCATCATGACTATGTCCCCAACTCTTTGGTGGGACCAGAAAAATGGAAGAGGTTGGAATGAGAGGACTTTTCTTTCTCCACTTAGGATACTTAAAAAAGGCCTAAGAAGGTGTTTTTTCCTAGAGAATAGACCTGAGTATACTTCACAATGATTATACCTTCACTTCAGGCTAGAGGTATGAAGGGATTTTTCTTAGATCTTCATTGTGAGAACATGGTTTTGTTCCTGTAAGTAAAGCCAAGGAAAATGTGAATATATTTCTAGAACTAAGCTCTCAGGAGTTTCTCACTTTCAAGGTAGTTCTTGCTTATTCTCCATCAACTCACCAATATTACCATTTAAGTGTCTTTAAAAATCAATTTATGGATGGCTCTAGGGACTTCTGTCCCAGGTGAGATTGTGTTTGTTTTCTTCTGGATGAGCCTGTGTCTCTGGATTTAAGGGTAGTAGTTTGTCCTGTGACTTCAATTTTCTGACAGTCCCAAGAAAAATGATTAGTTTCAGTTTGTCCAACTTTTTCTTGTTGTAAAGAAGAATGAAAACTTATTACCATTACCTCTTTATACAACAGAGATAAAACCAGAAGTCTCTCATTATTTTTTGTAGCTACTATTTTCTTGTTTTTGTAATGGGTCTCTAGAGAAAGAAAGAAGTTCCTTACTAATCTTGAGATTTACTAGGGATAGAAATTAATATCTGACTGAACTTGCCATGCATGATTCCCTGTGGATATAACTTCTGTTACTTCATCATCTAAATTCCAGGGACAAAACAGTGTGGGTCTAAATTTTAGACATTTAAACACCTGGTTGTCTAAAGGTTATCTAATAGTTTTTATTCTTGATTGAGCAGCAGAAGGGAGGATTTTAAGTATAATAAAAGGAATTGGCCACAAACAAGGCCCAGCAAGCAAAGGGAAGAAGTGCTAGGTAAAAACCTCCATTTTCCTTAAACATGGTAAATTCAGCTCTTAGCTGTTGAGTATCTATTCCTAGAAGTGAGAAATTACATTTGTCACCTCCCCAAACCAATGTCCTGGAGACACTTTTATTTTTAAATTTTTTATATTATTTATTATTAACATATAATGTATTATTTGCCCCAGGGTACATGTCTGTGAATCATCAGGCTTACACATTTCACAGCATTTGCCATAGCACATACCCTCCCCAATATCCATAACCCTACCCCCCCACCTCCCAGCAACCCTTAGTTTGTTCTGTGAGTTTAGGAGTCTCTTATGGTTTGTCTCCTCCCCCATCCCATCTTGTTTCATTTCTCTTCCCCACCCCCCCATAACCCCTTGCCCTGCCCCTCAAATTCTTCATAACAGAGCGATCATGTGATAATTGTCTTTCTCTCACTGACTTATTTCGCTTAGCATAATACTCTTCTAGTTCCATCCACGTCATTGCAAATGGCAAGATTTCGTTTCTCTTGATGGCTGCATAGTATTCCATTGTATATATATACCACTTCTTCTTTATACATTCATCTGTTGATAGAAATCTAGGTTCTTTCCATAGTTTGGCTATTGTGGACATTGCTGCTATAAACATTCGGGTGCATGTGACCCTTCGGATCACTACATTTGTATCTTGAGGGTAAATACCCAGTAGTGTGATTGCTGGGTCGTAGGGTAGCTCTATTTTCAACATTTTGAGGAACCTCCATTCAGTTTTCCAGAGTGGTTGTACCTGCTTGCATTCCCCCAAACAGTGTAGGAGGGTTCCCCTTTCCCTGCATCCTTGCCAACATCTGTTGTTCCCTGACTTGCTAATTTTAGCCATTCTGACTGGTGTGAGATGGTATCTCACTGTGGTTTTGATTTGTGTTTCTCTGATGCCGAGTGATGTTGAGCATTTTTTGATGTGTCTGTTGCCCATTTGGATGTCCTCTTTACTGAAATGTTTTCTGCCCATTTCTTGATTGGATTATTTGTTCTTTGAGTGTTGGGTTTGAGACATTCTTTCTAGATTTTGGATACTAACCCTTTATCTGATATGTCATTTGAGAATATCTTCTCCCATTCTGTCAGTTGTCTTTTAGTTTTGTTGACAGTTTCCTTTGCTGTGCAAAGGCTTTTGATCTTGATGAAGTCGCAGTGGTTCATTTTTGCCCTTGCTTCCCTTGCCTTTGGAGATGTTTGTAGGAAGAAGTTGCTGTGGCTGAGGTCAAAGAAGTTGTTGACTGTATTCTCCTCCAGGATTTTGATGGACTCTTATCTCACATTGAGGTCATTGACCATTTTTAGTCTATTTTTGTGTGGAGTGTAAGGAAATGGTCCAGTTTCATTCTTTTGCATGTGGCTCTCCAGTTTTCCCAACACCATTTTTTAAGAGACTGTCTCTTTTCCATTAGATATTCTTTCCTGCTTTGTCGAAGATTAGTTGACCATAGAGTAGGGGGTCCACTTCTGGGCTTTCTATTCTGTTCCATTGAAGTATGTGTCTGTTTTTGTGCCAGTACCACACTGTCTTGATGATTACAGCTTTGTAATAGAGTTTGAAGTCTGGAATTGTGATGCCGCCATCTTTGGGTTTTTTTTTTTTTTTCAACATTCCTGTAGCTATTTGTGGTCTTTTCTGGTTCCATATAAATTTTAGGATCATTTGTTCCATTTCTTTGAAATAAATTGATGGTATTTTGATAGAGATTGCATTAAATGTGTAGATTGCATTAGGTAGCATAGACATTTTCACAATATTTGTTCTTCCAATCCATGAGCATGGAACGTTTTTCCATTTCTTTGTGTCTTCCTCAATTTCTTTCATGAGCACTTTGTAGTTTTCTGAGTACAGATTCTTTGCCTCTTTGGTTAGGTTTATTCCTAAATATCTTCAGGGTAACTATTGACAGATATTAATTTATTGCCCTTGTATTGCCTGTATGGTGACTGTTAACTGTATATGTCTCTCCTCTTTTCTGGTCTATATTCCTTTTAGGCTCTCTCTTTGCTTAGAGGACCCCTTTCAATATTTCCTGTAGGGCTGGTTCGGTATTTGAAAATTCCTTTAGTTTTTGTTTGTCCTAGAAGCTTTTTATCTCTCCATCTATTTTCAGTGTCAGCCTAGCTAGGTATAGTATTCTTGGCTGCATATTTTTCTCGTTTAGGGCTCTGAATATATCATGCCAGTCCTTTCTGGCCTGCCAGCTCTCTGTGGATAGGTCTGCTGCCAATCTAACATTCCTGCCTCTGTATGTTACGGATTTCTTGTCTCGAGCTGCTTTCAGAATTTCTCTTTGTCACTAAGACTTGTAAGTTTTACTATTAGATGACGGGGTATAGACCTATTTTTATTGATTTTGAGGGGAGTTCTCTGTTCCTCCTGGATTTTAATGTTTTTTCCCCTCAGCCTATTAGGGAAATTCTCTACAATAATTTGTTCCAATACACCTTCCTCCCCTTTCTCTGTTTCTTCTTCTTCTGGAATTCCAATTATTCTAATATTGTTGCGTCTTATGGTATCACTTATCTCTTGAATTCTTCACTTGTGATCCAATTGTTGTTTGTCTTTCTTTTTCTCAGCTTCTTTATTCTTTGTCATTTGGTCTTTTATGTCACTAATTCTTTCTTCTGCCTCATTTATTCTAGCATTAAGAGCCTCCATTTTTGTTTGAACTTCGTTAATAGCTTTTTTGATTTCATCTTGGTTAAATTTTATTTCTTTTATTTCTCCCCAAAGGGATTTTATTTCTCCTGAAAGGGATTCTTTAATCTCTTCCATGATTTTTTCAAGCCCAGCTAGCACCTGATAACTGTCATCTTGAAATCTATTTGCGACATATTATTGGTGTCTGTATTAACTAGGTCTCTACCTGTCGGTACTGTCTCTTGTTCTTTTTTTTGTGGTGAGTTTTTCTGCCTTGTCATTTTTTCGAGGTAAGAATAGATGAGTGAAAGAGAAAAGTACTCTGGAGTTCCACAGTTTTCACTGATTGATGAACTTGGGCTTGGATGGATATTCTCACGGATCTTCTGGGGAGGGTCCTTTTCAACATGGTTCTCAGATGTCTTTGCCTGAGGCGGAATTGCCCCACCCTTGTCCAGGGACAGTCCAAGCAATTCGCTCAGGTTTGCTCTTGGGAGTCTTTGTTCCCTTAGTGCTTTCCGTACCACCCTGGATGCCAGGAATGCAAGTGGTGGCTCCCATTCTCTGGCTGGAGGAGCTGAGTGCTGGAGACCCTGGTCCTCAGTGCACCCTCAGAGGAAAGCAGTCAATCACTCCTGTGTCCCGGGTCCCTGCCCAAGGTCCGAGCTCAGCCACCAGTGGCGGCGTGTTTCTATCTCTGGCACGCAGCCCCGTCTGGAGTCTCCAACCTAGCAAATTCCTGCTGTGCGCTCCTGCGTTGCTCCTCCCTGAGGAGGAAGAAGGGGGTCCCTCCAGAATGCCTTATGTGGTCCCCACTCAAAGGGCCGTGGCCACAGTCTAGGGTAAGCCCCAGTTGAAAACGCCTTGCATGGCTCTTTCTCTGCTGCCGGCTTCTCCGCCCTGATATCTTGGAGCTCTGCCACACTCAGACACCTCCGGTCTCTTTGTGACCTCGCGGGACCTGAAACCACTCTGTTCCCTTGAGGGCTAAACCTCCTGCTTAGCCTCTGGAGCAGTGGCCCTCAGCGGAGCAGACTCTGAAAGTTCTGATTTTGTGCTCCTTGGCTCTGCAGCTACAGGGAGTCGGCCCCTTCCTCCACGGTCTCTCTTCCTGTCTCTTTGGAATCACTTTTCCAATCGTCGTACCTTTCGAAAAGTGGTCGATTTTCTGCTGATAGAATTGCTCTTCTTCCTCTCTTCTCTCTCCTGTTGAGTGCTTTTAGAATGATTTGATAACTATCTAGATGAACTTCTAGGATCTGACTCTATCTCAACCTCCTACTTCTCTGCCATCTTGCTCCTACCTCCTGGAGACAATTTTAAGTGAGCTACTAAAGAAAAACAGGTAAAATAGAGATAAATTATATGAAGATTCAACATTTTACTTCTTAAAAAATGAAACTAATATAAAATGGTATAAAATATGCTGCTAAATATGGACATGAATTTTTAAAAATACTAGAAATCATATGCTTGCTTATAGATCTTTAACTTTGCAGATTTTATAGAATTTTAAATTTTGAGAGTTATAAGGGATATTAAAGGTCAATTTCTTTTATGAATTTAAATCATTAGTTTTTATTTATTTATTTATTTATTTATTTATTTATTTATTCTCCCCAAATATGTTTAATTTTTCAGTGTTACAAGATTGATTGTTCATGCACCACACCCAGTGCTCCATGCAATACGTGCCCTTCTCAATACCCACCACCAGGCTCACCCACCCCCCCATCCCACCCCCCTCCAAAACCCTCAGTTTGTTGCTCAGAGTCCACAGTCTCTCCTGGTTCATCACCCCCTCTGATTTCCCCCCATTCACCCTTCCCTTCCTTCTCACAAGGCCCTCCATGATTTTCTTTATACTCCACACGTAAGTGAGACCATAAGATAATTGACTCTCTC
>CM052810.1:154099569-154118507 GCA_028533885.1 Nasua narica
ATTGTGGCCATTGCTGCTATGAACATTGGGGTACTAGTGGCCCTTCTTTGTACTGCATCGGCTTCTTTGGAGTAAATACCCAGTAGTGCAATTGCAGGGTCATAGGGTAGCTCTATTTTTAATTTCTTGAGGAATCTCCACACTGTTTTCCAAAGTGGCTGCACCAACTTGCATTCCCACCAACAGTGGAGGAGGGTTCCCCTTTCTCCACATCCTCTCTAGCATTTGTTGTTAACTGTCTTGTTGATTTTGGCCATTCTAACCAGTGTAAGGTGGTATCTCAGTGTGGTTTTGATTTGAATGTCTCTGATGGCTAAAGATGATGAACATTTTTTCATGTGTCTGTTAGCCATTTGTATGTATTTTAATTTTTTTAAGATATTACTTATTTATTTGATGGAGAGAAAGAGATCACAAGTAGGCAGAGAGAGAGGGGGAAGCAGGCTCCCCACCGAGCAGAGAGCCCAATGCGTGGCTCAATCCCAGGACCTGAGATCATGACCTGAGCCACTTTAACCCACTGAGCCACCCAGGTGCCCCTTAACTGTTCTTTTTAAAATACAACCAGAATATCTAAAAATACCACATGCCACTGTAAGTTATTGGATATATTTATTGTTTATTTTTATCTTTATCATCTATAACACTTAACATAAATTAGGAATGTAATCTGAAACTAATTATACATCTTGTTATACACAATTGTGTGTCAATTTTCATATCCAGATATCCATACATATGCTAAAGTTACTGATGGACACATAGTCACTTTAATTCCTTTTTAAGTAGATGAAAAGATTAGAAAGAAAGAAAGAAAGAAAGAAAGAAAGAAAGAAAGAAAGAGGAAGGCATGGAGGGAGGAAGGAAGGAATGGAGGAAGGAAGGAAGAAAGAAAAAAAAATGGCAAATTTAGTACCCAGGGCTTAAGTGAAACCATTGGTATTCTAGTATCTTTTTTTCTGTGTAAAAATAGATTCATCAGACTTATTCTGTGCCTGTTTTAAAAAATCAGAAAAATTTTAATTGCTGCACTGTCTTTCCACTTTGTTCCTCACTACCTCTTTCCCCCTGTTCTAATATATCGCTGGTTATGTGATATTTTTGTACATTTTCCCAGTTAATATACTCTGGAAGCATAAATGGAGTTTAATGGTCTCATTGTCAGTTATCCAAATAAGTTTTCCTATCCCTGCTGTATTAATCTGTGGTCTTAGCATGGGAGATGTTCCAGGATCCACGTTAGGGTTGCTAGGGGATGGGGAGGTAGATGATAGCATCCAGATAAAAGCAACATTAAAATGTTCTGTCCCCATATGTCTGAACTAGTATCTAAAATCAATTTATGATTCATCTTTTCTTAAAATGAGAAAGAAAATAATTGTGTTTTCTATTATCCACTTAAATATAAAAACTTATTAGATATAAAATGAGCTGAGCATCTTGGCTATTAGCTATCACTCTTGGTGAAAATATCTTAGTTTATTGAATCTTAAATTGATATTATTTTTATAAATTTTATTTTATTTTGTTTTTGTGTTTTCCTTTTTATAATTTCTGTACTTGAACTCTAAGAATTATTTTTAAACCTGAGTTTTCTCTTGGCCAATTTTCCTCCCAATTTCAACTGTTTTAGTACACAATGTGATATGGAAACCTGTGTAGACATTCAGTAAGTGTGTTTTATTCTGTAGCAAAATACATGGCTTATGATCAGCAAAATCTTGGTTGAAATATTTTTAGTCTTATTTAGCACTCATTAATTCTTCTTGCCCCCTTGGATTGTATCCTGAGACCTGGCATTACTCTATATTTTGTGTAATAGTGCGCTCAATAGAATACTGTATTGTAGGGGCGCCTTGGTGGCTCAGTGGGTTAAGGCCTCTGCCTTCAGCTCAGGTCATGGTCTCAGGGTCCTGGGATTGAGCCCTGCATCGGGCTCTCTGCTCAACGGGGAGCCTGCTTCCCCCTCTCTCTCTGCCTGCCTCTCTGCCTATTTGTGATCTCTCTCTATAAAATAAATGAGTAAAATCTTTTTTTTTTTAAAAAAAGAATACTGTATTGTATCCTAGAAACAATAGCTACATGGGCTACTAGGGATCAAAAATAATTAATTTTTTCTCTAATGTGTACTTATAGGACAAATATTTCAATAAACCTGAGTTGTTAATGGTAAACACAGAAGATACTATCCAAAGACTTTGTAAAAGTTAACATCGGTACAGTTATGCAAGCACATATTTTTCCTAACAAGATTAGTAATGCCAGCTGCCTGCATTCAAAGAGACAATTGAACTTCAATTTCAATATTACATGAAACATTGAATTAAAAAAACCCAATAATAGTTAAATTCAATTGAAATTTGTACCATAATTACAAATGAAGAAATTGAAGCATACCTTCATGTTACCTGCTGTGACTGTTATAAATAAACAAAATGGAATATTTGAATTTCTATTATGGAGAACTATTGGCAAAAAATATAATAATATTTTATTATAATGTGAAGTTTTTACAAATGTCTTTACACTGATATTAATCTTCTTTTATGATATGTTCTTTTGTTTGTAAATCCCAAGGGACTAAAAATTCGCGTTCCTTTAAGTGTTGGCTATAGTGGATTGACACTCGTTACCTTCATCTGTCCAAACTTTCTGACCTGTAGAGGCTAAGAAGTTAAAGAGCTACATTTCCCAGAACCATGTGAAACTTCAGTTCTGTATGTTCTTTGGGTTTTGCCAATAGATCTATTTGAGTGGAACATGGAAGGTTAAAAAAAAGGAGTCTGTGCTATGGATATCGGATTTTTCTGCTCTTAAGCACCTGGTGGAATTAGTTAATAGTCTAGGGTACTTTCTAGGATCATAGTCTCCTGGATCAGGACTGTATTCTCTTAACAACTTCCTTATCATGACCAGCTTTTTGATGGTCTGGTTCTGTGGCAAAGCCCTCAAAATCATTCTGTTAAACGTACTTATAGTGTCGGTCTTTTCAGACTTCACTATAATACTGAAAGTCATTTAAGATTCCATAACATATCTTTTTTTCTCTTTATAGTAGCAAAGTATGTCCTCTGCATTTAAAATGACTGATGTAATTAACAATAATACATTTTAAATTTATTATTTCAACTATTTTTTTTTTTAAATCAGAGAAACATACTCATATGGTAAACCAAAAAAAAAGGAGAGATGATCCTATGGTAAAAGTAGAAGTTCCTTGGTCCACCGCTCCTACTTCTAATTCTATAACTAACAATCACCTTTAAATATTTCAGGGTTTTGTTCTTCTTTGGTTACTTCATATCTCTGGGTAATCAACAGTCTTGATTTGCTGGTGTCAGACATGTTCTATTGATTTTCTTCTAGATTGTACTTATACTTCTTCCCACCTCTTCTCCCCACAACCACCCAGTATAGTTATATCACCATTTTTATTCCTTTATTGATTATGTTTGTAACTTTAAATGACCTATCCATACTTTTCCATCAACTCTAAAAATGATATTTTGACTTCCCTTTTTGTAAGATGAAGTTATATGATCGCCACGCTCCCTGACCTCTCTCCTCTCCCACTTTTACCTTCATCCTTTTTCTTCCTCTTATAATTCTAACTAGAGTAAATAACACTTTTTCTTTCTCTTAACTATTTCTATTGAACCTCAGAGGGTTTTAAACTTTCTATAAACATATTGACATTTGGTAATGAAGGTCTTATTTCTCCTGTCCAGTTGTTCATGATTTTATTACATTTTCTCTTGGTAATTTAAGGCCTCAAATTTCAAATCAGAATTTCCACTCTAATCTATCCCTTTACTGAAATTCCTCTTATTGCCTTGGCTTTCATTTGCTGTTCTCTTAATCTTCTCCTCTGCTTTGCATTTTGTGACGTGCCAGGAACTACACAGTCCACGAAAATATAACTAATTACACTTCAAAAATAGTAGGTTAATGCTTTATTCTGGGTTTCCCAAACTTTGATAATGTTATTTAGTTTTCAGCAGAATAACTTCAGGGAATAATACACACAGATACTTTGCCCCCTTTCCTGGCCAATAGTTGAAAGGTTACAAGCCATCATTCTAGGTTTACATATTATTTTCCTGAAATATTTTACTATGTCTCTTTTTATAATGAGGCTCATTAAACAATTCCATGATAACTCACAAATTTATGATTTTTTTCATCTTATGTCATTTAGCTTAGTATTTCCCTTCTCATAAGTGTATATGACAATTGACACTTTTGGCATTTCATTGGATTTTTTTCATGATTCCTCCAGATATTTATGATTATAAAAGGTACTTCTACCTTTTGTGAGGCAATTTTAATATATATGGATATAATTATATTTATTATATACAATTAAACACTGATGTATATGTATTATATACATCATATATAATACATATGTGTATTATATACATCAGTATTATAAAAGTGGAATATATATGTAGATAAAGGATATTAGTTTCCTGTAATATTAACTTTCAAGAATGCTGAAGTACTTTGAGGCACCTGGGTGACTCAGTCAGTTAAGCATCTGCCTTTAGCTCAGGTCATGATCCCAGGGTCTTGGGATGGAGACCCGCATTGGGCTCTCTGCTCAGTGGGGAACTGCTCTTCCCTCTACCTCTGCTTGATGCTCTGCCTATTTGTGTGCTCTCTCTCTCCTTCTGTCAAATAAATAAATAAAATCTTAAAAAAAAAAAAAAAAGACTGCTGATGTCCCAGTAACTACAGGTAAGGAAGAGACAGGAAACTGGGACAGATAGATCCAGAGTTAGGTACCGTACATAGCTCTAGGCCTAGTCCTATAGGAAGTGTCAGTAATATGGATGACAATATCCATTGTGGCTGCAGCTTCCTCCAGGGCAAGTTAAGATACTGGTAGATGGATTAATGCCATCATTTGTAATTATAGATGGTGTGAATGATTTGGATTTGACTAGAGACATGATGACATGTGTGTCTTTGGGAGAAGTGGATGGCAAAATATGTCCAGGTTATCAGGAACCAGAAAAATGTTCCATGTTTACCAAGGAGATAGGCTACAATCAAGAAACAAAAACATAAGCCCAGTTGCATATTTTGAAAGCCATGGCATAGGTCATAAGAGTAGACTACAACTCACTAGGCACAGAGGAATCTTAGTGTTTATCAAAATGTAATCTATTATGATTCCTGAGAGTTCTGACTGAAAATTGAGATACTTTGTCTTGTTCTAGTTGTTAGGCATGAGAGAGGACCCATGTTAATCTGTATTAAACTCCCTGGGAGATTTTTACAAATCTTAAAATTTATGAATACATTGGTAAGCACACCAGATACTGGGCTTAAGATAGGAAGACAAATACTAAGCATTTTATTTCACTTGGTCACTGCCTTTCACTTAAGTGTTCAGGTCAGTGTTCCTAACCCACTTTCAGCCTTGTCACTATGGGAAAAGAGTGCAAAGATTGTGCTTATAGTTTGAAAGTGGTTGTACTTGCCTTGGAGGGGAGAAAGGAAATAGTAGTACTGAGAAAGGATTTTTCATCTTTACTGTGTTTTCTATACTAATTGAATATGGCCATAACATGTAAAATCTCATTTTGGCTTTATCATATTCCAGTAGGCTTTCCATGGCAAGGATTTGAAAATTATGTCTAATGGGTTTAGTTTCATAATCAATGTAAAACAATGTTTGAACATATTAAACATATTGCAGTTTATGAAATTGAACTTCTGTTTGTAACCTTCATGGATACAAAAAAAATCTTTTACTTTAATAAACATGAGAGTTAAATTAGTCTTAATTTAGTAAAAAAATAAGTCCTAAATATAATGTTGAAATAAAATGAAAATAAAGTTTCACAGCTCAATGACAAGGTTCTTTTCATTCCCCTGATGAATACAAAAAACCTGTTAGTTAGAGTCAAATCATCTAAAGTGTGCTCAGCTGCATTAAACTCCAAAGGTTTTAGGAGATGTTAAATGTGATTTTGATTTCACCTGCTGACTTTTTGAAGGCGACTTATTATAAGAAACAGTTGATAGTGATATCATGCTGTTGGCACTTGAGCTTTCTACTGGCACTTATAATCCAGTCTTTGGAAGCTTATAATTACTATTTCCTAATAATTCTAGGTTTTCATTGTTGAATCTGTATATGTCTAAAAGGTATTGAGAAGTAATACATAAACAGATGTAGTGATAACATGATAAAAACAATTTTTCATCAATAATATTAATTTTTCTGATGAAATAATGACATGCTTTTAGGAAGCTATGATTTTATGTTTTGTTTTAGGAAGTTATGATTATTGTTTTTATAGTTACTAAATTTATCAGTCTTTGAACTAGAAAGATGCTTTATACCAGTGTTATGAATCTATACATCCAGTTTTTTTTTTAATGATTTTATTTATTTGAGAGAGAGTGCACAAGCAGGGGAAGGAACAGAGGCAGTGGGAAAAGCAGATTCCCTGTTGAGCAGGGAGCCCAAGGTAGAGCTTGATTCTAGGACTCCTGAATCATGACCTGAGCTGAAGGCAGAGGCTTTAACCCACTGAGCCACCAAGGCGCCCCTGTTGAATATTTCTTTTGCTGTGCAAAAGCTTTTTATGTGGATGAAGTCCCAATAGTTCATTTTTGCCCTTGCTTCCCTTGCCTTTGTTGATGTTGCTAGGAAAAAATTGCTGCAGCTGAGGTCAAAGAGGTTGCTGCCTGTGTTCTCCTCAAGTATTTTGATGAATTCCTGTCTCACATTGAGGTCTTTCATCCATTTTGAGTCTATTTTTGTGTGTGGTTTAAGGAAATGGTCCAGTTTCATTCTTCTGCATGTGGCAGTCCAATTTTCCCAACACCAATTGTTGAACAGACTATCCTTTTTTGTTGGACATTCTTTCCTGCTTTGTTGAAGATTAATTGACCTTAGAGTTGAGGGTCCATTTCTGGGCTTTCTATTCTGTTCCGTTGATCTATGTGTCTATTGTTGTGCCAGTACCATACTGTCTTGATGATTACAGCTTTGTCATAGAACCTGAAGTCTGGAATTGTGATGCCGCTGACTTTGGTTTTCTTTTTCAACATTCCTGTAGCTATTCGTGGTCTTTCCTGGTTCCGTTTAAATTTTAGGATTATTTGTTCCATTTCTTTGAAAAAAGTTGATGGTATTTTGATAGGGATTGCATTAAATGTGTAGATTGCTTTAGGTAGCATAGACATTTTCACAATATTGATTCTTCCAATCCATGAGCATGGAAGGTTTTTCCATTGCTATGTGTCTTCCTCAATTTCTTCCATGAGTACTCTATAGTTTTCTGAGTATTGTTTCTTTGCCTCTTCGGTTAGGTTTATTCCTAGGTATCTTATGATTTTGGGTACAATTGTAAATGGAACCAACACCTTAATTTCCCTTTCTTATGTCTTGATGTTGGAGGATAGAAATGCAGCTGAATTCTGTGCATTGATTTTATATCAAGACACTTCACTGAATTCTTGTATGAGTTCTGGCAGTTTTGGAGTGGAGTGTTTTGGGTTTTCCACATAAGGTATCATATCATCTGCAAAGAGTGAGAGTTTGACTTCTTTGCCAATTCAGATGCCTTTTATTTCTTTTTGTTGTCTGATTGCTGAGGCTAGGACTTCTAGTACTATGTTAAATAGCAGTGGTGATAGTGGACCGCCCATGTTCCTGACCTTAGGGTAAAAACTCTCAGCTTTTCCCCATTGAGAATGATATTCGCTGTGGGTTTTTCATGGATGGCTTTGATGATATTGAGATACAGACCCTCTATCCCTATACTGTGAAGAGTTTTGATCAAGAAAAGATGCTGTACATTGTCAAATGCTTTTTCAGCATCAATTGAGAGTATCATATGGTTTTCGTTCTTTCTTTTATTAATGTATTGTATCACATTGATTGATTTGAGGTTTTTGAACCAACCTTGCAACCCAGGAATAAATCCCACTTGGTCATGGTGAATAATCCTTTAAATGTACTCTTGGTTCCTATTGGTTAGTATTTTGGTGAGAATTTTTACATCCGTGTTCATAAGGACATTGGTCTGTAATTCTCCTTTTTGATGGGGTCTTTGGTTGGAGATCAAGGTAATGCTGGCCTCATAAAATGAGTTTGAAAGTTTTCCATCCATTTCTAATTTTTGGAACAGTTTCAGGAGAATAGGTATTAATTCTTTAAATGTTTGGTAGAATTCTTCTGGGAAGCCATCTGGCCCTGGGCTCTTGTTTTTTGGGAGATATTTGATGACTGTTTCAGTTTCCTTACTGGTTTTGAGTCTCTTCAGGTTTTCTCTTTCTTTCTGGTTCAATTTTGGTAGTTTATATGTCTCTAGGAATGAATTCATTTCTTCCAGATTGTCAAATTAATGGTGTATAATTGCTCATCATATGTTCTTATAATTGTTTTTCTTTGGTGTTGGTTGTGATCTCTCCTCTTTCATTCATGATTTTATTAATTTGGGTCCTTTCTCATCTTTTTGGTAAGTCTGGCCAGGAATTTATGAATCTTCTTAATTATTTCAAAGAACCAGCTCCTAGTTTTGTTGATTTGTTCTACTGTTCTTTTGATTTCTATTTCATTGATTTCTGCTTTGACCTTTATTATTTCACTTCTCCTCCTGGGTTTAGGCTTTCTTTGCTGTTCTTTCTCCATCTCCTTTAGGTGTAGGGTTAGGTTGTGTATTTGAGACCTTTCTTGTTTCTTTAGAAAGGCTTTTATTGATATATACTTTCCTCTCAGGATCACCTTGGCTGTGTCCCAAAGATTTTTAACAGTTGTGTTTTCATTTTCATTTGTTTCCATGAATTTTTTAAATTCTTCTTTATTTTCCTGGTCAACTCATTCATTCTTAATAACATACTCTTTATCGTTCATGTATTTGAGTTCTTTCCAACTTTCCTTTTGTGACTGAGTTCTAGTTTCAAAGCATTGTGGTCCGGAAATATGCAGCGAATGATCCCATGCTTTTTTTTTTTTTTTTGTTAAAGATTTTATTTATTTATTTGACAGAGAGAGAGAGATCACATGTAGGCAGAGAGACAGCAGAGAGAGACAGGGAAGCAGGATCCCCACTGAGCAGAGAGCCTGATGCGGGGCTCAATCCTAGTATCCTGAGATCATGACCTGAGCCAAAGGCAAAGGCTTTAACCCACTGAGCCACCCAGGCGCCCCTGATCCCATGCTTTTGATACTGGTTGTGACCTGATTTATGCCCCAGGATGTGATCTATTCTGGAGAATGTTCCATGTGCACTAGAGAAGAATGTGTATTCTGTTGCTTTGGGATGGAATGTTCTGAATGTTCTGAAAATCTGTTATGTTCCATCTGGTCCAGTGTATCATTTAAAGCCTTTATTTCCTTGTTGATCTTTTGCTTAGATGATCTGTCCATTTCAGTGAGGAGGGCATTAAAGTCCTCTACTATTATTGTATTATGTTGATGTGTGTCTTTGATTTTGTTATTAATTGATTTATATAATTGGCTGCTTCCATGTTAGGGGCATAGATATTTAAAATCGTCAGATTTTTGTTGGAGAGACCATAAAAGTAAGATATAGTGTCCTTCCTCATCTCATTATAGTCTTTGGCTTAAAATCTAATTTATCTGGTATAAGGATTGCCACTCCAGCTACCTTTTGATATCCATTAGCATGCTAAATTGTTTTCCACCCCCTCACTTTAAATCTGGAGGTGTCTTTGGGTCTAAAATGAGTTTCTTGCAGACAGCATAATGATGGATCTTTTTTTTTTATCCATACTGAAACCCTGTGTCTTTTGATTGGGGCATTTAGCCCATTTATATTCAGGGTAACTATCAACAGGTATGAATTTAGTGCCATTGTGTTGCCTGTAAGGTGACTGTTAACTGTATATCGTCTGTTCTTTTCTGGTCTGTTTCTTTTAGGCTCTCTTTTTGCTTAGAGGACTCCTTTTGATATTTCCTGTAGGGCTGGTTTGGTGTTTGCAAATTCTTTTAGTTTTTGTTTGTCCTGGAAGCTTTTTATCTCTCCTTGTATTTTCAATGACAGCCTTGCTGGATATAGTATTCTTGGCTGCATATTTTTCTCATTTAGTGCTTCAAATATATCATGCCAGTCCTTTCTGGCCTGCCACGTCTCTGTGGATGGGTATGCTTCCATCTAATATTTCTACCATTGTATGTTACAGACCCCTTGTGTGGAGCTACTTTCAGGATTTTCACTTTGTCACTGAGATGTATAAGTGTTACTATTTGATTAGGGGTGTTGACCTATTTTTTATTGATTTTGAGGAGGAGTTCTCTGTGCCTCCTGGATTTTGGTGCTTGTTCCCTTTGCCAAGTTAAGGCACTTATTTGTTATAATTTGCTCCAATATACCTTCTTCCCCTCTCTCTCTTTCTTCTTCTTCTGGGATCCCAATTATTCTAATATTGTTTCATCTTATGGTATCACTTATCTCTTGAATTCTCCCCACATTGTCCAGTAGTTGTTTATCTCTTTTTTTCAGCTTTTTATTCTCCATTATTTGGTCTTTTGTATAACTAGTTTTCTCTTCTGCCTCATTTGTCCTGGTAGTAAGAGCCCCCATTTTTGACTGGACCTCACTAATAGCTTTTTGATTTCAACTTGGTTAGATTTTAGTTCTTTTATTTCCATAAAGGGATTCTCTAATATCATCTATACTTTTTTCAAGCTCTGCTAGCACCTTGATAATTGTCATTCTGAATTCTAGTTCTGACATCTTACTAATATCTGTATTGATTAGGTCTCTAGGAGTTGGTACTGGGTCTTGTTCTTTTTTTTTGAGGTGAGTTTTTGCACCTTGTCATAGGTTAAAAAAGCAGTAAAACCCTAAAATAGGCTTAAATAAGAAAGCAGAAAAAATAGGTTAAAAAGAAAGCAGAAAAAAACTAAAATAGGTTTAAATAAGAAAGCAGAAAAAAATAATGAAAATTTTAAAACTTTAACTTTGAAAGAGTCAAGAATAATGGGGGAAAGAAACCATGAATTCTATGTGCTGTATTCCCCTAGCACTGGTGTTTTGGAGTTCTCCTTGATCAGTAAAATTTGTCTTGGCTGTGTGTTCTTGCTGATCATCTGGGGAAGGGACCTCTTCTCAGATGTCTTTGCCCAAGGTGGAAATAAACCACCATTGCCTGGGGCCAGGCTAAGCAATCTGCTCACATTTGCTCTCCATAGCTTTTATTCCCTGACTGCTTTCCGTACAGCTTTGGAGGAGTAGAGTGAAGATGGTGGCCTCCCAATCTCCAGCCCCAGAGGAGCTGAGAGCTCAGGGACCCCCTATTCAGTGAGCACTCAGAGAAAAGCAGTCAGTCATGCCTATCTCCCTGGTCTCCAGCGGTACTCTGAGCTCACCCAGCCTGTGACCCAGCATTTCTGTCTCTGGCACATGGCCCCATTTGGAGTCTCCAAACCCAGCAGATTCCTGCAGTGTGCTCCTGTGCCACTATTCTCATTGAAGGAAGGGCAGGGGTCTACCCGAGTCTGCTACTTGTGAGGTCTCTGCTTGAAGAGTAGTGGCCTGACTTTAAGACCTTGGGTGATGGTTCATGGCAACCCCAAGCCGAAAGCCCCTTCCTCAGCTCCACCTTTGCAACTGGCTTCCCTGTTCTGATACCTGAGATCTCTGCCACACTCTGGCACACCAGTCTTTCTGTGATCCCAGGGGGTCCTGAGCCCACACTGATCCAGCAAGGATTCCACTACCTGCTTAGCCACTGGGTCAATGTCCTTCCATGGAGCTGACTTCTAAAAGTTCTGATTTTGTGCTTTGCTGCTCTACTGCTTGCTGGGAGCCAGACCCTCCCCCCATGGTCTATCTTCCCATATATCACCTTGGATTCACTTCTCTGCAGGTCCTACCTCAGAAAGTGGTCACTTTTCTGTTCATAGAATTGCTGCCATTCTTCTCTTTGATCTCCTGTTGAATTTGTAGGTGTTCAGAATGGTTTGATAATATCTAGCTGAATTCCTGGGACCAGATGAAATTTAGGTCTCCTACTCCTCCACCATCTTCAAGGTAAATATTTTTAAATAGTTTCCTGTTAATAGCACTAATTATAACATCTATGTAATGGAATGTGAAAAAAATTTTGTTTATTCTGAAAAAAAAAAAAAAAGAAACCTCCTGGTAGAATCATTTTTCCTATGAAATATATAGACGATGTAAGTGATCCACTAAACATGTAGATACTCCAAATATGAAGTTCATTTCTGCACGTGAAAATATATCATACAGAGTACTTTTTAAAAAAATCATTTCATTTTAACGTATTCCAGGCATTGTCCTAGGCACAAGGAATAGAGTTGTGATGAAGACAAAAGGCCCTTGTAGACCATATATTCTGATGGAGATAGAAAGTGAACAAGTGAACAATTCCATGCTGACATGATGATGACTCAGATGATAGTTGTCTTAGAAGTGAGATGGATATTGGGCTTTGATAGTTGTTTTAAAGATATGTTCAGTTATATTGCATGTGGTGTGCAACTAAAAGAGAAAATCTATACTAACTTCTATATTTTGAGCCCAAGATATTGAACTTCTTTTTTTTTTTTTTTTAAAGATTTTATTTATTTATTTATTAGGAAAGAGAGAGTGAGAGAGAGCATGAGAAGGGAGAAGGTCAGAGTGAGACAAGGACTCCCCATGGAGCTGGGAGCCCGATGTGGGACTCGATCCCGGGACTCCGGGATCATGACCTGAGCCAAAGGCAGCTGCTTAACCAACTGCGCCACCCAGGCACCCCAAGATATTGAACTTCTATGACCAAATCATTCAGATACATAAGATAAACTAACATAATCTAAAAACAGAAAAGGACCTTCATGATCCATTTGATCCTATTATCTATCTATCTATCTATCTATCTATCATCTATCTATCTATCTATCTATTAATCATCTATTATCTATCTATGTGTCTCTGTCTATCCATATCTATATTTAATGAAATAGCTTAAAAATCTGTCCTAGATCATATGACTAACAAACTCTCTAGGTTCAGACTATATACTAAATGTGGGGACTCCTGATGTCAGTCTTATTAGGTATCAGTAAGCATGAACATGACAAACCAAAAGGCTGGGGACCTTCCAGGGAGGAGTTAAAATACTCAAACACAATGAATTTCAGCAACATGATGGATGTGCATAATCTAATGTATACCCAGAAAAACTTTTGGACTAAGACCTTCAGGGTACTGTCAGCTTGGATTTGCACCTGCAGACTAACTTTTCAATTCTATTGCCACCCCACCTGACTAATTGGATGTCAGACTTTTCCAAAGGTGTCAGTAGATTATAGGCTCTTTCAGAATGGGAGCCTCAAATAGTTAATTTATATCAAATTGATTAAAATTTGATGATAGGGCTATATGTGTGTATACATGTGTATTCATAAAAAAAGGCATTGCAATATTTTTTAAAGAAAGAAGGTAAGTGAAGTCTTGATACTCATGAGCTGTAATGATTTTTATTTTAAGCCCACATCTCAAATATGACATCAAGTAGGTTGGTAGTGGCTATCCTCTATCAAATTCTTAAATGCCTCTACATAAGGAAACTTCACGTGGTTACCCTTACAGAAGAAAGAGAGGATAAAGAAATGAGCTGGAAATTTGGAATAGAATTCCAACTGTGATGAAGTATGATGTTGTGGAAAGAGCACTGTACTTACAATGCAAAGATATGGATTTAAGATTTGCTTTGTTCCTTAGGAGTTATTTTACCTAGGACAAACTACTGAAGCTCACTAACTCTCTTAGGGCTATTGTGAGAATTAGATGGAATAAACTTTACAGTAGGGGATCTTAATCTGAGAAGCACTGACCTCAGAGATCTACACAACTGCGCAGCAGCAAATCTACGAACCAACTGAAAAACAAATCCAAATGTTAAGGGTGTTTATTCATTTCTCTTTTCACAGCCTCAAATAGATCTCTATGATACTCTAAAAAACAGAATTATTGTTCCTAAGTGTCATATGCTTTCCCTTTTTACCTAAATTTTTCACTTCTTTTCTTAGTTAGGGGTATTTTTTTCATTTATAATTTTTGAGACAGAACACAAGAGATTGCTTAGAATTGTTTCTTTTTTTACTTTTGTTTTGTTGCCCCACGGTATAGTGCTTATATTGGTATATATGACACTGGACACATTCAGGGGGGAAAAGCCAAACTAGATAAACTCAAGTTGTCAGTTACTGGATATGAGAATAATCTGCAAAAGACAATAAATTGACAGAGAACTAGAATGTAACTTTAGATTTACATTTTGCAATCTAGTAGATGATACAGTGAATTCCAAATATTGTTCTTAAACTCTCTTACAAATAGAGAACCTAGAGATGAAATAACTCCTAGGAACTTCTTTTATTTAGATAGCTAAATTGTTTCATTTTTAGGTTTGGTCTGTCTCTGAATTCAGTTCTGGTGTTATTACTTTGAATAAAAGTAAAATATTTGAAACTGCTAAGAGGAAATTGGATTATTCCACCTAAATCTAACATCTACCAAAAGAGTATAGAGAAGCTTTAAAATACTGAATATAAATTATAAATGAAAATATATTTACTACTAATAAATATTATATAACGTATTTAATATTTTAATAAATAATTGCCATAGAAAGCATTTATAATTTTTATAACTTACTATTTCTTTTCTCAAAGACTACTGATTCTGAGAAGAATAAATATTTTAAGACAAAAGTCTGGGAGAACATAATGACTTTTATAAATGCTCAACTTGGGCAAAAGTCATTATGTTCCCCCACATGCCCCTTTCTTACCATTCTATGCTTTTTCCCCTCACTGTCATTAAAACAGATGGAAAACAAACAACAAACGAGCCAACAAAATACAAAAATAAAAAAGTGAAAAAGAAACATCAGAGATTGATCAGTTTAGAAGAAAGGAGGGGAAAGAGTAAGGAGATTTCCAGTTAGGGAATCCCTTTATATCCTTCTGAGATTATGTATGTATTATTCTTTACCTGACTCTGCTATCTCAAATATCTCCAATGTGTGCTCATTACCACCACCCCCACCCCACCAAACATCTTCTGTTAAAAATACAAGCCTGCTTGAAATTAAGATTTTAAAAGAATCATGGAAACTTCCAGCTAATTCACAAGAATTGCTTTGTTCCTAAGGTTGAAGTGCTAGGGAAATTCTGGGTTTGGTGGTGACAGAGATCTGATAGTGTTGGAATTTAATGCTTTTGTAGTTGGGGCTGTTATAGATAGAGCAAACTTGAAATAGAGAGCTATATAGATGGGTTTAGGACAGTGGGGTCGGGGAAAGATTGATGCCAAGCAATGGGAAAGTGTTATTCAGTAAATGAGAACAAGTCAAAGTCAACTGTGAATGATTATAACATTTGCCTGAAAGTAACTTTGTACTGGAGAGCATAAGGTAACTTCGGCTTCCTGCTCCAGGTGGTAGGAACTCAGTCTAGTGGCCTTATCACTACATTCCAGCTGCCTTAGGAGTATGTGTGTAATTCTGTATTCAGTGTTCTGAAAAACAAACTGACTTCCACATGGACTTTTGCAGAAGGCCACTTATTGTGTAATTCCATTTACACAAAACATCTGTAATAGGCAAGGTCATAGAGACAGAATGGAATTTAGTAGGCGGTAGGTGGGTGGGGTGAGGAGTAGGAATTGCATGGGAGAATGGGTGTGCCTGCTAAATTTATGGGTTTCTTTTTTGGGTGATGGAAATGTTCTAGGGTTAGATAGTAGTGATATTCACAACCTTATGAACATCCTAAAAACCACTGCATTGTACATGTTTAAATGGTAAATTTATGTACATTATATCTCAGTATAAAGGAATCTAGTCATAGGTTGGGATGCTCTGAGATCTGTCAGGATCTCAGCTAAGCTGGGGAGAGTGAGTTGAGCTATCAGGTTCAGGCAATTAAAGCAATAAGCCATAATGAACGTTAAGCCTTTAATCACTTACTGCCATGTACACATAAAGGTAAACCCAGAGAAAATGCTGACTCTCCCTCTTCCATTTTCCTCTTGTTGAGGGTCAGGTGGATCAGCACAGACTTGGGGATCACCTTACCATTGAGAAAGCCCCAAACAAAAGATTTTAGCAATTTTATGGACCTCTGCAAGGGGAGAGTGATGGGGAAGGGCTAGGAGTAGAAAAGTACAGGGTACTGAGTTAGAGTGGAGAAAAGTGTCTTCATGACCCCAAGTGGTCCCACCCCTCCATACTCAGTAAGGAAATCTCAGCACAGCTGCTTCAGGAGGACCTCAGCCTAAGGACTCAGATAAAGAGACCTAGGAAAGAAAATATGTGGCTAAAATGCAAATATGCAAAGAGCATAGCCAGCCAGGGAATCCTGAGTTCTTGACTACAGCTCTGTTCAGAGGCTGCAGTGCACTATGTATCAAGTCTGGTGTGGGGAGTGCAGCTTTCTCATGTGAGTCCCATAAGATAAAGCCTTAGTAATTGCCAATGGTCAGCCCTAAAGAATCATGTAAGTTTTTAATGGGGAGTCAGACTCCTTAATTTCTGAATCACCAATTGTTTTGTGAACATAGCCAGTCATATTTTTATCATTCCTTATATTATTTGCATTAGGTTGCAAGTAAGTTATCATCTTATTCTTCTTCAGAAGGGAGAAAAAGAAACAGCTTTATTATCTTCTAGGTGGTAAATTAATTTATACATTATTGGGCTTCTTTTTACCTTCAATAATTTAAGTTGTTTGAATATGACTTCCATATTCTATTATCAAAGTATTAATTTGATACATATGAAAGAGAAAATTTAAAAAACAACACCGCACAAAAATGTAGATAGAAAATAAAGATTTATGAACCTTTTAGATAATTAAAGGCAGAACTCTTGATATATTTGACTACTTTATCCATTAGAATAAGTAAAATTAATATAAATCAAATTAATGCAGTTTTTTTTTAGCAATTTATTATGAGTGTGACAGTAACATGGCTGTTAGCTGATAAAATGGCAAAGAAGTAACTACCATCTCTACCTTCTTTAGGCTTATAAACTAGCAGAGGATGTATACAAAGAGGCAATTACAGTATATTGTAATAAATGCTCTGATGAGGGAAATGCAGTTTGCTAAAAGGATGCACTGAAATAGCCCTTAACTAAGTTTCATAAGAGTGAGGGAGTTGAGCTGGCTTTTAAGGGATAGATAATGTAAGATTTTACTCCTGCACTTAAATAATGAACATAGAAAAGTAAGCAATAAAAAGGAAAGCGCAGCTAGTGAAATGGAAAGAACATGTGTCAGCCCCCACGAAGTAAAGCGTTATTTGGGACCTGAACAGAGTATAATATGGCTTGAACATGGAGTATTAGACACGGGATTGGTGAGAGAAAGAGTTGGAAAAAGAGATGATGACTGAATAAAAAGGACTTTCTAAAATAGATTAGAGAAGAACAATTAAATGTCGTTAAACAGGGAGATGACATAATCAGATTTACATTTCACAAAGAGTCCTTGTGATGTCAATGCCAACAATAAGCTGGAAATGAGCAAGAGCAAAGACAGAAAAGTTATATTGAAAGCACTGGCATTAATTCCAGCAATATGATGGTGTTCTAATTTAGGACAGTGGCCATCTCAATAGAGATTGGTATATGGATAAAAAACAAAACAAAACAAAACAAAAAAACTTTAGGATTTAAAATACATGGGGGCATGGGCGCGTGGGTGGCTCAGTTGTTAAGCAACTGCCTTCGGCTCAGGTCATGATCCTGGAGTCCCCAGATCGAGTCCTGCATTGGGCTCCCTCCTCAGTGGGGAGTCTGCTTCTCCATCTGATCTCTCCTCTCATGCTCCCTCTCTCTCATTCTCTTTCTCTCTCAAATACATAAATAAATAAAATCTTAAAATGCATGGGGGAAAATAATGGATATAGAAGAATGGGGAAAGGGTCTAAGTTTCTAGTTTGAACAAATGGGTGGACAATGGTGTAATTTACTCAAAAAGGGAACAAAGAAAGAGGGATAGGCCTAGAAAAATAACAGTAAATTTTAGATATGTTGAATTTGTGATATCTTAATATCTATGAGAAATCCAAGTGGAAATATCCAGCAATCAATCATATGTGTGTGTGGCGGGGGTGGAGGGAGGCTCAGGAGAATCTGAGTTGTGGCTGTAGATTTGGAAATCATTGGTCTATTAGTGGTAAGAAATGTATGGCCATAGATATGGTTATGCTGGACAAATAAACATCAGAAAGGAATGCCTAGAATAGCAACCAGATGAATAGAAACTTTAACAGAAGAAAGTGAAGAGGAGGCAATAAAATAGAGAAAATGTAAGGAAGTGTCAAAGAGGTAAGAAGGGAAACCAGAAAAGTTGTGTCATGAAATCCAAAGATGATTACAAGAAGCAAGTAGTCAATGGTATTAGAAACGGGTCAGAGATCAGGTAGGAAAAGGATTGGAAAGGAGACAATTTGCTCAGCATCAATGTTATTGGTAACCTTGGAAAGAGAACTTTCAGTAAAATACTGGAACTAAATCGAAACATCAGTGAATTGAACAAGGAATTAGAATGAATAATGTCAACTCTAAACAAATTAAACTGTGAAGGGTTTGGGGATATATTTGTCAATTTTGTATTGCCAATTCCATTTGAGTAGCTGATTCTCCTTTTACGTCTCAGTAGGCTGTACAAGTCTACTTCTATAATGAAGGCTTCCATAGAAGCTGAAAGTGCCATATCCTAAATTCATTTGCAATAGAGTGTAGACATGAGATGCTCAAATAGACTGAATTGAAAGCTGTCGATAAAAGAGAGTATCTTTTTTATCTTTGACAAATCTTTTATCTTTTTTAACTTTTAAATCTTTGACAGATTTATACAAAAAAGTAACCCATATGAAAACATAGAACATTTCTACCAACCCACAAAGTAACACCCTGTTGATCAG
>CM052810.1:154119007-154153258 GCA_028533885.1 Nasua narica
ATGTAATGTTTCCAATTTATTAAACAATAAAAGAACCCAAGTATAAAAATATGGTAAAATGCAAATTAACTTGCTCATAGCTCAAAGTATTTTTTTATTTTAAAAATATCCTCATATAACAATGGTTATTACAATGCCTAAGGCATGATTAAAAGTCAGGTTCTAGGAAGTGTGGCAAATTAGAAATGCCAGATTATATAATAATACATTAATTACTTTAAAAGCTTTCTCAAAATATATTGATCACTAATTAAAAAAAATCTAGACATGCCAGAAATTGCTGTATATATGATATAAATGGAGAATTATTATCAAGTTTTATGTCTAACTTGATTGTTGGTATAAAGTTGATGGTCTCTTTATTAGCATGAGGCATTATTAATGTGCTCAGCATGTAACTAGCAGTGTTCCAAACAACCACAGTGAGCATTGTTATATTTAAAAACCAAACATAACTGTAAATGTTGGAGTTTTCAAGTGAAGGGATGATACCTGAAATCTGGGAGATTAATTTGTGATTGCTCAAAGAGATCTGTTTTATAACCTCGGTATGGATACTGAATATACTTTTCATTCTGCCACCAGATGGCAGAAGTAGGCATTACTTAAGTGAGAGTTTACAGTCAAAGTACTTTTAGTATTTTTACATAATTAGATTAAATCAAAACAGTCACCTTGAATATTTTTTAATAGCTCTTATAACAAGTTTGGTAATGGTAAAGATGGAAAATATTAGCTAAAATGAGATTTTGTAATTAAATCCATTACAATATATTTTAAAGTATTCCCTTAGAATAGTATTTTTCTTTATTAAAAAAAATCTCACAAGGAATTCCCACTGACATGTCTTAATGGATGAAATAATTATTGTCATCCTTTATGTATTACTAATTGCTGTTTTCTCTCATCCTAAAGGTGGTCAGTGGACACATAAATAGGGGTAAGTTTAAAAGCATTAGACACATATAAAGTACAAATCACAGAAGAAATGTATAATAGCTATTAAATTAAGGCATATATTATTTAAAAAAGAATTACCAGCATTACACATGGGATATAAGCAATCACATGTACATTAATATAAAAATATCTGACTGCCTTAATAAATTTAAAAAAGTAATAAAATTCATTCATATAACCCTAGGCATTTAAAAAAGTCATTCCAAAGGAATACACTTTTCTTTTTCTTTTAAAGATTTTAGTCATTTATTTGTCAGGGGTGGGCAGAGAGAGAACACAAGCAGGGGCAGCAGCAGGCAGAGGGAGAAGCAGGCTCCACACTGACCAGGGAGCCTGATGCAGAACTTGATCCCAGGACCCTGGAATTGTGACTTGAGCTGAAGGCAGGCTTTTAACTGACTGAGCCACCCAGGCATCCCAGTGATACATGTTTATTTACTCAATAGAAAATGCTATGGCTATTCAAAAAAATGCTTTTAAAGATCATGGATGAATTAGCTGTTTTCCATATAAATTCATATTTTGTGTTCTGGTGCATTTGTTCAGTTCTTTAAAAATTCCACTTCTTGTATCTCATCGATTCTTCAACCCTGTACGTTTGATGTATGACAAGGGAATTAGTCATATCTAGTAAGTGTGTCTGGTTAGAGTCATTTGTATGAACAACCTCTTCTTTGTCAACCCAACAGACTATTTTGATCTTAAACTCTGAGTAGCACATGACAAAGCTGACTGTGCTTTCCTTCTTAAAACATGATTTTCCCCTAACTTCTGTGATACTGCATTCCTCTATGTTCCATTGTGCACTTCCTTTAAAGTTTATTTTTGGGGAGGGGGTTCTGTTCTCTAACAGGCTTGTGGATATTAGAGATCATAGCATCTTTTGATTTCTCTCTTACCAACATTTCTCCACATGATGCCATTCATTCTCTCACCTCCAAATGTTACCTATATGATGAAGTCCCCAAATGTCTATGCCCCACCCACCACTTTTCTTCATTGACCTCCAAACTCTTAGATCCAACTGCCTCCTTGAATTAAGTCTCTTTCATTCTAATACATTCCCTCATTGATGGCATTGGTTTCATGAAGGGGCTCGGCTGCGTAATGTTCTTTCTTCTGGTAAAAATATCAAAAACATGCTCAGGTAAAACCATACGAGCTACCTGCTTATCACGCATAATAAAAAATAACCGTGTAATAGAGGGGCCAAACTATCATCACTGTCCTCCAGGAGTACGATATTTATAAAGAGTTTTGAAAATTTATTTCTGCTCAGGGTAGTAATAGCTATGCAAGTGAGGTATGATTTAATTTACAGAAACAACCTCTTAGGACTAAATATAAACTTGAGCCAGGGTGTATTAATGCATAAATGTATTAATTTTTAAGCTTGTTTAAAAATGAGGATTCTTGGTTTATACTATTTTATATTAAAATACCTGTCAACTTGAATATGCCTATAACATGTATTTTATATTTATTGTTTAACCTGGCTTGGAGCGGGAAACTTCCCAACAGCCATCTCCCTATAAGACTAACTGCTGGCCTGTGACATGTCTTAGTGCCAAATATTCTGCCCAGATAAAAACAAGCTATATAGCACTGTCTCACTTTGAATTTGAATCGAGAAACATGGGAAGAATGAAACATTAGGTAGTGGGATGTGCAGTTGAAAAGTCATGGAGTAATTTGCTGAAAGGGCCATGACTGAAGCCAGTTACGATTGAGGCTGTCCTTTTGAGGAAGAACAGTGTTAAAATGAGCACCTGCTATGTGCCAAGTATTGTTCTGAGTACTTAAAATACAGCAGTAAACAAAATAAAGTCCTTGTGGTCATGGAATATACAAACTGAAGGGGATATAGAGACAAACGACATGCAAGATAATTTCAAATGAGTATAAGTGTTATAAAGCTATATAGTTAATGAAACAGGTGTTGTTCTGGGATGGGGAGGATTGGGAGGTCCTGGAAAGCTACTTTGAGATGGTAACAACTAAGCTGAAATTGTGTGTACCAAAAAAGTGTCAGTCTGACAAAGATTTCAGAGAAAAACAAACAAAAAGGCCCCAAGGCAGAAACCAGAAAGGGAAGGGCAGTGCAATTAGAGGATTGTGAGTGAGAGATATTCAGAGATGTGGTAAGAGATTAAGTGAAACTGGGCTTAAGTTTAAATTCCAAAGAAAAGCAAGTAAGAACTTTTAAGAAGTAACATGAGGTGAAACATGATTATTCTGGCTGCTGTATTGCCCATAGGTATAAGGAGGAAAACCCAGCCAGGAACAAGAGAGACTAATAAGTTATTGTTTCTATGTTTTTTGTTTTGTTTCATTTTGGTTTTTTTTGTTTTGTTTTTTGTTTTTAAATTTCTAAATAGGACATATAGGATGGTTTAGGAGTAACTAGAGGGGATGATGTGGACTTGTGCTTTTGTTTTTATATTTTTAGTATTGGGAAATCTTAAGCATGTATGTAGGCTTGATAAAGGAAAATGAAGAAAAGAAGAGATTAAATAAATAGGTAGAGAAAAGTGATCAATGGCATAAGATCCTAGCTGAGGTATTGGGAGTTAAATAGTTGGCTCTTGTCATGTCAGATGGATCCCATCACAACTGCTTCAAGTAATGCAAGAAATCAGGAAAAATTTCATAGCATCAAGATTTAATGGTAGAAGTTTTATTGGAAAAGGGAAAATCTCGCAGGGCTGAACTTATTAGCAAGATGAAGATGTCAAAGTACCTTCTTCTCATTATCATTCTGCAGAGAGGCATAGAAGGAGCAGAGCATGGGCTGGACATGGCATATTTTCATTTTAGTGGAAGAACCCTTAAATTCCTTGTCTCCCTCTTAATTTAGCAAGCATGATAAATGGCCTTGTCAGTAGGAGAATACATTGGTTTTTGACATCTGGTAATGTGGATTTGGTGTGCCAGCCAATGAGGAGTTTGCTAGGAAAGCCAGATGCTCTACACCTGGATGGAAGGGATTAACATGGTCTGAGCAATTCTTCAGTCCATCCTGGCTGGAGGAGAAAGCCATTGATTGGTTCTATGGAAAGCTGGATTTGAGTGTGTACCTTTGAGTGTGTACCTTGAGGGGTGGGGGGAAGCCCATCCAGTTCCCAGCAAGCTCACTGTCTGTGCAACCCAGAGTAAGCACCTAGGTCACTTTTGGATATTTCTGCCAATAGTATAACATCTTTAAACAAGAGAACAAATACTCTATCCAAGACTAGAGAGAATAGGTGATTATATTAAAGTTAAAGTATTTGAGGTAGAAGGGAACAGGGAAATAGTAATTTAAGCAGCTGATGTTCCCAATTTTCTCAGTGAATAGGAGCAGTGTCTCTTGCTGAGAATAGGAGTTACGTAAGGAAACTTGAGAGACATAGTGAAGGTTTAAAGTTATCAATATGGAAACAAGAGAAGTTAAGAAAAAAAATGAAAAGACTGATAAACAATGCTAAAGGCCCAGGGGACAGATTTTTAATTGTGGAAGGGTTATGAATTTTAGTGCTACTGACATGAATATGTTTATGTGTGCATGCTCATGCTTTCATTGAATAATGTTCAGCCTCTGTTTAAAGAGATTAGGTAGACAGTGGTAGAATTGATCCTTATTTTTCTATGTGTATGGCATTTTTCTAGGTGTATGTCCTAGAAGGATGACATTCATTATAGCTGAAGAAGCTAGTGACAGATTATTCATATGATAAACCGTATACCATGGTATCCACATGTAGTGACAAAAGGATAGAAGCCATCATGAAGCCTATAGGTCAATAGAATAGTATTCATCAAGTGATCAATATTCTATTTCAGAAGTCCCATGAATTAGAAGAGTGAGAACATGAGGAACCAGGATGGTTGGAGTATTTTTATCAGACTGTGGAGTGATGGTGTTTCCATAGCTATAGATAAAATCATTTAAAATAGAGCTAGAATATAACATTAGGATTTTGTTGCTAAAGTGGACTGAGAGTACCATTGGAATGAAGAAACTCCAGGGGTACCTGCCTGGCTCAGTCAGTAGAGCATGTGACTTTTGATCTCCAGGTAATAAAAAGAAAAAAAAACCTCCATAATTCTCATGAATTCTGAAGACTTCTAATTTTATAATGGGAATTCTGATGGGAAGAAATAACATGAGATTTCACAATTTTAGGCAAATTAAAATAATTTATTGAAGATTTAGTTCATTGAAATATCAAGGAAAAAGTGGAATCCCTATGATATTATGACATAAATCTCCAGAAAAGACAAGATATAAGAGATGAGAGCTTTCAGAGATTATCATCACCTCCCCCCATACTATACTCAATGTGGTGCAGATGTGGGATCAGATGGGAAAATCTCAGTTTTGCCAGTAGGTGAGGAAAGAGTTTGAAGATATAGAGGTCACATCAGAAGACCTTGAGAGAAGGAAGCCAATATAGCAGGAAGAACACCAGGCAAAATATATAAAAAAAATGAAAATTTTTAGAAAAATGCTTTCTTTTAGCTTGGCAGTAGAGGATTACCGGGACCCCACATAGTTGACTGTATTTAGCTTCAAATATTCTGATATTGGCAAATATTCTGCTGTTGACTTAAGATGTTTTGGTTATAAAACTGGCTGAGGGTCCCAGACAATGTCTGGTTTGGTGTTAGAAATGTGGAAGTGGTAATATTTCAGAGTTGTGGCCAGATTCTTATTTTGCAAATGGGTAGTTCTGCTCTGGAATAGTGACCAGGGCCTGGGTAAACAAGGGTTGCTGTGAGAATTGTGGTCCTCCTTCTGAGCCTGGTTTGCATGTAATGTGGAGAACAAGAGAGAAGTAGAGATGAACCTAGACCATTCAGAAATCTTGTTTTCATACTGATTTTTATTTGATATGAAAGGTAAGCAACACTTAATGCATACAAGTAATACATACACTTCTAAGAATTATTCAAACATGCATTAATATTCAATTTTTATACTTCTGCTCATTTTAAAACAAAGACTTCTCTCCTGGTTTAATAGTGGAGGCTTGTCACTCAGTTTACCTCTTGGAAATGTATAATCTCTTCCATTTACTAATTACTGTAATTAAGATACACATTTTCTAAAAGACCAGTAATTAGTTTCCATTATAAACATGCCATAGTAATCATTACCTGTGAGAGATAAACCATGGAAAATAAGGGTTTGCTTACCTTTCTTTTTTCCTCCAGTGTGTGTGTGTATGTTGGAATGTGTGTGTTTTGCACGTAATATAGTCATGCAAACAAGAGAGTGGCAGGCTTTCAGGGTAGTAGGGAGTGCCAGTGGTCTCATTTGATGACAAGCTGGATGTTTTCCTCTTCTTTCGTTTCTCTTCACCATTCCTTCTCATCCTTCTGTGCTCCTGCACACTTCACTGCCAACAGGCAAGCAGATGAGATAAAAAGTGAGAAAGAGAGCAGCCAGAAAAAAGAACAAGGAGCAGATGTCCCAACTGTTTGCTGCAAAGGAAATGCCATCTCCCCAGCTGTGGTATTTTGTCAGGCAGGTGGTTGGGACCTGAGATGATTTTATACTGATAGTTTTATATTTTCTTTACTATCCTAACAAAATCAGCTGCAACAATCAATCAGGAGGCTAAGAGCTAGCTATAATATGGTAGGGCATGGGGAAAGTCAAGCAGTGATAGGCCAGTCCTGGAAATGGCACAAGGGTGGCTGGCCAACATAGGGTACCACAGCTGCAGTCTACTAGAAGTTCAGGCAGGCAGAGGGTATGAGAAGAGGTTGCAGAGTTAGGGGAAGGTCAACAAGAGCTAAGAAGTGAACATAACAGTGGGATTCGGATATCTGTCTGTCTGTATATATGTATTTGCATTGACTGACATCATTTGGGGGGGGCAGTCAAGTCCAAAATTTGCCTTCCAGGATGGCAGGCTGGAAATTCAGGAAAGTGTTGATGTCCTAGTCTTAAATCCAAACTACAGGCTGGAAACTCAGATTCAGTTTCTATGTTGCAGGCTGGGGGCAGAATTTCTTTCTCTTGAAAACTTCAGGGTTTGCTCTTAAGGCCTTCAGTTGATCTGAAGAGGCCCACCTTCATTGTGAAGGGTAATCTGTTTTAATCGATGCCTACTGTTTTAAGTGTTAATCATATCTAAAAAAATATAGCTTCACAGAAACATCTAGAGTGGTGTTTGAGCAAATAGCTGAGCACCACAGCATAGCCAAGCCAACATATAAAATTAATCATCAAAATTAGGATAAAAAAGTATACATCAGAAAGAGAATCATTAACAGTGAAGGACATTACATGAAGATAATGGACTTATTTTGGTGGGTATACATGTAGGAATGCAATGACTAGATCATAAGTCTTGCATATATTTAGTATTCCCCCAAACACAGATTGTTCTCAAATGGAATTTATTTTTCTAAGTATGATATTTGTATTACTTTGAAGTATTAAATTGTGATTATTAAAAATTTATAAATTATTACAAATGATTAGTACTACCACCCATCTGCTTGGCATCCTAAGAAATACTTATGCCAATATCCAGAACACATTACATCTTTTTGTAATGGAAAGATAGCCTTCATACACATCTCTTAGGTACATAATTAGTAAGATATATTGTTTTCTAGGCCTCCAGTAGCACTTTACTTTGACAATACATGATAGCAGTGCTATGTGTACAGATTAAAAATCTGCATATTTTTGTATTTCATCACTCTAGGAGATGTTATCACTGACTTTATAGTGAATGCAATAGTCAGCATTTTACTTGCAAACTCCAATATTATTGTAATAAATGTGCTAGAAATGTGATCTGCCAAGTAGAATCAGTAGTCAAACAATGGCATGCAAGGGCTGGCTTCCCTTAGGGAAATTTGCATAGGTCTTGAGTAAAGGATTTCCTCACAAAACCTGGTATTTATAAAGGTGAACTTAAGAACAGAGAAAATAAGTAATTTTCGTGTATGCAATGTATCAATATGCTCTAATTACATTTATATTATTTTTCAAAGATAACTTAGGAAAAAATTTCTAATAATTTTTATACATCACTCAATAATACAACTTAATACCTTTCTTTTGTATATATATATATAACATATATATTTATACACATGTATATATTATAACATATATGTTATATATGTGACACATATACACATATATTAAAAACTTCTTCCTATAATTAAAGTTTCAAGAAATTTTACAAGAAATAAAAGGCATTCAAATTGGCAAAGAGGAGGTTTAACTTTCTCTCTTCTCAGTTGACATGATATTTTATGTGGAAAACCCAAAAGACTCCACTCCCAAGTTACTAGAACTCATACAGCAATTCAGCAACATGGCAAGATTTAAAATCAGTGCACAGAAATCAGTTGCATTTCTATACACTAACAATGTAACTTAAGAAAGAGAAATTAAGGAATCAATTCCATTTACAATAGCACCAAAACCCTAAGATACCTAGGAGTAAACATAACCAAGAGGTAAGGGGTCTATACTTTAGAAACTACAGAACACTTATGAAAGAAATTGAGGAAGACAAAAAGAGATGGAAAAACATTCCATGCTCATGGATTGGAAGAATAATTATTGTAAAAATGTCTATGCTGCCCAGAGCAATCTATACTTTCAATGCAATCCATTGATATTTTTTATGGAGCTGGAACAAACAATCCTAAAATACAAAGAATCAGAAAAGAACCCCAAATCACCAGGGAAATGTACAAAAAGAAAACCAAAGCTAGGGGCATCACAATACCTGACTTCAAGCTATATCATAAAGCTGTGATCATCAAGACAGCATTGGCATAGCATTGGCATCAAGACAGGTATTGGCATAAAAACAGACACAAAGATCAGTGGAACAGAATAGAGACCCCAGAAATGGACCCTCAACTCTATGGTCAACTAATCTTTGACAAAGCAGGAGAGAACATCCAATGAGAAAAAGACAGTCTCTTCAATAAATGATGCTGGGATAACTGGACAGCCACAATCAGAAGAATGAAACTGGACCATTCTCTTATACCATGCACTAAGATAAACTCAAAATGGATGAAAGACCTCAATGTGAGACAGGAATCCATGAAAATCCTAGAGGAGAACGTAGGAGTAACCTCTTCGACATTGGCCACAGCAATCTCTTTCAAGACACTTCTCTAAAGGCAAGGGAAACAAAAGCAAAAATGAACTTTTGGGAATTCACCAAGATAAAAAGCTTTTGCACAGCAAAGAAAACTGTCAACAAAACTAAGAGACAACCCACAGAATTGGAGAAGATATTTGCAAATGACATATTAGATAAAGGGCTGGTATCCAAGATCTATAAAGAGCTTCTCAAACTCAACACCTAAAGAACAAATAATCCAGTCAAGAAATGGGCAGAAGGCATGAATAGACACTTCTCCAAAGAAGACATACACATGGCTAACAGACACATGAAAAAATGTTTAGTGTCACTAGCCATCAGGGAAATACAAATCAAAGTCAGGGTTCATATCTTATTCATCTTCTTAACATCAACAGTGCCAAACACATAAGAAATGCTTAATAAATACTTTCTAAGTTAATAGATAATAATCATTTTATAAACAGATTAACTTTAGGAATCTTTTTAAAATAAGCCCCTCCCACAATTAAAAAACAAGATTCAATTTTCTAAATCTGTCTCCATGATTTCCATTTAGGGAAGAATTATACATTAAGAGATGGAAAAACAAGAATGAAATACTGCCAGAGTTTGATGCCCAAATCCACCACATATTAGCCAATGTGTTTTTCTTAACCTTTTTCCTCTTTTATAATATATAGGTAATAATAACATCAACCTCAGTTGTTGACCTTAGCAGTAAGAGAGATCATCCATGCAAAGGTTCTAACATAGTGCCTAGATCATGGTAGATTCTTAAATAAAAGTTGTGATTGATGTTTTAACTGCAGTCATTGTCCTTGCTGCTGTTGTCACTCAATTCATCATAAAGTGTGGGTTTCAGCAGAGGGAGTTTTTCAGACCATTTCATGAACAAGTGGACCAAACTTGATGTTTGGCGTCACCCTGACACTCATGCTCTCAGGATAAGAGCCTGGCTTTAATTGCTGTCCCGATGCTCTTTCTTAGGATGGACAAGAGCCAATGAACCTCTGAATAATTCTTCTGTTTTCATTTCTTTTCTTTATTCACTCTCAAATCCATGCCATATTGGTGACTACCAGATGCAAACTACAAGACCTGTTCTTGCCATATGTTTTCACTCATATGGAATTTAAGAAACAAAACATGAGCAAAGGGAGGAAAAAGAGAGAAAGAAGCAAACTAAGAAATAGAGTCTCAACTAAAGAACAAAGTGATGGTTACTTGTATTGCTAAAGTTTTAACAAATACATTTTTATCTGATTTAACAATTATATTGGAGACTACAAAATATTGCTATTATTGTTTTGCATTTACATTAGGTGTTATATTTCTTTAGAAATATTTTTATCAGTCCTTTGTGATGGCAAATAACTATATTCTCTTTTAAAAATTTTTCTATGCCTTCTAGCAACTCTGGTTTCTAGAATGGGAACTTTGTTCAAAATTAATATTTTTATTTCCCCAACAATGCCTTCTCTCTGTGAACTGTAGTTGATATTAACCCTCTTATTTTCTTTGGATCAGCCTCTATAATCTCCCCAATTCTGACTTTGCCAAAGACTCCTCATTTTAATTCTCCTTGCTCTTGTTGCCACCATCAATTATTTTCTTTTATCATCCTGCAGATTTTTAATGGCTTCCCTATTTTGTGAATATCATATTATAGGAATGAACCATGAAATTTATTTATGTGCCCATACAATATTCCTATCTACCTGCAGGATCACCATAGTAGATAATAGTTTACTGATGTGATAGGGAGCTAAAGTACAGACAATTTTGATCTATTTACTCTATAGTCCTTAAATCAAGTATAAAAAGAGTTCTTTTTGTTATTTCCTAATACTTGTTAAAATAAATATCATTTAGAGCCTGACAACTTCTATGTTCTTCCTAAATGAAAAAATCATAAATGATCCCAATTATGCCAAATTATATGTGTTCTATGCAGGGTTGCTTTTAAACATGCAAAAGTGACTTCTACTTTTCAGAATGTCTTGTAGATTTTTAAAATGTACTTTTCCTCACAGCACCAGCATAGTGTTGTAATTTTGCAGCTAAGGACATTGGGTTATTATCATGGCAATGTTTAAATCACCAGCATTCTCATCTTTATTTTTGCTGAAGGTAATAAAAGAATATTGTGGTAGGTAGAATAATGCCCCCTCCAAAGACGTCCACGTCCTTGTACCCAAACATGGGGATATGTTACATTATGAGGCTAAAGGGATTTGAGGGATCTTTAGATGGGGAGATTATTTTGGATTATCTGAGTGAGCCCGAAGTAATTATAAGGGTCCATATAAGAGAAAGCAGGAAGTGAGAGAGTCAGAAGAGTTGTAGTGATAGAATAAAGGGTCAGAGTCAGAAATTTGAAGATACTATACTGCTGGCTTTAAAGATGGCGAAAGGGACTATGAGCCAAGAAATGCCTATCGCCTCCAAAAGCTGGAAAAGGCAAGGGAATAGAATCTCTCCTACAGTCTCCAGCAGGAACCAGCCCTGGTGATACTCTGATTTTAACCCAGTGAAACCTTGTTCAAACTTCTAACATTCAGAACTATAAGATGATAAACTTGTGTTGTTTTAAGCCACTGGGTTTGTGGTAATTTGTTACAATAGCAGTAGGATATATCACAAGGATTGACAGCCCTTGAACAATTTAGATAGTCTTGGGCCCCATTAGTGATTCACTTTGAGTGGTTTATGCTTCTCTGAAAAGAGCTCTGTCCAAGGGTTCTGAAGAAGCAGCAGTTCTGTGCACAAGGAAGACCACCAATGGTCAGAAGCCCAAGTCCATTTAATTGGCTGCCACTAGTTTGAGAACAGTGGCAGCCCTGGGAGCAGTATCTTCCATCTTCTTCAGCGGTGTTGCTCAGTTGTATATATGGAGGTATTAGAAATGTGGATATTGAATATCCAGCTATCCCAGGCTTGAAGGTAATTTTTAAAAATATAAAAGAGATACAAGAAAGTACCCATTGATGTGTCCTATTGATAAGTGCATAGTCTGCATATAGCATAGGTGGGCTTGACCAAATGTTTCACCAACATTTTACCAGTGTTACTAACTCTAAAATACTTGGGCCCTTAACATGTGTCTTCTCTACTGAAGCAGTTCAAAAATTTAGGTTCGGGCACTACAGCAATGTATTTTTAAGGAGCCAAACTGAGTATCAGTTAGACTGCATCCTGCTGACAAGAGGCAACAAAGACTAACAGCCATTTAAACACAGGGATTTCTTTATCTCAGCAAATCTATTATGACATCTGACTCCTTTTTCCTTCCAGACTGTAATCCTTAGTGTGTTGGATTTGTCCCCTTGGTTACAAAACATGTTGCTGTACTTTTAGGTCTCATGTCCATGACTGGCAGAGGTGGTGGGAGAAGTAAAGTCAAAGAGCTTTGTCTTTGTTCCTGCAGAAAAGAATGGCCTGTCTCACTGAGCAGAAGATCCATGCCACATGGTTACTGTTACTATTAAAATAGTGTGGGAAGGTGTATTAGCTTTCCAAAGTCTGAATTAAAAAAAAAAAAGAAAAGAAAAAGAAAGGAAAATGATATTGTAGATAATTAGGGGAGCTAATCCTCAGAGACTATTGCAAAGTACACATTTAAATGAGTGATTTCTGTAAGATGGATTGGTTTACTATTTTTTAGCTGCTGATCCCATTTAAAACACTGAACTGCATAGAGCTAGCACAGAAAGACATGGAGAATGGCCACCAGATTTACTATTACCTGAATCTGTTGTTGTTTGTATTGTTCTTTGATTCAAAAGGAAAATACTTGCAATGTAGAATTTTAGAGAAGTTATTAAAAATGTATTCTTTTTCTCTCTATATATATGAGGAAGCATTTTTCATGATCTCTTTCCTACTTTTGCACCCCCACCAAATAAGTATTGGAGCCACAAATAATTCCTAAGAAAGTATCTAATGTATCAATAGACTTTCTCTATCAGGATATTAGACAAAACAGTGATTTAAAAGAAATGATTCTTACATTTGAAGGCTAATCAAGTTGCAAAATTCTAAAACATTTTGCAAGCTCTCTCACATATAGCATCTAGCCAAAACCAACAATTCTAAAATGAGTTCTTCTTTTTATATATTACACATTTCCTTAAAAGAGAACATATTTCACAGCCTAGAATATGACATTATTGTTGCACAGCAGTAAAGTTGATGTGTACAGTGTGTGGCATGCATCCAACTGTGTCATCCATCAATGAAATTTCAGAGGTTGATTATACTACAGAACAATCCTGTAGTGGAAAATTACCCACTTTCTCAGGAGCTACCATTTAAAACATCTTTTTTGAAATGAAATTTGTGACTTCCTGCTAACAGCTATAGAAGGGAGATGAGGAGGGGGAAATGAAGGGGAAGGCTCTTCTTATAATGTAAAGGAAGAGAGAAACATAGAAAAGGTAGGAAAAGAACATTTAAATTGGCAATATCTCTAAAGAGAAAGCCATATGCTCAGCAAACATTCCATATTCCAGTTTTGTAATTACTCTTGAGGTTCCTGAGGGCTCCTAAATTAGGCCATTTCAGAAAGAAGATAGATTTTTTGTTGTTTCAAACTTAGATAATCTTTTCACACTTGGAAATTAAGAATGCACATTAAAATGATGATAGGAAATTGACTAGATAAAGAATTTATATTTTTAATCATCAGACTTTACTAATAATCACATTTAGTCCAGGTCTCTATTACCCAGTGAAGAAAAGAATGGAGGCAATTACCTTGACAATTGAGACAAAATGGTATAGGGGATATTGTCCTGTTTAGTTAGCTGGATAGTGGTTAAGATGCCTGAAATTGATGGTGCTTGTTCAGGAGGCACTGAGTTGCCAACAATGGGACAGAAACTTTTATTTTTTCCAGTCTGTGGCAAGCTCTTGCATTGGTTTCCTTTGTGATAAGAAGTTATTTAAAAGATGGATGAGAAATGAAACAGTTGTTGTTTGACTTTAGAAAATCATCTAGAATATTAGAAAATTTGATTATTGTTCATTAATTTGGGAGGGTAAAAGATTCCATTTAAGACTATGTAAATTCCATAAATGTAGATAATGAACACCCTGGTGGCTCAAATGTGGAAGAGGACAAGCAGTTAGAGGAAACCAGGAAAATTTTTACGGAAGAAGTAATCTTTTTTTTTTCCCCTCTAATGATTTTTTTTTTTTATTTGTTTGTTTGTTTGCTTGTTTTTATTTTTTTATTTATTTATCTCACCGTAGCACATACCCTCCCCAATGTCCATCACGCAGCCACTCCATCCCTCCCACCCCCCTCCACTCCAGCAACCCTCACTTTGTTTCTTGAGATTGAGTCTCTTATGGTTTGTCTTCCTCTATGGTTTCATCTTGTTTCATTTTCCCTCCCCTTCTTCTATGATCTTCTGTCTTGTTTCTCAAATTCCTCATATCAGTGAGATCATCTGATGATTGTCTTTCTCTGATTGACTTATTTCGCTTAGCATAATACCCTCTAGTTCCATCCACATCATTGCAAATGGCAAGATTATGGGTTTTTTGATGGCTGCATAGTATTTGATTGAATACATATACCCAATCTTTATTTGGAAGAAGTAATCTTTTTTTTTTAATTTTTATTAACATTTAATGTATTATTTGCCCCAGGGTACATGTCTGTGAATCATCAGGCTTACACATTTCACAACATTTGCCATAGCACATACCTTCCCCAATGTCCATAACCCTACCCACCCTACCTCCCAGCCACCCTTAGTTTGTTTTGTGAGTTTAGGAATCTCTTATGGTTTGTCTCCTTCCCCATCCCATCTTGTTTCATTTCTCTTCCCCACCTCCCCACAACCCCCGCCCTGCTCTCAAATTCTTCATATCAGAGCAATCATGTGATAATTGTCTTTCTCTGACTAACTTATTTCACTTAGCATAATACCCTCTAGATCCATCCACGTCATTGCAAATGGCAAGATTTCGTTTCTCTTGATGGCTGCATAGTATTCCATTGTATATATATACCACTCTTCTTTATCCATTCATCTGTTGATGGACATCTAGGTTCTTTCCATAGTTTGGCTATTATGGACATTGCTGCTATAAACATTCAGGTGCATGTGCCCCTTCGGATCACTACATTTGTATCTTGAGGGTAAATACCCAGTAGTGCGATTGCTGGGTCATAGGGTAGCTCTATTTTCAACATTTTGAGGAACCTCCGTACAGTTTTCCAGCATGGTTGTACCAGCTTCCATTCCCACCAACAGTGTAGGAGGGATCCCCTTTCTCTGCATCCTTGTGAACATCTGTCATTTCCTGACTTGCTAATTTTAGCCATTCTGATTGGTGTGAGGTGGTATCTCACTGTGCTTTTGATTTGTATTTCCCTGATGCTAAGTGATGTTGAGCACTTTTTCATGTATCTCTTGGCCATTTGGATGTCCTCTTTACTGAAATGTCTGTTCATACCTTCTGCCTATTTCTTGATTGGATTATTTGTTCTTTGAATGTTGAGTTTAAGAAGTTCTTTATAGATTTTGGATACTAGCCCTTTATCTGATATATCATTTGCAAATATCTTCACCCATTCTGTCAGTTGTCTTTTGGTTTTGTTGACAATTTTCTTTGCTGTGAAAAAGCTTTTGATCTTGAGGAAGTCCCAGTGGTTCATTTTTGCCCTTGCTTCGCTTGCCTTTGGAGATATTTCTAGGAAGAAGGTTCTGCGGCTGAGGTTGAAGAGGTTGCTGCCTGTGTTCTCCTCCAGGGTTTTCATGGAGTCTTGTCTTACATTGAGGTCTTTGATCCATTTTGAGTCAATTTTGTATGTGGTGTAAGGAAATGGTCCAGTTTCATTCTTTTGCATGTGGCTGTCCAGTTTTCCCAACACCATTTGTTGAAGAGACTGTCTTTTTTCCATTGAATATTCTTTCCTGCTTTGTCGAAGATTAGTTGACCATAGAGTTGAGTTTCCATTTCTGGGCTCTCTATTCTGTTCCATTGATCTATGTGTCTGTTTTTGTGTCAGTACCATACTGTCTTGATGATTACAGCTTTGTAATACACCTTGAAGTCTAGAACTGTGATGCCTCCAACTTTAGTTTTATTTTTCAACATTCCTCTGGCTATTTGTGGCCTTTTCTGGTTCCATATAAATTTTAGGATTATTTTTTCCATTTCTGTGAAAAAAATTGATGGTATTTTGATAGGGATTCCATTAAATGTATAGATTGCTTTAGGTAGCATAGACATTTTCACAATATTTGTTCTTCCAATCCATGAGCGTAGAACGTTTTTCCATTTTTTTGTGTCTTAGTGCCATTGTATTGCCTGTATGGTAACTATTAACTGTATATTGTCTCTCTTCTTTTCTGGTCTATGTTCCTTTTAGGCTCTCTGTTTGCTTAGAGGACCCCTTTCAATATTTTCTGTAGGGCTGGTTTGGTGTTTGAAAATTCCTTTAGTTTTTGTTTTTCCTGGAAGCTTTTTATCTCTCCATCTATTTTCAGTGACAGCCTAGCTGGGTATAGTATTCTTGGCTGCATATTTTTCTCGTTTAGGGCTCTGAATATATCATGCCAGTCCTTTCTGGCCTGCCGGGTCTCTGTGGATAGGTCTGCAGCAATCTAACATTTCTGCCTCTGTATGTTACCGATTTCTTGTCTCAAGCTGCTTTCAGGATTTTTTCTTTGTCACTAAGACTTGTAAGTTTTACTATTAGATGATGGGGTGTAGACCTATTTTTATTGATTTGAGAGGGGTTCTCTGTGCCTCCTGGATTTTGATGCTTGTTCCCTTCAGTTAATTAGGGAAATTCTCTACAATAATTTGTTCCAATATACCTTCCACCCCTTTCTCTCTTTCTTTTTCTTCTGGGATCCCAATTATTCTAATATTGTTGCATCTTATGGTATCACTTATCTCTCAAATTCTTCCCTTGTGGTCCAATAGTTGTTTGTCTCTCTTTTTCTCAGCTTCTTTATTCTTTGTCATTTGGTCTTCTATGTCACTAATTCTTTCTTCTGCCTCATTTATTCTAGCATTAAGAGCCTCCATTTTTGTTTGAACCTCATTAATAGCTTTTTCGATTTCAACTTGATTAGATTTTAGGTTTTTTATTTCTCCCAAAAGGCATTTATTTCCCCTGAAAGGGATTCCTTAATCTCTTCCATGCTTTTTTCGAGCCCAGCTAGCACCTTGATAACTGTCATTTTGAACTCTATTTCTGACATATTACTGATGTCTCTATTAACTAGGTCTCTAGCTGTCGGTACTATCTGTTGTTCCTTTTTTTGTGGTGAGTTTTTCTGCCTTGTCATTTTATCGAGCTAAGAATTGATGAGTGAGAGAGAAATGTACTCTCAGAGTACAGAGAGAAATGTTCCACAGTTTTCACTGATTGATAAACTTGGGCTTGACTGGATATTCTCACTGATCTTCTGGGGGAGGGGCCTTTTGAACTTAGTTCTCAAATGTCTTTGCCCGAAGTGGAATTTCCCCGCCCTTGCCCAGAGCCGCGCCAAGCAATTCACTCAGGTTCTGTCTCAGTAGTCTTTGTTCCCTGAATGCTTTCTGTACTGCCCTAGAGGCCGGGAATGCAAATGGCGGCTTCCATTCTCTGGCAGGAGGAGCTGAGCGCTGGCAGCCCCACTCCTCTGTGTGCTCTCAGAGGAAAGCAGACAATCACTCCCATGTCCCTGGTCCCCACCCAAGCTCCCAGCTCAGCTGCCCATGGCAGAGCACCTCTATCTCTGGCGCGTCCCTATCTGGAGTCTCCAAACCCATCAGATTCCTGCTGTGTGCTCCCACGCTGCTCCTCCCCGAGGAGGAAGGAGGGGATCTCTCTGGAATGCCTTTCTTGGTCCCCGCTTGAAGAGCCGTGGCCATGGTCTAGGGTAAGCCCCAGCTGAAAGCACATTGCGCAGCTTTTTCTCTGCCGCTGGCTTCTCTGCCCCAATACCTGGGAGCTCTGCCGCACTCAGACACTCCCAGTCCCTTAGTGACCTCCCGGGTCCTGAAACCACACTGTTCCCATGAGAGTTAAACCTCCTGCTTAGCCTCTGGAGTGATATCCCTCAGCAGAGCAGACTCTAAAAGTTCTGATTTTGTGTTCCAGGGCTCTGTGGCTGCAGGAAGCCAGCCCCTCCCCCCGTGGTCTCTCTTCCCGTGGCTTTGTATTCACTTTTCCCAACATCCTACCTTTCAGAAAGTGGTCGATTTTCTGCTCCTAGAATTGCTCTTCTTCTTCCTCTCTTCTCTCTCCTATTGAGAATGCTGGCTTTTAGAATGATTTGATAACTATCTAGATGAACTTCTGGGATCCGACTCTATCTCAACCTCTTACTTCTCTACCATCTTGCTCCGATTCTCTCAAACAGAATTTGGAAAAATAGTCTTAAAAACAAGATTTCTAAGTCTTAAATAGGGTGAGGATTGGAGAATGGGGAGAGAGGTAGTGCATGGGTTATGGAGGAACAAGAAAGACATCCCTAGGCAGCCCTACTTATAACAGAAACAAAACAGTAAGCTTGAAAAGTACATTGTATGTCTTACTATATTTGTTTTTGGAACAGAGAGTGGTGTAATTTGATAGAAAGATACTGGAAACTATGACCAGAAACTATAATAATAATCATTACAAACGAATAAAGATATGCTTAGGGGTGTCTGCCTGGCTCATTGGTTAAGCATCTGTCTTGGGAATCAGTTCATGATTCCAGGGTACTGGGATTGAGCCCCAGCTAGGGCTCTCTGCTCGGCAGGGAGTCTGCTTTCTCTGTTCCTCTGTACCTTCCTCCACTTGCTCTCTCTCTCTCAAATAAATAAATCAAATCTTAAAAAAAAATGTGCTGAGGCTTAGTACATAGTAGGTCTGAAATGTTTCTCACTCTGAAAACATAGCCTTTGCTAAAGTCTCAAATAGATTTTATGGCTCTGATGAAGTTCATTTACTGTCAACTAATTTACCTAGGTATATAACATTTCCATTAATTTTTGCAGGAAAAGAGAGTTTTGTCATTATTATTATGCTTTGTTTTTTAATAGATTGTACTTAGATGGGAGAGAAAAAACCTTTTTGTTATGCCCCTCTCACTCCTAAAAAAAATACCCATAAGCATGCCAATTGTGGATAAGAGCAATTGACAGGTAAGGACAGACTTATGTTGGCAAGATTGTTTCTCCATTTGGCTTAAAGCTGATTGGGCACAAGAGCAGTTTGGTGTTATACATGGTAGTGCCAGGCAAGGAAGGGTTTCTAGCATCTCCCCCCCACCCCCGCCCCAGGAGAAATCTTTTCCTTAATAAAGTGAGTGAAATAATCACTTTAGTGGAAATTGACTTAAAATTTGAAAATCATTTAACTGCAATAATAATTTGCATGGGCTTAGTATTACTCTTTTCATGCTTGCATTTTTTACTTAAATGTTGATGTATTTTTAAGATTTCTTTACTTTTCAGATTTAAAGTAGAGTTACATTATAAAGTTAATGAAATATAATGCATCTTATTGGGTAATCAAAGAGTTATTTTTTAAGTGTAGGGTTTGCTTTTTCTTGTGGACTGTAATTGTAGCTATGTTCATTGTGCCAAATTATTCGTGCATTATTAGACCTTCAAACACCATAATAAATTATGTATGTTACTGTTTGGGGCCTTTTGCTTAGTGTCACAAATATTTATATAACCAAAATCTAAGTTATATTTATAAGAAAAAATCTTCTGATCTCTACATTCTTTAGGATCTGACTTGTCTTAATGGTAGGAAACAGAATATTTTAATGGCCAAAATGAGATGGAATACAATTTCTAAACAATTTTTAAATTTACAATGAAAAACTTACATTCATTTTTATAGTCTTATAAAATAGGTATTTGGCATAAAACCATTTTTTTAAAGATTTTATGTATTTATTTATTTGACAGAGAGAGAGAGAGAGAGAGATCACAAGTAGGCAGAAAGGCAGTCAGAGAGAGAGGGGGAAGCTCCCGGCTGAGCAGAGAGCTCGATTTGGGGCTCGATCCCAGGACCCTGAGATCATGACCTGGGTGGAAGGTAGAGAGGCTTTAACCCACTGAGCCACCCAAGTGCCCCAAAACCATTTTTTTAAAGCTAACAAATTTTGAAAGTATTACAACACTTCATATAATATACGTTTTAAAAATTGTAGATTTGGAATAATTTTGTTCTAAAGATTATAATTTTCTTTCCTGAATTCACAAAGCTGTATAATCTTACCAAATATAATTATTTAGTATGGAGAAGTATCTACTGGCTTAGTAACACACGTAACGGACTAAGAATTTAATCTGAATAACATATATTATTATTGTGGTACATATATCATACCCTTGTTTTTTGTATATTTTGAAAGTAGATTTATTCTCATGTTATTTTCCACAAAACTATTTGGCATTTCATTTATCTTGTTTTTGTTTTCTTTAGTTTTTTTTATGATTTGTTTAATGAGTAATTAATTATATGCCTATATTTTTTACCAAAAAATTTATATATACAATCAGTATTTAGGCATCTGATTGCATTGTATATATCTTAGCACTTAGGTAAGTTTAATAAGGAAGTGAATTGTTAGAAATAGGAGATGGATGTATCAGGTTTTACATCCCCCTTGCCAAACTATCATTTTGTTAATATCCAAAATAGATATTGTGGAACATCAACATATTGAAAAATAAGTCACTAGTGTAGTATGCTCATCTCTTTCTGCATTTGAAGCTATTGAATGGGGAGGTAAACATATCCCTGATGTTAACATGTAAGTTTTCTGTATTTTCAGAGAAAGCTGAGAGGCAAAACTAATGTACCTGAAAAAAAAAGAAATCCTTAAGTGACTTTAAGATTATCAGAGATGTTTATAGAAAATAGCACTCATCCCCACCCTTGACCATTGTACTCTGTTAAAACTAGTAATTTTCATGATTAGCTATGACAAGGATAGGGAAAAGATGTATTATTGTTTTCATAAGAGGGACTAGAAAACCAACAATTCTGTGTTGCATTCAGGCAGCAAAGTGCTGATCAATAATTTTGGATCTTTTCTAGCCTTTGCCTAAAAACTAACTTAGAAGGAGATCTATAGTGATGGTTTTTTGGGTGCGTTAGAATAAAACAAGAATCCATCAGTCATTTTTTTCCATTAGAGTCTACATTTCCAATGAGCATTAAAACATCAGCTGGTAACCATCTGACGCTTCCCACATTAAACACTATGTCTAAGCTTGAAGAATTCAGATATTTTTAAAGAAATTGAAAAGATATTTAAAATTCAATTATTATTTGATTTAAAATTTAAAAATTAATTTGCTGAGAAATTTGAAAGTGATTCATAAGTGTGGACATAATGAGTGAAATAATAATAACCAACATATAATTGAACACCTAATAGGCGACAGATGCTTTCTTTAGTGCTTTCTGTGTACTTTAATTTAAATTTTATTTAGTGCCTCAACATTCATGTTCTATAAATGAGGGAATAAATGTACAGTCAGGTAACCCAGTATATTCATTTAAAGTATGGAGAACATTATTTTAGAAGTCTTAAGAAAATTCTAGAAAGGAAAAACCTTGTTTCTTATATATCTTAAGAAAGCTTATTTTTTAAAAGTAATTTCTAAAAAAAGCTTATTTTTAGAGTTTGATATTTCATATTGTTTGAGAAATTACTTTATGAAGCTCGTCATGGAGAACCTCATGTGCCAGTGGTTACTAATTCATGTACTTGACCCACATTTGAACCATTTACAAGTTCATAAAAGCAGCAGCAAACTTAAAAGCACAAGGCACATTAGAAACTACCTAGGTAGAAACTTCTACTGGGTTCGAATTCACTGTGCCCAAGATTATGAAAAACAAGATATTTCAGTCTTCCAAATGCTAATGTGTGTCTTTTTCTTAAGATTTGGAATTTAGAGAACATCAATACTTATCCTTTTTCCTTGATCAAGTCAAGAACTCAATGAGACCCAAACACAGGACTCTGAAAGATGGAGATGAACTACTAATTTTTACTGATAAAAATTGAAATAGAGGGGTATTTTGATATGTGGCTACATTGAACTTTCTACTACTCCCCTCTTGCGGATAGGCTAACTTTTTGGGGTGTAGTTGAGTGATAATTGGCCTATCACACAAGGGCCTATCCTAACAAAATATAGCACATAAGAGCTGAAAAGGTGTGTTCAGTACAGGCAGAGAAGAGAAGAGACAGAAGCTAGCAGGAACTAGCACTGTAAAGCTACCTCTTTACTCCAAATTTGCCATGTGGCCATACAGCTTAAGTTTTTCCTCCATCTCAGGAGTGAATGATAGTGTGGAGAGAAGCCAGGAGTGTAAGCCTTAAAGGAAATTGCTCATTAAAAACACAAGGCCTCGTCACAGGCTTCCTTCTAACAATATTTTATTACTATGTTAATAATCATTATTTGATAATTATAATTTTAATTATTTAGAGCCATTCATACAACTTGTAAATTTTTCATAGTTCAGAGCGGCAGGTTTGGGTAGCAGCAACATTAGGAATAAGAAAGCTGAAACCTAAAGGTCAAGGATCTATTTGCTTTCTAATTGCTGTCCTCATATCTGCAGACTGTCAGAGAACAGAGGATTAGAACAAGGAACACTCATTTTGCATAAAGATTTTCTACTTCTCTTGACATTTCCAACACCTCAGTAGCATGACCAAATGAAACCTGAAATAATTGATGGGAAAAGTTAGGTGGAAAGACTATCCAATGCAAGAGTTCTGTCTCAGCCTAATTAAGATTCAAAAATCAGATGGAAAAGAGGAAGTCAAAGAAGAACAAAAAATTACAAGGAAATTGTGGTAATTGATAAAGAGAGACTATAACTGACAGGAATGAAAGTGGTGATTGCAGTTATCTCTGACTTCTAACAAGGCTATAGGGAGTTACAGCAAAATGTTTTCGAATTTCTAACAGGTAAAGATTATTTGATCAAAAATTCACATGAAATATGAAAATCATTTTATACAGTATTCACAGTATTTACCAGTTTTCAGAAAACTAAATTAAATGCTTTAGAATTACAAATCCAGTAACACAGGAAGGATATCTTCTCCTTGTTCTGTTGATTAGTGAGTTCTTGAACTTATCCTAAGTAGTCAAGAAATGCTAATTGATTATAGGTAAGTTGTAGGCTCTAAGAAGATTATTTTTAAAATTAGTTTTAAATATTCAAAGCTATAATCAAGTTCTTGCTCTTTTACCAATGAAGGGGAAGCAATGCAATAAATAGGAAATATTTTTTAAAAAACAATCTTTATTCATCTACATGTTATATAATACTTCTTGAAATTGATTTTATTTCCAAATTAAATGTTGTCATAGGATAATAATAAAATAATTTTGGATATGTGGCAACACAGATAAGTTGAAAATACAGGGCAAGGGACGCCTGGGTGGCTCAGTTGGTTGAGCAACTGCCTTCAGCTCAGATCATGAACCTTGAGTTCCGGGATCGAGTCCCACATCGGGCTCCCAGCTCCGCGGGGAGTCTGCTTCTTCCTCTGGCCTTCTCTCCTCTCATGCTCTCTCTCACTTTCTCTGTCTCTCAAATAAATAAATAACATCTTTAAAAAAAAAAAGAAAATACATGGCAAGATCCCCAAATATTTACTAGGTGACAGTGAAGAATGATGCTGGAATTCAGTGTTTTTCACAATGCATGTATAACTTGATATATATCCAAATAGGAAGTCCTTTTGGCTTTAAAGTCCAATGACTACAACTCTAAATGCTGATTTATACAATAGCTTAAACACTTTCTCTTGTTCAAACTGCCACAGAAAACAAATACATATGATAAGTGGGAAAAATCCATGTTATTATTTTATTTTATTCTTAGTCATAAAGAACACAAAATTTAATAATAAATTCAAAGTTATTTATGCAAGATGTGTTTTCATTATTTCTATAGCAGTTGAGTGGGGAAAATGTAAAAAGAAGCTTTTTTTCTGATTTCATAGAAAGAATGTCTCAAACAGTATAAAGTATAAAATACTTTGTGTCAGTTACTTTGTATCATCTGTATCAGTTTTTTTCATCTTAATTTGGGCGGAGGGAAAACCATAAGCCCTCAGTGATATGCAATGATAAGTATTTAATGCTCAGGCACCTGAGGAGTCATTTAGGCAATTCTATTTTTTGTAACTAGTTGTTGGTTCTTCTGGTCTTGACTGTACTCACATGTCTGTGGAGCAGCTGATCTGGTATGGGATGGAAATCAGGACATCTTAGCTCTGCTCCATGGATCTCTCATCCCACAGCAGGGGAGATAAGATCTTCCCTCCTCCATGGATCTCTCATCCCCCAGCCAGCTGGGGACCATAGTCTTTCTCTCGATGATGATAAGAGGGGAAAAGAGAGGGCAAGCCTAATCATGTAAACACTCTTCGAGCCCCTTGAGTGTGCCACATTTACTAATATATCATTGGTTAGTGCAAGCCACAGAGTCAGGCCCAGATTCACAGTTGGGAAAGATACTACAAAGTTATGTTTCCAAGGGATTGAACACAAGAATGAATGGTAGAGAAAACAGCAATCATCTCAAGAACTGATATTTATTTATGTTACACAGAACTGACACATTTCAGAAGAATGTAAAATTTGAATGAAACTATTTTTAATTTATTTATTCTTACTTAAATTCAATTAATTAACATATAGTATATTATTAGTTTCAGAGGTAGAGTTCAGTGATTCTTCAGTCTTATATAACAACCAGTGTTCATTACATCCTGTGCCCTCCTTAATGCCCATCACCCAGGTACCCCATCCCTCCCATTGCCCTCCCCTCCAGCAACCCTGTTTGTTTCCTGTAGTTAAGAGTCTCTTATAGTTTGTCTCCCTCTCTGATTTCATCTTATTTTATTTTTCCCTCCCTTCACCTATGCACCTCTGTTTTGTTTCTTAAGTTCCACATGAGAGTGAAATGATAATTGTCTTTCTTTGATTAACTATTTTTGCTTAGGAAGATTAAAGATTATTTGATCCCTCTAGTTCCATCCAGGTCATTGTAAATGGCAAGATTTCATTTTTTGATGACTGAGTAGTATTCCCTTGTGTATATATACCACAACTTCTTTTCAGAGACAAAGTGAATGATACTATTACTGTAAAGTTGCAACTATGTGAAAAGACCCAGTTTATTCTTATATTTTTACTTTTATTGATGTTGCTAAACAGAAGTCTAAGAAAAAAGTTTTAAGAGTAGTTTTTTTATTTAGAGTCATATATTTTCATCATAATGAGAATAAACAAAGATTATTTGGAGAAAAAAACCCTATGTAGCACAAAATATAGTCATTAGATGATTTAAGTGTGATAAATTAATGTGTCTTAATTATTTTTCACAAGTTAAAATATATTAACTACCACAAATATAAAAAATTATTGAAAGTTATTAAAAATGTTTAAAGTTATTAAAAATCATATCTTTTTTTAGGAAAAGAGAGCTTACCATTGACAAATATTTTTCCAATCTGATAAAACTAGTTGAAGCTGTGAGAAGATTTGGTACATACAAACATATATATAATATGGAAGAGTATAAAATAATATAATATTATTTATCTGTATATATACCCACTAAAATTACCTGCCAGAAGGGCCTAAGAAACTTCTCTTAGAACAAGATGGACTTTAACATTTCATTGGGGAGGAAATTAAAGTAGCTTATTTTACATACCTTTCTTTGCCTACAGTTTTTCTGACTTAATTACAATGTTCTTGTGATTCAAGACTGACAAAAGCCTCAAGAAAATCAGTCCTGGCAAAAAACTGTGTCCCATCTAGAATTTTGATTAATTTTACATAAAATAATATAAATATTAATGGATTTGTTTTTGTTGGAAACAACTGATCTAAATCAGTGAGACCGCTTTATATTAAATTTAAAATATTAGAAACTATAATTTCATATTCCATGAAATAGACCAATAATGTTTTGAATTACATTTAATTTCCTTTGTTACTCCCTGTAACAGTGTTAGTTATCTATTGCTGCTATCACACATTACCACAGAATTTAGTGACTTTAATCAGTATACATTTCTTTTTTTTTTTTTTTTTAAGATTTTATTTATTTATTAGAGAGCGAGAGACTGAGAATGAGAGGGGAGGTCAGAGGGAGAAGCAGATTTCCCGCAGAGCTGGGAGTCCGATATGGGACTCGATCCCGGGACTCCGGGGTCATGACCTGTGCTGAAGGCAGTCGCTCAACCAACTGAGCCACCCAGGCGCCCCAATCAGTATACATTTCTGATGTCTAGGGAAGCTCACTGGGTCCTCTGCCTAGCATCTCACTAGGCTGAAATCAAAACATCAGCAGGACTGCATTCAGTGCCTAAATTTACCCAAAATAAAGTATTTCCCATGATTATCTGCCCACATCTTTCTTTTCTCCCCTTCAGTTTGAATTTTGCTTTAGTGCATTAACAATATTGATAAAGGTGTGGGGGGAGGAGTGTGGAAGCCATCGGTCTGTTGTATAAGAGGTTGAAAAGATATCAAATAGAATTATAATGAAATAAGTGAAGTTACTAAATCAGATGGAATTCTATAGGTCACTGAAACCTTATAGTGAGATGAGATAAAGCAGAATACACAAGCACACAGAACCTTAGACTCTTAGGCATTCTTATACCTACATGGGTGAGGTAAAGAAAGGACAATGAGACACAGGGGAAGTTTGAATAAGCAGGATTAAGGGTTTGATAAACACTGCAGCAAACACTTACTCCCCCCCTCCTGGTTACTCTTATAGTGAGTTTCTTTTCCTTGCTGAGGACAATATAAAAAACAAAATGTTAAAACATAAATTATATACACATGCACATATAATGCCAAAAGTAGGTAGAGGCAGAGCCACAGTGCATAGGGAAGCTTTGAATAATTTTAAGAGTCTCTGCTGCAGACATTGAATGTTACATAAAGAAAGTAATTTCAGTTATTTATAAAAGAAGAGTTGATTAAACTGTGTGCTTCAGAGAACTGAGGACTGAGAATGGTACATACCTTTTATTTCTCTGAATTGGTAAAAGTCAAGGTAGTTAATAAAACACGGAATTGAGTATCTGTGCAGTTGCCCTTGCTCTGATTGCAGCATTGGGCTGGGTTTAAAACAAGCACCTGTGCCTACCTGAAATTGTAGCAGGTTGCTGCTGGGATTGCTCTCTGTCCCCTTTTCATACCCAAAAAGGGTCGTTGGAGATAGAAGAAGTAGCCAATGTATCATACCTCTTCGTTTTTGTTTCTTTTGCATGGAAAGGAAGATGTCAGCAGCATTTACAATGCAAAGACAAATTCATGGGAATAAAAGATACAACAGGACCCTAATGCATGGCAAATTATCAGGACCCATTGCCTATCTGTTCCTTGTTCTCTTAATCTGTCATTGTTTGGACCTATTTCTGTCTACTTCATTCCCTTTTTAGGGTTTAAGTCACATGGTCTTATGTGTTTTTATCAGTTCTCACTTTGGCCCAATCAGCCACCTAATTCTACCTTGTGAACTTACCATTTTTCACTGTATTCATCACTTCTGGCTCTATACATGACTCTATACCTCTGGTTGCCAAACTGAACTTAACTTGTTTGTGCTTTCTAAATAGCTTTATTGAGATGTTTTTATAACTGAGTTTTACTCTTGTTCCTTCATTCTCCCCCACTCAGTGGAAACTGATCAGGGTCTCACTCACTACCGCTCCTCAGCTTCCCCTCTAACATCCTCCGCTACCTATGGTGAGTGCCAAACTCAGAGATGAGTGCCCTCTCTTGTCCCCACCACTGTTGCCACGTGGTCTCTGACACAAATGAGACCTTAACACACATTTTGATCGAGAAATTGAATATCAGAATGATCTATATATAACCTATGATAATTTCAATATGTTCCTTAAATTCCAAAATTTATTTGTAAAAAGCTACTAGATTTTACTGAGTATTCTTCAATAATAAATCAACCATAAATACTTTTGGCTTTCTAATGTATATATCAAATAGGTACCAAAAATGTGTCAATAGTTAAATATCATAATCTTTACATTGGCTTGGTGGTTTCTAACAAATTTGGCTATGTTCAGAACTGAATTCTGTACTGTAGCATGTGAATTTACCTTAATTCCTTGTCTTAAGTAGTAATACTTCCAATTATTCCTTGTTTATATATATGGGTTATATTTTTAAATATCCTCCTGGAAAAGAGATTTTGTGATAGAGCTCTTACCATGGGGATGTTTGACTGTAACTTAAAAAAGCATCTACTCTTGTGTCACTAATATAATAAGATGTAAAATGGAAAATTTTTATATTCATAGCTACACAGAGTTCTTGTAAATTGCTGAAACATGAAATAACCAAATAAACTTTATTATTGAAATGGGTTTCTTAAGAACATAAATGTGTAATGTAACTTTCAAACCTGTTAAACCATAAAGAACTACAGCGATTTCATAACAGGAAGCACAGTGTGTATAAAACTATGTAGCATAAAATGTTCAGCTGCTAAAGAAACAGGAAGGTTCCAGGAGGTATTTTCATAAATCTGGAAACAGTTAACCTGTTTTGATGATCTCCCTCATTACATTTACCTGACTAGCAGGGCCTAGCTTCCTTTGTCTTTGGAGTCTACAAATTTAATTTAGTTGAGTCTGTATTTTGAAATGGTCTTTCATATATTCGAAAGTTTAACTTCTGGAGACAATGGAATGATATTATTCAGATTGAAAGTATCCTTTTCTAAGTTTTGTTTTATTTGGTAAGTAAAACAAGAATAAAGTGAAGGAGAATAAATGACATCACATTTTTTTATGTGAAGTAGAGACATAATAATTTTTTTTAAGATTTTATTTATTTATTTGACATAGAGAGAGAGAGAGAGAGAGAGATCACAAGTAGTCAGAGAGGCAGGCAGAGAGAGAGGGGGAAGCAGGCTCCCTGCTGAGCAGAGAGCCCCATGTGGGCCTCAATCCCCAGACCCTGAGATCATGACCTGAGCTGAAGGCAGAGGCTTTAACTCACTGAGTCACCCAGGTGCCCCGAGATGTAATAAATTTAAATGACTTTTACTCAAGGCCACTGGTCCCCACGCTTTAAGAATTTTCTTTTTGGAAGATGCTTGGGAAATGGCTTCCCTTATGCATTCACCAGAGTGGGAATGTTCTCCACCCTGTGAAATACAGATATCTAGCTGTGCAGATGAGGTCATAAGACATTTTTAAAGATTATTAGGCGGCGTACTTGCATATATGTTGACTTTTCATAAATGACCTTTGAGTTGAATGTTAGTGGAAAATTTTTACCTTTGCATATGTATTTGGAGAATTTTTTTCATATTAAAACAAATCTACAAATCTCAGTGGAACATTTATATTAGTTTATAGACCTTAGTATAACAAAAATAGTATTATGCTTATTTATAAGTAGCTGATTTAATTTAATTAAGATTAGCTAAGATTGGATTTTAACCTGAAATATTTCCCTAGAAAACTGATTACATTTGAAATTAAACTAATATATTACTTTAAAAATATACATTTATGCCATCTAATTCAAAGAAAACAAAGATTTTGGGAAAGTTGTATGGAACTGCTTCTTCACATGGGGTGAGAAAAACCAGACAATTTACATCTCATTAAAAAGGATTTGAGTTTAGTCTATGAACTGTTTATAGGCGTGATGTTACATAATATGTATGTGAATTTGTTCTTTTGGTATATGGCCTTTTAAATATCTATTGATCAAAGTCTCTGGTGAAGTCCTTTCACCACGGATGACCCAGAACACACACCCAGCCCTCCCTGCCTCTTACCTATTAATGGTTGCATTAGCACTACCAGCCAGGTAGCAAGACAAAGGGAAGACTATTTGGTATGCCACCATGATCCAAATTTGCTGTACATATAAAGTTGAAAGAACATTGAAGAAGAAAAATAAAAAGAATTTAGCTTTTCTGGATACCTTCCAGGGCATTATTAAAAAATCCATAAATAATGAAAATACCCATCTATTTCATAAAAATGAAAGGAAGATGCTACTTTCCAGACCTTGACAATATAAATCTGACTCAGCTTTGAATAAACTCTATGGTATCACAGTTTTTACACTCAAAGTGACAGGGAAGTATCAAGATTTAATATTTTCACATTTTCTTAGCTGACTTCTGAAAATGAATGTGACTCGATATATTATTTTGACAGATTTCTAATTGTTTTGTGCACAAATTTGTTTTATGACTTTTATTCCATTTTACTTGGGCATTTTTTAAGGTACACTTAGTTATTTAATATCCTGTATTGGTGAGAACAACTGTGGGCTGACTCTTCCTAAAGATAATGATGAAACTGTTAATACAGTAAAGTGATACCTGTCATAATTATGAGGAACTATCTGTTAAATGGATCTAAAGCCATTATTCTTAGGTTATTGCTGTGTACTTCTAGCTGAATGTCCTGGTTTCTTCTATTGCTCTTTTCTTTCTTACCTTCCACATAGCAGTAGAGAGAGCTTTTAAATACTTCCCAACCTCATACCACTTTCCTGCTTAAAGCCATTCAATGATCTTAGGATAAATGTTTGTCTTCTTTTCTCAGCCTATATCTGGTCCTTGTCTTTCTGCTGTTCCTCATCTGTCTTCAACACAGTCCTCCTTACCTGCTCTCTGCAGTCACTCTGACCTTCCTTCTGTCCATTGAATAGATCAACTCCTTTCAGTCAAGTGCTTTTCCGTCCCCTGTACGGGCTCCTAAATCATCCTAAAGATGCCTCTTCCTTCTTGCCATTCTGGTTTCAGCTTCTTGCCATTCTGATGTCACATCTTTATCAAAAGGACTCTCCTAACCACCTCATCAAAAATAACATCCTCCCCAAACCATTGCCATATCACTTTGTTATGTTTTTCTCATAGTTGAATTATTTTGTTCAGTTATTTTATCGTTACTGTTTGTTTTCCTCCATTCACATGTAAATGAGTGAAGTGATGTGGGCGATGCCCCGTCTGTTGTCTGTTTTGCGTACTGCATCATAGGTTCTTGATATATAGTTGTTGAAATAATGAAAAAAAGTTGCACATTTGAGTGCTTTGTAAATTCTGAAGCGTATCCAATTATAAGATGCAATTATTAGCTGAGTAACAGTGAGACAAATCTTTTATATATATTTGTCCTGGTAAGCTGGATAAAAACATGTGTGAGTGTGTGCTGCCCTTAAGAATAAGTAAATAAGCGGTCACCCAAAGTTTATGGGGCACATATTTTGATATTGATTCCTTTTCAAACTTCAGTGCATCTCCTGTGTTGGAAATAATTAGAGCCTGTGAACTGAAGTGAAGGAAACATTTCCAATGCTGAATAACCTAAAGTGAAGACAGGGATATCTAATTAGTCTTTCCTGTGACAATCTTTTTTTGGATTAATATTCTTCTCTTTGAAAAGTCTAACAGTGGTGCTTATGTCACCGACTCTACTGATAATTAATAGTGTTCTCCATACACCTACACATATTCCTTCCAAAATATTCTTGTGTAATGCCACTACTGGAAAGAACAATTTCATTTAGAGAGGAGAGCTTTTGAAGTGTATATCATGTGGTCTATTATAGGGAATGTGTCCTATTATAAAAGAAAAATCTCCCAAAGAACATAATAGTTTATGTAACTTGCCTGGGATATTGTTTAACAAAACATTTTATGGATACTTCATCAGAACATAACTTGAGGAAGAAGCAGGACTACCATTCATGCACATTTTTCTTTTTTAAATCCCTAAGATGTTTTCCTGTACTATTTCCACCCTAGTCACAAGCTTATTAACTTGGGAATGAGGTGACAGTGCTTTTGTCTTTGAATCTTGTAATTATAATTAATGGTAAGTTAAAGGGAGGCAGAAAGCTTATATTCAAAGTTTAAAGTAAAATGACTTCGTGGCACTTAGGGTAGGTGCCAGGAAGATATTAAGTAAGACCTCATAATTCTTATTAATTAGAACTTCGGGAAGACAACTTTGAGAAGCAAAGTCATTTTATGGTTATGAGAGGAACACCGGCTTGTGGACAGAGCTCAGGGAGAGGAACTGTCTTGTTCTTATCTGAGTATGCCTAGGGCCTAGCAGAGGCTTTCCCCGATGACCCACAACTACTTTGTGCCAGTTGTATACATGATAGAGATCAGAGTCAGGTACATATACTATCTACTGTTTCCCTCAATGCATTTCTAAAAGTCATATCATGAAATAAACAACCACAAAACTTCACTGTTTACTTGTGAAAGTATTATGTGTGGGGGCTGCAGTTTCACCAGATGATTTAACATCAAATAAAGCCCAGCAGTGCCCAATGTCTGTCAAAGTCAATGTAAACATCATTTCTAAATATCTACAATTTTAAGTACTAAATTTACTACCCATGTTCCTTAAAAGAAGTATTATGGTTTATAGAAGTTAACTACATGAAGGGCCAGGTTATAATGAAGTACAATAGTTTTGAATAATAATAATAGCTAACTTTCATGGAAAGCCAACCATGTTCAGATATTGTTTCAACCACTTTACATATATCAACTTATTTTATCCTCACAACACCTCTATGGATGAGGTTTATAATTCCCTCCTTTTCACAAAGATGGAAACTGAGACTGAGAGGTTATACAATGTAATTAGCTACTAAGGAATTTGTAGGCCAGTATTCGAATCTAGGCATGCTGGCCTCAGGAATTCTGTCTATGCTGTGATAGTATACACTGAGTGAGTGTTCATTACTTGCCTAACCACTATCCTAAGTCCTGTACATGCATTTACTTATTTAAATCTCAAAACAAATCTATGAGGTCAATACTATATTCTTCCCATTTTTCAGATGAGGAAGCTGAGTAAAAGGCTAATGAAGTGACTTATCTGAGGATGCCTAGCAAGTAGACACTGGAGCAAGAGTTCAAACTCACATCTTACTCTGGAGTCTACTCTCTTAAACACTAGGCTACTTCATGCCATGCAAATGCTTTACACCAGGAGTAGGCAACTAGGCAAACTAGGGCCCAAAAGTAGGTTTTATAAATAAAGTTTTATTGAAACACAGGCTTGCTTATTCATTTATGTTTTGTTTATTGCCGCTTTCATTCTACAATGGCAGAGTCAAGTAGTTACAGCAGAGACCACATGGTTCATGAGCCTAAAATATTTACTATCTGGCCCTTTATAGAAAAACTTCTCCAATGTCTGCTTGGGTCATAAATACTTCTTTCTCAATCGTCTTTCATTCATCCCCCATCACTCTGAACCTACCTAGCCAGTGCCCAATTTCCAGAAAATAACAAGTGACAATAACTAAAGCCTTTCCAACATCATTAGAAAATGACCAAAAAAAAATTAGTTCTGTAGAAACTTCAAGGTGCATCTCAATAGATCCTTTAGATAGAAATAAGACAACATTAGGGTTAGTTTCTGCCCCTTTGTCATCTAAAGAAAAAAAAGGCAGTTGAGGTTCTGAGCTCACTCTACTGAGAGACATGGCTTCTGGAGATAGTCTGCTCATATTCCTGTCCTCACTCTGCTACTTCCTGGCTTCATGACCTTGAGCAGATCACTTAACCTGTATGTCTGCCAGTTCCCAGATCTACAGGATGGGTATAAAAGTAGACCTACCCCCTAGCTCCTCAGGGCATTATGGCCATAAATGAGTTAATGTTTGTAATTTTGTTATCAGAAACTGACTCCTATAAAGTATTCATTATTTCTTCTGTTCTTCAACTTCTTCAAATGACTGATTCAGAGATAAGCAGAATGATAAAAGTTGAATATACTGGGGAAATTATCAATGAATTAAAAGCCTATGGAATCAATGCTTACTAAAATATCTTTTTACATTTTTCTTTACGGAATGCTAGATGAAAATAGGGAGATAAAAACTCAGTGCCCTCTGACAGCTTGAAGTACAATACAATGCTCATAGTAGTAGCACAAGAGAATAAGATATTTAATAAAATCTTATGAAGTGCAGCATATAATACATCAGCATAGAAGCCTAATGCAGACAGGACTATTAGAGAATGCTACTTACCTGGTTTCCCCTACAGCACCAAAGCATTTTAATTGTAAATGGTAGGGTCCACTAAAGCCTTTAAGACACTCAGAGTCAAGTGGTACCACTTGTG
>CM052810.1:154153758-154185833 GCA_028533885.1 Nasua narica
GGTTGACATTAAGACATGAAAATTATCCTGGATTATCCAGGTGGGCCCCATATAATCACAAGTCTCCTTTAAATGTGAAAAAGGAAAGCAGAAGGGTTAGAGTAAGAGTGATGTGAAGCTATGTGATGTAAGAAAGGGATTCTCCCCTCAAGATACTAGAAGGAGCTCATTTTTTTGATACTTTGACTTCAGCTCAAGAAACTTATTTCAGAATTCCAGAATTAGAAAATAATACATTTGTGTTATTTTTGCCACTTTGTGGTAATATGTTATAGCACACATAATAAGAAAACTAATATACCAGTCTTGCACTAGTGTTGTTAAATTTATTCGTAAGTATTCTATTCATTTTGATACTATTGTAAATAAAATTGCTTTCTTAATTTTCAGATTGTTCATTGCTCAGTTCTAAAAATGCAGCTAATTTTAGTGTATTCATCTTGTATCAATATGCAACCTCATTTATTAGTTTTAAGATTTTGGTAGAATTCTTTGAGTTTTCTGTATATGTAATCTTCACATATTATTGGCAAAGATAATTTTCCTTTTCTAATATAGATGCCTTTTATTTATTTATTTTTTCTTATCTAATTGTTTAGCTAAAACCTCCAGAAAAAATGTTGAATAGACATGGCAAGAGCAGAAGCCCTTGCCTTATTGCTGACATTAGGGGAAAGTGTTATATCCTTTACCATTAAATATGATATTAAATATGATATGTGGATCTTTTGTGGATACATTTATCAGGTTTAGAGCATTCCTTCTATTCTCAATTTTGTGAGTGTGTTTATCATGAAAGGGTATTGGGTTTTATTTAGCAACTTCTCTTCAACTATTGAAATGGTCATGTTGTCTTTATTCTACAGTGTTTTCTATCAACTGATTTTTGTTTGCTGAACCACTTTGCAGTCTTTGAAAAAAATGCTATTTGGTCATGATATATAACCCATTTCAGATGTGGCTGGATTCAGTTTGCTAGCATTTTATTGAAGATATTTGCATCTACATTCCTAAGAGATAGGTTATAGTTTTCTTGTGATGTCTTTTTCTGGTTTGGAAATCAGAACAATATTGGCCTCACAGAATAATTTGGGAAGCAATCCCTCTCCCTGTATTTTTTTTTGGAAGAGTTTGTGAAGGATTGGTATTAATTCTTCTATAAAGATTTGGCAACATTTGTCAGTGAAGCCAGCTGAGCTTTTCTTTGTGGAAAGGTTTTGATCACTAATTCAATTTGAGGAATTTGTCCATTTCATCTAGGTTATTGAGTTTGTGCCACATTCTTGCCATATTTATTGCCATATTATTCATAGTTTCCCAAATAATCCTTTAACTCTGTAAATTTGGTGGTAACGTCCTTTCTTTCATTCTTGATTTTAATAGTTGGAGTCTTCTTTCTTTTTTTTGTTGATCAGTGTAGCTAAAGATTTGTCAATTTTGTTGCTCTTCTCAAAGAACCAACTTATATTGCTGATTTTCTATATGTTGTTCTCTATTTCATTTATTTCCACTCTAATATTTATTCTTTCATTCTGCTCTCTTTAGATTTCTTTTGTTCCTTTCAGTTTCTTAGTGTGGAAGGTTAGGTATCTTTTGAGATCTTTATTCTTTTATAACGTACTCTTTGTATTAATGAATTATCTTCTAAACAATGCTATGGGGAGCATTCCATAAGTTTTAGTATGTTGTGTTTTTGTTTTTATTCATAGAAACATATTTTCTGATTTTTCTTATAATATTTTTTCTTTGAGCCATTGGTCCATTAGAAGTATGCTATTTGATTTCCACTTATTTGTGAATTCCCCAAATTTCCTTCTGTCATTGTTTTCTATTTTAATTCCATTATAGTTAAAGAATATATTTTGTATGATTTAATGCCTTTAAATTTACTGAGTCTTTTTAAATTCGCTAAAATGTTATCCTGAAGAATGGTTGATATACACATGGGAAGAATGTATATCCTGATTTTGCTGAGTTGTCTTTGATAGATGTCTGTTCTAATTGGCTTATACTGTTATGTTTTATATTCCTCTGTTGCTTTTCTAATTATCCTGTCATTAAAATTAAGGAATTGAAGTCCCCAATTGTTATTGTTGAATTGACTATTTCTTCCATTATTTCTGTCACTTCTGCTTCATGTATTTTGGATCGTGTATTAGTTTTTTGTTGTTGTTGTTGCTACAACAAATTACCACAAACAACAAATTCAACAAACATAACAAAAACAACACAAGTTTATCATCTTATAGCTCTGGATATCAGAAATCAGAAATGGATCTCACTGGGCTTACCTGGGTTGTAAAATGCTGCAGCTACATTGGAAAATCAGTGTAGCACTTCTTCAGAATATTAAATATACAATTACCATATGACCAAACAATTCCACTCATAGGTTTATACCCAAGAAAATTAAAAGCATATGTCCACACAACAACTTCTATGCAGGGGCCCCTGGGTGGCTCAGTGGGTTAAAGCCTCTGCCTTTGGCCCAGGTCATGATCTCAGGGTCCTGGGTTTGAGCGCCGCATAGGGCTCTCTGCTCAGCGGGGAGCCTGCTTCCCCTTCTCTCTCCACCTGCCTCTCTGCCTGCTTGTGATCTCTCCCCTTTCTGTCAAATAAATAAATAAATAAATAAAATCTTTAAAAAAATATTCACTTTCACATATATAATAAATTTAGGTCACGGATTCATACTCAACAGGCTAGACAGAATCCAGCAATTTACATCTACCTTTTCCCCCACTGACTTGGGATATAAGAGTGAGATAGTTCAAAAGGCATGTTCTTGCTGCAGCCACTCTGAGCTGCACCTTGAGTCTTCAACTAGTTGCTGATGCATATTCAGGAAACTGACACTTGCCTTATCTGACTATTCTCAGGAGCTGTCACGGTCTTTAAGAATCCTCTTAATACTCTGGATAGGTGAGCCATACATGTTACTTATTCAATTAACAGAAAACATTTGAATACATGGAACTGATACATTCAACTTAACAAAATACATATTCAACATATATAGAAATTATCTCTAGTTTCTAATTCCTTTCTTCAGTGGGCTTTATCATCCCTTGTATCTCATCTTTATAAATGTCTCATCCCCTAATACTTTGCATGATCCTCATTTTGGATTTTTCCTATCTCGCTTTTTCTAAGTTTGATGCTGAGTTGTCTTGAACATTCGGCAAATAGGATTCGGGAGTTTTCTAATTGTTTTCTTCTTTCTTTGTTAGTGAGTCGATTTTAGAGAGTGTTATTTTCTTTGATTCTTTACATTGTCCCATTCTTCTTTTAGCAGCATCATTTCACAGATCTTATGGTTTAAAGAAAAAACAAGATGAGAAATAACTCAATGGGAAACCAGTCTAATAATGCTGACAACCCACTTATTTTTATATACCCCTTTCAGAAAGAAGCCTTAAGTCTTCATGAGCTTTCTGTTTCTCTTAGACCTTTGCTAAAAAGGAGTGCCTACTTCTGAGATTTTATGACCCATTGAGATCTAGAGGGAGCTCCCACTGGGTGTTCTGCTTATAATTTAGACACTTGTTCCAGAAAAACATCCCTTGCTGCAATGACCTTCTGTGTATTATGACAACTAATCTCATAAATTCCTCTCCCTCTGAAGAGGTATTAGTTGGGTTTTCTAGGCTTTTTTTTTTTTTTCCTAAGTACCTCTTAATTCTATTCTTTTATGGATGGGAAACTGAAACCAGACCATTTTGCGTACTTCCAACTAATTTGGTGTGCGGTATATTTAGCAAATGTTTTTTGAAATCTTGGGCATCTGATGATATTTCCAAATCTTCAAACTTAGAGTATGTTGTTCTTTATTTTCAACCTTTCCTGATCATTCTTATAAACTCAGGGTGGGGAAAGTTAGAAACCTGATCTCTGTCATCATCTTAACTCAGAAACCTATATTTATTTTTAATAGATGATTAAAATTGACCTTTGAGGTCATTTTTATTCCTGAGTTTTTATATAAGCAAATTTTGCCCGAAGACTATTTTTGTAAGCAAGAAGTTTCTCAGGTCAAATAGATGCTGTCAAAATAATGACTCCAAGAACTGTTAAATGTCATGAGAAACTAACATTTTGCCTCTAGTTAAACCAAAAATCATTCAACTGCATCTAAGCTGTAAAGAAATATTAGCTTGTATGACCTAAACTTGCTGATTGATGGCCTGATTAAATTACAGAGGAAACCTTGGCCAGTCACTGCAGTCTTTAGAAAATTTCGTTTCTGCACAAATATGAGTAAAGCTCACAGTTCTCACCTTAGAAAGGCATTATAATATATATGAAAGCATTCCAATTGAGAGGATGTAACACCTTGAAAGACAACATAAGCCCTCAGGTCAAGAGTTGTCATTCTGCATCTACAATGTGCTTTGATGTAAATGTGCACCAGAGCCATGTCAATATAGGCAAACTGGGTCCTGGCATGGCTAGTCTATTTATTTTCAGCTCTCTTTAAAACCTATGTCAAATGCTCAGCACAATCATAGAATAAACATAGGCATTATAAAAAGGCAACGAATGATATGACTGTAGCAGGTTTTCATACTTAAGTTTTGTTACTGATAAAGTGCAAAGTAAGCAATATAAAAGTCTTAGTGATACATTAAATATACTCCTGTTTTAATTTGGTTGGCATCCTTGTTAGAGAGGGTCTGTTTTTTTAAATACCATTAGTGCTTAATTCTCTTACAAGAGCCCTGACTGAGAGCCAAGGCCAAGTGAGGGGTAAAAGAAGAAAACAGTGATTTATAAAAAGATGTATATAAGGTAGACTCAATAAGAATAGCCCCTCTTATTGGAATCAGAAAAGTGTGAGAATTTAACATGGTCTCAGAGTTTTAGCTTGGAAAATTAGATTTATGAGAGAAAGAATACAGGTAAAGGGATACATTTGTGGAAAAATTTATAATTTTATTTGGAATTTCTTGAGTTTGAAACATCTGTGGGACATTCAGGTAGATATTTAGTGTGTGAATCTGGAATCTCAAGAGAGATATTTTTGAGCTAGTGTGTGAGTTATCCACTGCCACAGTAAGGTTCCATAATAAACCACCTCAAATATTTTTAGCTTACTATAAGAATTATGCATTCAATTCATTATTTTGTAGGTCAGCAGTATTGCTCTTATCTAGGAATATCTTTTCTCTCATCTGGGCTTCTTCATATATCCATTTTTAGGCCAAGTCAGCAGGATGGCTCAGCTTCTGATGGTGTCAGCTGGAGTGCCTTCAAAATCTCCCACGTGTCTCACCCTCTACATGCTTCTCACATTACTCCTACAGGCTAGGTTGGGTGTGTTCTTACACAGAGGCTCAGGTGCAAGGATAAGAAAGCCTAGCTATGCCAGAAAACCAAGAGATGTGTTTGCATTTTCTTGAAGATTAAGCTTGGTCTGGCACAATATTATTTCCTTCTTATTCTACTGGGCAGAGCCCAGAGTGAGAGAAGGAGGACACTAACAGAGTTACAGGGTCAATTCTTGGATACGGGAAGAGGTAGAGAATTAAAACCTTTTTTGCATTCATCATTTTTAGATGGATGAGATGACCATGGATCCTGGTTTGTTCAGAAAAGTTCCAGTTTATTCCTATTTTCCTTATAGAACTTTTTCCTTATAGAATTTTCCTTAATGGTACCCCCCTCTTACTGTAAATATTGTTCCAATTTGAGTGATAAATTATATGACAGCCCCATATTTGGGAGGGGGAGGATTTGAATAGGGTTAGATGAACTAATTGAATCAGAATGTGTGAAGTAAGAAGAGATAAGATAGAGTCCATGAAGGGAGTGCCAAAGAGCAGGAAATAAGCAAGGACAGAGTGGATCTGAGAAAGCCAGGCAAGAAGAAATGCATGAAAGAGTGCTAAATTACAAGGTCAACTCATGAAATAAGATATGCAGTGAAAATATGTCTGTTGCATTTAACAACTAGAAGTCTTTGTTGAACATAGAGGTTGCGATGAATTAGAGTCAACCTTAGTTCTTCTCACACCAATTTAACACTGAAACTTTTTATTTGACACTTCTGGAGCTTAGATATAAAACAAAATGGACTGGACTCTGAAGAATGAGGTACTTCAAGTGCTGACTTTTCTAGAGGTCTGCATACTAAATACCACCTCCAGAATAAAACCAAATGTGTAAGAACCAAGACCTATATCTTAAATTTCTTCCCTATCCATCATTTTTGACACTAAATAAAAATAGTTTGATGTGTATTCATTAGGAATTATTCTAATCTTATTTTATTATGACTATAAATTCATTTTCTCCATGTATTTGATGTCTTTGACACAAAATTCAATAAGACCTACTGTAATTACATTAAATATTAACCAGGATATTATTTTGAGACATTTGGGAAGCTGTGATATCTGAGCCTGATCTGAAATCTTACTGAAAATATTAAACAAGACAGCTTTAAGGCTTGTCAAGATATTTTTGACAATTGTCCTAACTTTGACGAACCAACTAAGAAAATACCACAGTAGAGTTTACTTTAAAAAGCTTTGCAGATTTGACATTGTGCAAAAGTATCCAACTACAAGCAGATGCAGACTTAATGGCAGTAAATGACATTAAATTTTTTCGAAGAACAAAACTCTCATTTGAAATGTAGGAACATAGCTTTTCATAATTTGAAACTTCAAGGATAACAGAATTGGCTGGCACATAAAAGGACAGAAAATCTGACTAGTATTGACTTTGGACCCCAAAAAAAAGAAAAAGAAAAAAGGAAAGAAGAGAAACCAATGATCTTCATGTTGTTGAGTCCTTTTCTTGGCTGCTACCTGCACTTTACAAACCTATTTTGTGTAAGTGGACATCAGATTCCCTTTGGGATTCAAGTTTACTTATTTTATCAATAATAAGATCCTTCTTGTGGAAAGAGGAATAAATCGTATATAAATGAAATATAAGAGATTACACCAGGAACTGAGCTTTTTACCCTGAGGAATCCAATAGCTTTGGCTAGATATCTCAATGTCAAAAGCATTATAAGTATTCTACAGGGTATGTCTGACAAAGAGAAATCAATAACAAAGTATTAGATTTGATTAAAATGTTTACTTTTTCCCTCTCCCCCCCTTTCCTCAGCTAAATAGCCCTTTCCCATACTAATCTGATCTTTATTATGGTTATTGGCTGGCTTTGTCTATTGTCAAAATGCCACTGCCTTAGAATGCATTTGTAAATGATATAGTTTTTAGCCTCTCTGTAATTTCAATATTGGGGTTCATGCTCTGTTGTCATTCCATGTGTCATTTAGCTTGTTAACAGTCTTCAAAGAGATTTTAAACACCCCATTTATACAAATTATTTTTATTCTGACAACTTTATAATGTACTTTATAATTCTTACAGAAAACATGCTTAGCAAGATAATTCTGCCCAAGTTTGCTCAGCTTAACCATAGTTTAGTCTTTTCAAACATTTTGCTTATCAAAGGCTTTTCAACATTATAAAAAAATTCCAGAAAACTGATATTTTATCTAGCACATCAGGATCTTTACATTGTTTATTCTTTCTGCTTGGATTGTTCTCCAAACTCTTCCTTTCCCTTGTTTTTTATATTGCTAACTCTCAATCTACTTTCAGGGCTAAGGGTCTTAGTCACTTTGGTTCTGCTATAACAAATTACCACAGATTGGGTGGTTTAAACATTTCTCACAGTTTTGGAAGCTTGGAAGTCCAAGATCAATATACTGGTAAATCAGGTGTCTGGTGAGAGCCCATTTTCTAGGTTGCAAATGGCTGTCTTCTCATTGTATTCTCACATGGTAGAGCAAAGAGAGGAAAAAAGCTCTTTAGTGTTTCTTCTTAAAAAGGCTCTAATCTCATCATGAGGGCTCCACCCTTGGGAACTAATTACTTCCTAAAAGCCCCATCTCCAAATACCATCACATTGGAGATTAGAACTCAACATATGGCTGCATAGCCATCAAGAGAAACGAAATCTGGCCATTTGCAACGATGTGGATGGAACTAGAGGGTATTATGCTAAGTGAAATAAGTCAGTCAGAGAAAGACAATTATCACATGATCACTCTGATATGAAGAACTTGAAAGGCAGGGCAGGGAGTTATGGGGGGGTTGGGGAAGAGAAATGAAACAAGATGGGATGGGGAAGGAGACAAACCATAAGAAACTCCTAAACTCACGAAACAAACTAAGGGTTGCTGGAAGGTCAGGGGGTGGGGGGTAGGGTTATGGACATAGGGGAGGGTATGTGCTATGGCAAATACTGTGAAATGTGTAAGCCTGATGATTCACAGACGTGTACCCTGGGGCAAATAATGCATTATATGTTTATTTAAAAAAATTAAAAAAAAAAAAGAACTCAACATATGAATTTTGGCAGTGGAAGGGACACAAACATCCAAACCTTAGCACGGAATTTTCAAAGTCACTTTTAAGGGCATCTTTCTCTGATCCTCTCAGATTATGATAATATCCCAGATATACCCTTTCACCTAACATTTTCTTATGTACTAGCAGGACCGGTAACCATAGGGTTTACTTCTGTATTCCCAACAACTTGTGGTACCGAAAAATAGTTGTCATTATACTAATGGTCTAGTTGCTACTTTTGGGTCATGGCACAAATTGCCTTACTTTTCTGCCTGCCTCTCTCAAGCCCATATTGTCTAGCCCTGACTGATTTGGTTATTTCATTTTATTTTAAGATTTATTAATTTATTTGAGGAGTGGGACAGAGGGAGAGAATCTTTAAGCAGACTCCCCTTGAAGCTTGGAGCAGGACATGGGGCTCAATCTCACAACCCATATGATCATGGCCTGAGCCAAAACTAGTCAGGCACTTAACTGACTGAGCCACCCAGTCGCCCTTGATTTGTTATTTTAAAACATTGTGTTGTTTTTTTTTTTTATCATGTTACATTCCCATGCAACCACTCAATCACAATCTGTTATTTATGACCAAAAAGAAAAAAAAAGATGCTCCTTAAAATAACATTTTGAAGCCCTCTGTAATTTGATCTAGATCAATTTTTTGGGCCACCGGGGAGGCTCAGTCAGTTAAGGGTGTCTGCCTTCAGTCAGTTCAGGTTATGATCCCAGGGTACTGGGATCAAGACCAATGTGGGACTCCCTGTTCAGGAAGGAGTCTGCTTCTCTCTCTGCCCTTCCTCTGTTTGTGCACTCATTCTCTCTCTCTAATAAATAAATAAAATCTTAAATTTTTTTTTTTCTGTTCTTGGTATACTCCCTATTCTCCAACACAAGCACTTTTTTGACTTAGTATCTATTTCCTCACTGACTTTGAATGCTCTCCACCTTCTTATTTGTCCATCCAGAGCCTTCCCCATTTTGAGGCTGATGCATATGTCATGCTTTCTATGAAGTGTTCTATGATGGATTTAGTCTTCAGTGATTTTTCCTTCTGTTCAATTTCCAATAAATACTATTTTAGTTTAGGGTCTATCACATACTACCAATTTACCACTAAGGAATATTTTACTTTCTCTCTATCATCATCATATTTTAAATCTTCGAAAAAGAAACAATAAACAAATGCAGAAACTGTATACATTATCTATCAATATATAATTTTCCTTATAAGATTAATTGATAATTCATGACTATAAATGCATGCTTTCTTTTTTCTATAAAGATTTTATTTATTTATTTGAGAGAGAGAGAGACAAAGTGAGAGAGGAAGAGAGCAAGTATGAGCAGGGTGAGGGGCAGAGAAAGAAGCAGACTCCCTGCTGAGCAGGGAGCTTGATTTGAAGCTCAATCCCGGGACTTCAGGATCACCACCTGAGTCGATGGCAAACACTTAACTGAGCCACCCAGGCGTGCCTAAATGCATACTTCCGATCAACATGGTACTAACATGGCATCAACATGTTGTAGCAGTTAATTAGTATGATTTAGAAAAAGAGAAGACATTGCAGAACCACTCAGGGATATTGTAGATAAAGGTGGATCAAATAACATTTTTCTTCTTTTGCTGGTTAAAAACAAAAATAGCAATACAGTGCAATACTGTCCCTCAGCAGGTATTGAAAAACGAAATTCATGTAACTTTATAACATAAATTAAAAGAAAAAGAGTAGCTAAAGATATTCTGTTACATTTTATCTCTACAATACTTACTTCAATCCTATCCACAATACTAGGAAAAGTGTGTTAGAATGTCTTAAGATTTTTCAACAATAATGCACAATTTGGGGATATGTAAGTAAAAGGAGACTCTATGCATCTAGGGGAAAATAAAGGAAAAGTCTCAGCAGAAATAATTTTCTACCATCATATGTTGTCTTTAAATGTTGGAGAAACATGGGGTGCATGGGTGGCTCAGTGGGTTAAAGCCTCTGCCTTCGGCTCAGGTCATGATTTCAGGGTCCTGGAATTGAGCCCCGCATCAGGCTCTATGCTCAGCAGGGAGCCTGCTTCCCCCTTTCTTTCTACCTGCCTCTCTGCCTACCTGTGATCTCTGTCAAATAAATAAATAAAATCTTAAAAAGAAAAGCATTTTGGAGAAACAAACTAGAGGCGTCTCATCTTTCAGGACCCAGGTGAATTAGTAGGAAGTGTCTGAGTTCTGCTATCCTTAGAAAAACAGTATTCTAAATTAAAGAAAATGAATACTTACAAGAGATATTTTTAAAAATCGGAAAAGAAGAGCATTTTCCAGGACATCTCAGCTCTCTACCCCTTCAAACAAAAATTTATGTGATCTTTAAAGTTGCTCCCCCTACACCCAAACTCCCACCCCCCAACACAGATATTAGTGGCATAAAAGTGAAAAATATAAAATTGTTGGCTCTTAGACTCTAGATTTTTTTTTTCTTTTAAGATTTTACTTATTTTTGACAGAGAGTCACAGCAAGAAAGGGAACGCAAGCAGGGGGAGTGGGAGAGGGAGAAGCAGGCTTCCCACAGAACAGGCAGCTGAGGGTGAGGCTCGATCCCAGGATCTTGGGCAGGATCCAAAGGCAGACGCTTAACAACTGAGCCACCCAGGTGGCCCTTAGACCTTAGGTTGTAATGGAAGATGAAAAAATAGCAGATAAACAGGCAAGAGAGTTAAGAAAAATTCACTCTCACCATATAAAAGCAAAATTTTATAATTATAGAACTAGAAATAAATATTAATCTTCCAAGGGAGAGATGAATAAAATATATATACATTCCAAGAAAGCTTGCAATAATCATTATAACTGCAGAGAAAATAGGAAAATAATTGGAAAAAATTGGGGAAAAGTTAACATATATGGAGGCCAGTGTAAGAATAATTGGTGTCATTGACATGAAACAGAAAGCATATTTAGTCATAAAAAAATTTCCTTGAAAAGAGGAAGAACTAAATCTATATAACAACATGAAAATTGTTCTAGAATACAATGATACCAAGATATATTCTTGCTAATTATTGAACTTCAAGGATAAAGTAATCCTCAAACAAGCAGGTAGAAAAACTACCAAACAAAGCAAAAACCAAACCAAACCAAAAAAACAAGGTTATTTCAGACTTTTCCATAGCAACCATCAATATCAGAATAATCAAGCAATATCTACAAAGGGCTGAATGGGAGAAAACTATAATCCATGTACATTCTATCTACTTAAACTTTGTAAATTATTCCCAAATATTAAAGAACTCAGAAAGTACTGAATCCATGATCCTGGCCTTGCTGAATAAAACAAGTAACAATCACAGCAGCAGCAGCAGCAGCAAGAACATGAGCATGATATTCACTCAACAACTGAATGAAGATGAAGTGACAGAGGACTAGCATAATATTCAATGCCAGGAAATATTGGAGCAGTGCTGACAAACTTCTGAGGAAAAGCAAGCAGGACTACTACAGCAGTAAATAGATCTTTTTAAATATAGTAGAACTTGAAGAAGTCATTGGATTTGTAAACCCTTCCTGGAGAAAGATACTTGGCAATGAAAATTACCTAAGGAAAAAAAATGAATCAAAGAACATCACAATAAAAAAGGTGTGACTAAAAAAAAACTAGTGATCATTGAATCCATTTAAAATTAGAACTATGGGGGCGCCTGGGTGGCTCAGTGGGTTAAAGTCCCTGCCATTGGCTCAGGTCATGGTCTCAGAGTCTTGGAACGGAGCCCCGCCATTGGGTTCACTGCTCAGCAAGGAGCCTGTTTCCTCCCCTCTCTGCCTGCCTCTCTGCCTACTTGTGATCTCTCTCTCTGTCAAATAAATAAATAAAATCTTTAAAATAAAATTAGAACAGTATTATATTCTGAAACCTGGAAAAAATATCACGACTATCAGAATCTAGCGATCACCAGGACTAGAAGTTTAACAATTCTAATTTTCATGAGCTTCAGAGGTGGGAGTTGGCAGAAATGGTCTAAAAATGAAATAGAATATTTTTTTCTTTTTTTAGAAACTTTTAAATTCTGATATAATTTTAGAACTCCAGAAGAATTGTAAATAGAGTTCAGAGAGTTCCCTGATGGCCTATACTAGCCTATACTAGCCTAACAAATGTTAACACCTTACATAACAATAGTACAATGAACAAAACTAAGAAATTAACATTGACACGATACTCCTCACTGAGCTATAGACTTTAATCAGTTGTCTTCAATTTTGCCACTGTTATCCTTTTTCTCTTCTAGAATTCAGTCCAGGATCCCCTGTTGCGATTAGTTTACCTTTCACTTCCAATCTATGGAAGTTCCTCCCTTATTCTTTGTCTTTCATGATCTTGACATTTGTGTAGAGCACTGGTTATGTATTTTGTAGAATGACCTTCAAATTGTGCTTGGTTGATGTTTTCTGTGAAGACAGATGATTTCTGTGAAGAATAGCACAGAGGTGATATGTCCTCAACACATCACAACAGGGATGAAACATGTACCTTTAAAAATATTAACTACTCACATTTTTCATAAACTAGGATGGAAGAAAAATGTACACGAAGCTCAAAAATTCCTGCAGTTCAATTCCTTTTTTCTTTGGGTAAATTCAGTTCATGGTGATTTTAGCAAAACCTTATGTTAATATGTAGAGTATGACTCTAATTTTAATAAATTATACATTTGTTCTATTTATCTCTATTTCTAGCTGCAAACATAAAGAGAGAAGTCTGAAATTAATTTTGGCAAATATTGACTATAGGTATTCCTGGACAGTGAAATTTTTGTGTGTATTATTAAATTATGTTCTTTTTCTACATACCCTTTGTATTTTTCTGTTTTCTTTTTAATTTCCTTTTATAATGAGATTATATCATTTTGATTAAAGAAGTTTCATGCTTTTGAGCTTAGGCTTTTTTTATTTTGTTTTTTTTTAGCTGTCTCTCAGAAAAATAATTCTGGAAAAATATAACTAAGTGCAGTGCTTATCTTGAGGAAACAAGGATTGTGAATGCTTTGGATAGAAGTTTATTTTCTTATCTGTAGCCCTAAATTTTCTACAAGGATCTTGTATTACTTTGGCAATAAATTCTGCATATTACTATTCTCATGGACTAAGAGCTGATAATTTCTGAATGGGAACCAACATTCTCAAGTGACAGGGTTGTTACCCAGAATGTTAGTTTCTTCTCTATATGGTGACATTCTTGAGAGAAAGGACAGTTGGTATCTTATATTAAAACTTTGGTGGCTAGCAAGCCAACTTAGCACTGTAAAAGTACTCTTTAATATTTTTGAAGTTAGTTGATAGCCTTTGAAAAACTCCATACTTTGAAGGATCCACCATGAAGTGGCATTCTTCACTTAAAGGATCATATAAATACCCTACTTTTTCTTTAGGAAAATTTTAATATTTTGGTATTTTATCTAAGGCTTAAAAAACTCTTAACTACAGTTAGTTCCATATTTGAGAATTTTGTGAAATCTCCTGATGTATGAACACAATTATCCTTACCAACTAAGCTAAAGGAAATCCTTCTGTAAGTCATTTTGGACTAAAATTTAGGGCTCTTAATTTAAAGAAATCAATTATTTTGAGTCATCTTATGCTGCTGATAGATGTTGGGGAAAGTGATTACTAGATAGTGATTAATGTAAAAGAGTGTAAATTAAAGAGCTATATCAAGTTCATTATAACTTGTCTGGATAGAGTGTATGGTAAGAGAAGAAAAGTGCTCTTCATAAAATAGTTGAGCCAACAATTGGAATGCTTCAGTGTATCAAGCTTCTGCTAGAAGAGATGGCATGTGATAGGAACCTTTGCATAGTAGTGATGAGTACATCCATATATCCTAGATATTAAAAAACCCAACACTTTGCATCTAATTTCATGGTCACCAAAAAGTATTCTACCCACAAATTGGCATCCATTTCAGACTTTTAAGATTGGGAGAGAATGTGAGGATTTATTATTCTCCTTGCCAAACAGCTCTATTTTGTACTAAAAAATTGTCAGGATGCTTTATTTTTATCCATGTCCTGTGAACTAGTTTAGAACAAGTTAGTCCTGACTGCCTAAAATCCCAATGTCCCCATAGTGTCTTTCCTGCATAATCCCTAACCCCAACAAATGCTGCGTTGACAGGCTCATGAGTAGCCTATCCGGCTCTCACTTGGACCTGTGAGACCAACAGACACTATAAAACTGTGTATGTCAGAGTTAGCAAGATTCTGAAGTTGAAATCTTTAACCTTTCAATCAGCCATTCCCTTTTAATTTTGAATTTTTCAAACATTTTTCTGTCTAATATAAAGACTTCTGGTTAATTGATACCACTTCTGGAAGCAAGATTCTCTTTGCCCTACCCTGAAGTGTGCTTCTCTAAAACATGAATGAAACATGGAGTTTCTTTAGTCATTTTAAGTTCTGTGAAATGCAAACTTCCTTGCGAAGATGATCATGTACTTCTTAATGCCCCACCATATGGTGTATCTGTGTATAATCTTCCCACTAAGGAAACAGGATCTTCTGTAACTTCCTTATTTTTCCCATGGAACTTAACAATGCTTTCATCTTCTGTCAAAGCTCCTACAGAGAGGTACCTGGATGGCTCAGTTGCTTAAACGTCTGACTCTTGGTATCAGCTCAGGTCATGATCTCAGGGTCACCAGATAGAGCCCCACAACTGGCTCCGTACTCAGTGTGGAGTCTGTTAGAGATTCTCTCCCTGTCTCTTTCTCTCTCTTTCCCTCCCCCTTCACACCTCCCCCTACTCACGTGTGGGTGTGCTCTCTCTCTCTCTAAAATAAACAAACAAACAAATAAATAAATCCTTTTTAAAAAAACTTCCTACTGAGAATGCTGTTTTAAAGTTAATTCTTTTCCATGTATTTGGATGTCTTCAGTTCAGTAATTCAAATTTTAATATTGCTACTATATATTTATTTGTGTGATATCAATGGAAATATTTTATTCTTTTGTTTTAAGAATTGTATTTGTTACTACATTATTAATTTGTCCCTCAGTTATATGTTAGAGCTTTCCGTTATTTAATTAGAACTGTCCTCAGCTTGGCCATTTCTGCATGCTTTTGAGAGAAGTTATGTTAAGTGATCGTCATAATAAGAAAATCAGATTACACACTAGGTCTGAAAACTGTACTCCATTGAAACTATTTTTTGATGACTAGCAGTACAAGAAAATTATGTTAATTTTATTTGTTAGTTCTTTAGACAAATATTTAATGCATATTATACATTAAATATTATGCAAGTGCATGTTTTATAATTATTTTACTTTATAATTCATATATATTTGCATAGAAATATAAATTAAATAATAAATATATGAATGCATGTATATATAAGTATGCATATATACGTATGACCAATTATTATGGTATTTTTGCTATATTATGAAAAGAGAAAGTTTGCTCTGAATTCTGTATTAGGGAAAAAAGTTCATTTCAAGTGGGCATTTTAGTATAGCTTTAAACAACATATAAGTCATGTGACCTAAAATGAAATAAATTAAACTTAAAGGAAACCCATGATTGAGAATCAGGCATAAGAGAGAAAGTTTCTGAAGGTAGGGACAACTCATTCCTAATGATGCTAGTAAGATGCTCACTGGACAAGATTATAAATTCAGATTTGGAGGAAAACACTTTTTCCCCCCTCACTTCTACAAAAGGAAAATGCTATTATATTTTTGAATGTGCAAAACAAAATCAAATCCCCTTCATAGTATTGAAATACTGCTTATATGAATGACCTCTGATGATATACCATATATTTCTTTTAATATTTGTTCTTTATATTCTTAACTGATTTTAAAGCACCATAAAATACTTACGAAGAGCCATTTCAAGTTTTAAAGAGACCACACCTTAATTGTCTTTGTATTGTCTATTTCACACGCAATATCTGCAATTGTTGAACAATTTTGCAGTTTGATTACAGTATCAGAAAATTGCACTGTATAAAGATAAACCATTTGCATACAGAATATTAATTAAAATTACCTCTAAAAATATACAAAATATTTTAACTTTAGGTATAAAGCAACAACTTAAATCACCTTCTCAGTATAGAACCTAAACTCCCATGTTAACTATTTAGTCTGCATAATATATCTCTCTCAGAAGACTTCAGAATTATTGAGACATATAGTTATTATATTAAACTACCAAGGCAAACTTGGGTTTATGGCTATGATATTTCCTTGAGCAGAAAAATAGATATTTCCAAACTAATTATCTTTCAAGATAAGAGAGACAACAGTGCTAAGAAAAAATATTGTCTCATGAAATATACCATTTTATTTTTTAACGTTTAACACTTACTTATCTGAAATCTGATAAATTTGAGAAAAGTAATGCCATAGAAACTTTTCCATGTGAAGCTCACGTCTATGAAATATTTAGACCTTATACTCAAATACAATACTATTGTTTGTAAAATGTTTTATATCCTCTGAATATATAAGAATATTAAAAGTTCCCTATAATATATGACCAAAGAAATTGTCAGGGCACCTGGGTGGCTCAGTGGGTTAAAGCCTCTGCCTTTGGCTCAGGTCATGGTCTCAGGATCCTAGGATCAAGCCCTGCATCGGGCTCTCCGCTCAGCAAGGAGCCTGCTTCCTCCTCTCTCTCTGCCTGTCTCTCTGCCTACTTGTGATCTCTCTCAGTCAAATAAATAAATGAAATCTTTAAAAAAAAAAAGAAATTGTCAAGGAATAATTTTATAGTATTCTACCTATACAGATAGAATGATTGTAATATGTATACATCAATAACATTAAATAATTTGCCTTGTGATTATCTTCATGAAAGATGTGTAATTTGAGTTTAATTTCAGTAGACCAACATCAGTCATAAAATTGGCAACCTTCAAGCCACTTAAGCAATTTCAAGTCTTATAAATATTGGCAAGTTTAGTGAGAGGCACACTTTTCAGAAGATTTCTAAGCCAATGACTTCACTGGCAGTGTTAAATACACATGGGTTGTGTGAGGGAGAATCCTGAATACAGAAATGTGAAATCAAGTAGAAAAGCTATCATGTTAAATCCAAAAGATCCTATTAGTAATCTTAATGTATTTCTCAAAGACTTTCAATTATTTGCACCAAGAAAGTATTGTTCAAAATTTGAAAAGTGTGCAAATGTACATAAGCTAGACAATTAGTTTTTGGTAAATAGTCTATTATACCACCAAGAAGTCTCAAAAGTAGTTAATAGAAGCAAAAATATTTCCATTGTTCTTTCTCCAACTTCTAGTATCATCACAAAAATATCAACAATTTAATCATTAATAATAATTTAAAATGACTTTCATTTGTTATTTTGGTAGACAAAATAAATGGTTTTACTTCTATTTATATTTCTTCAGTTATTTTCTTGACCATTATTCTGTGTGCAGGTCAATTGCATTTTCATGCTTGTTAATTACCTATTTATTGATTTATCTTATGGAATTATTTTCAATTTGAATAAACCATTTATAATTAAAACATGTCTCTTTTTATGAATATTATTATTCTTATTTTACTTTTAGTTAAATATTGGTATATTGAATTTTAGAGCTTGTAGCTTTTGTCAATATTTTTGGAAAAAATAGATTTTTTTCCCATGAACTTAAAGCTTAGAAAGTCATCCCTCATACCTACAATTTGACTGATATTCAGTGACATTTCTTCTAGTTTTCTAGTGTTTTTTAAGACTATTTTTTACAGCAGTTTTAAGCTTACAGCAAAATTGAGAAGGAGGTACAAAGATTTTTACTATACCTCTTGCCCCATCAGCCACATCACTTACCAAAATGGTGTGTGTGTGTGTGTGTGTGTGTGTATGTACCTTTTTTTTTTTTTTTTGCGCTGTTGTTGTTACCAAGGATTAACCTACACTGATCCATCATAATTGCCTAAAGTCTAAGGTTTACATTAGGATTCACTCTTGTACGTTCTGTAAGTTTGGACAAAAGTTTAATGTGTGTATCCACAATTATATATCATACAGAGTATTTGCCCTAAACATCAGTGCTCCTTCTAGTCATCTTTCCTTACTCCTGAACTCCTTCTAGTCATCTTTCCTTACTCCTGAACTCCTTCTAGTCATCTTTCCTTACTCCTGAACTCCTGATGTTTTTATTCTCTCAATAGTTTACCTTTTCCAGAATGTCATATTGTTGGAATCATACAGTATGAGGCTTTTACAGACTTTTTTTTTTCATTAAGTAATATGCATTTAAGTTACCTCCATGTTTTTCCATTTCTCCTCCGCACTGAATAATATTCCATTGCCTAGATGTACAAAGTTTATTTTGTCCAGTCACTACTAAAGGATATCTTGGTTGCTTCCACATTTTTACAATTATGAGTAAAGCTGCTATAAGCATTCATATGAAGATTTTTGTGTGGATATACGTTTTCAAGTCCTGGTAAATACACAATGCAATTGCTGGATTGTATGGTAAGAGTATGTTTAGTTTTGCAAGAAAGTGCTGCCTTTCAAAGTGACTTTACCATTTTGCATTCTACCAGCAATGTATGAGAGTTCTTGTTGCTGTCATCCCTGTCAGGAATTGGTGTCATCATTGCTCCAGATTTTAACCATTAATTGGGTGTGTAGTGATATCTCACTGTTGTTTTAATTTGTATTTCCCTGATGAAATAAGATGCAAAACATCTTTTCATATGCTTATGTATGCTTATATCTATGTATATTTGGTGAGGTGTCTCCTAAGGTCTTTGGCCTATATTTTAAATAAGTTGTTTCCTTATTGTTAAGTTTTAGTAGTTCTTTGTATATTTTGAATAGCAGTCCTTTATCACATACGTCTTTTGCAAATATTTTTTCCCCAGTCTGTGGCTTCCCTTGACATTATCTTTTGCAGGGCAGCAGTTTTTAATTTCAATGAAATCTAGCTCATTTATTATTTCTTTTATGGATTATGAATTTGGGATTGTATCTAAAAAGTCACCATACCCAAGATCATCCAAGTTTTTTCCTATGTTATCTTCTAAGAGTTTTACGATTTTGTATTTTATATTTAGAACTACAATCCATTTTGACTTAATTTTGTGAAAGGTGTAAGATCTGTGTCCAGATTTGTTTTTGATATTTGGATGATGTTCCAGCATCATTTGTTGAAGAAACTCTTTTTGCTCTATTGTATTGTCCTTGCTCCTTTGTCAAGGATCATTTGGCTATAATTTCTGGGCTCTCCATTCTATCGATCTGTCTATTCTTTCACCAATACCATAAGTCTTGATTAGAGTAGCTTTAGTGTAAGTCTGGAAGTCAGGTGGTATCTCTCCTGCAATGGTGTTTTTCTTCTTTCAATACTGTGACGGTTTTTTATGCTTAATTCTTTTTTTTTCCTTATTTTTTTAAAGTTTTTATTTAAATTACAGGTAGTTAACATACAGTGTGATATCAGTTTCAAGTGTACAATTTAGTGATTCAGCACTTCCATGCAACACTCAACCCAAGTGCCCTCCTTAATCCCCATCACTTATTTCACGCATCTCCTCACCCACCTCTCTTCTTGTAACCATCAATTTGTTCTCTACAGTGAAGAGTGTTTTTTGGTTTCCCTATCTCTCTCATTTTTCCCCTATGCTCATTTGTCTTATTTCTTAAATTCCACATAAAAATGAAATCATATGATATTTCTCTTCCTCTGAGTTATTTTGCTTAGCATAATACTCTAGTTCAATCCATGTCATTGCAAATGACAAGATTTTGTTCTTTTTATGACGGAACAATATTCCATTGCATATACACATACCACTTCTTTATTCATCAGTCAATGGACACTTGGGCTGTTTCCATAATTTGGCTATTGTAGGTAATGCAGCTATAAACATTGGGGTGCATCTATCCCTTTGAATTATTGTTGGCTCTTCTGGAACTTTTACATCTCTATATAAACTTTAGAATAAGTTTGTTAATATGCACAAAATAACTCTCAGGGATATTGATTTGGATTGCATTGAGTCTGTTGATAAGCTTGAAAGAACTGACATCTTGGTAATATTGAGTCATCCTATATGAACATAGAATATCTCTTCATTTATTTAGTTCTTCAAGTTCATTCATCAGAATTTCATGGTTTTCCTCATATAGATCTTGTACATATTTTGTTAGATTTATACCTTAGTATTTTGTTTTGGGGGTATCCTGTGTGTTTTTAAATTATGTTTTTTTTCAGGGTATTCCTGAATTTTAACATGTTGTCTTTAGTCTTTAGGTTGTTGATATTTGTCTTTCTAGTTTAATTTTTATCTTTTAAAATATAATTTTATACACACAAAAATATAAATTAAAAAGCATACTAGCATAATTTTAACACCTGTTAACAATATTAATGTGCCACCATTAAGAATAAAAATTAAATAAATTTTTAGAATTTATTAGAATATATTATGGAATCTTTGAAGAGGGACTAAAATGAAGAAGCTTGTCATTTGTATGTATGCTTTAAGTCCCCAAATGTGTCAATACTCTTGTTAGCCAGAGATGAGTATAATATTTAAGTAATGTTTTACAGTTTTCAAAGTGCTTTTGTCATTGTTATATTTGGAGACACCAGTCACATTACCCAGGTAGATAGATCTGTAAGTAAAAGAAATCTGAGATGATCCAACCCAAATCCACACAAGTCCAACATGTAGTTGATCAGTAGAGGTCACCCAAATTCATATTCTTTTAGTCTAGATGAAAGATGTTCAGAATTCCCTCTTTAGTATTTAAAAAAAAAAGTTATAATTATGCATAATTTAATAAAATAGTAAATTAACACTGACACATATTTGACTACACTTTGCAGTCAAATTTTAATATCATTATTCTCTCAATAAAGAGAATGAAATGAAGAGTGTACAATTTGAACAAGTACAATTTGGATCTTCTGCTATTTCTTAGGCCCACTGTTTTTTTGCAGTCTTGCAAAAAAGTCTCTGAATCTTGCAGTGGTATTGCAAACTTCCTCATCAGTTTCTCCATACCCAATCATTTTATAACTAGGAGGCTGTTGTTGTTTTTCAATATCTTTAAAGATATGAATTCCTTTACTTTTGTTCCTACATCCACATACATTTCCTTAAGCATTCTGCATCATACTATTATATTTTCTAGAGATTTCACTCTCCAAGTTTTACATTGTCTGTTGTTAGTCTCAGGCTAAAACTTGTACATTGCTCTAGTGGATCACTTCCAGGCACTGAGCTAATTGCACACAGGGTTAATCCATATCTTCAAATGATACACATCTAATTTCTTATTCCATCTTCTGCTGTAGCTAACTATTCCATAGCTAGTAATTTAGTCCTTACATGGAATGATTGCACAGGAGGGGTTCACATTTATTCTGCTTAAAGAAAGGACTGACTTTCTTTAAGAAGAAAGATGGCAATGAGAGCAATCATACTTTTAAAAAACAATGCATTTCTTACCCCTGAGTTCCTTTTTTTTTTTTTTTTTAAATTTCTTTAAAGCTGTGTGCTCCATGCAAGTAACAATTCCTCAGAGCCTATTATATGGAGATCCATAAATTTTACTTCTTACTGTTCACAACTACTTTGTGCCTTATATTTTAGCAAACATTCTTAGTTTGATCTGAATTAGGAGTCACAATAGATAGGTATCATTTCTTTCTTTTACAAATTAGAATACGAAGATTGAGAATACTGTTTCACAAGAAACACGGCTTTTAAATAGTAAAAATGTGACTAAAACATGAGTTCTAACTTCCGCCAATACTATAGTTTTCCTTATTTTCAGAACAATTAAGAGCTATTAATGAGTACTAAATTTAGTACTTATTTACTTACACTTGTAAGGCTTGAGATGTAGAATTCACAGAAGATAAACTAATCCATACTGTAATGTTTACTAATTTCTTGATGAGTGGTACAGCCTTGGTGAAGGATATCTAATCTATGTGGCAAATTCAAGAGACAATTGTGTTATTTTCTAGAGTATATTAAAAATGTGATGAAGAATCGGCTGAAATCCTATCTATCATTTCCCTATCCACTCCACTCATGTTATGGTGGAACAGATGACACTCCTCGAAAGACCAGTGAAACATTTTAGTGATTATGAAACCAGAGGAAATTAGAGGACTTGGCAATATATGTGTTGTTACCATTACTTTTTTGCAGGGATGGAGGGACAGGAAAGGTAAACAGCTGACTTTAAACATGACTTAAATTAATGAAGTTTGGATTTATGAAAAGTGGATTCATAAAATGAAATGTTCATTCAGTTAGGTTCCCAGACAGAAATACACTATAGCTCAGAATATTAGAAACAGCTTTGTTTGTCTTGAAACAAACTGATCTTATCAAGAGAACTTCACTCTGAGTGAGAGGTTGATCATTATAAAAAAAATGGATCTGTTGTGGAAAAGAAAATAACAATTTGAAAATGAAACATGAAAAGTACTTAGTGAAAGGGTAAGAAAGAATATCTCATGCCTCAGAGAATGGAAATTATACATTGTAGTCTCACATTTCAGTGTGGGGAAATACAGATAATCTTATGTTTATTACCAATATTTGAGGCGATAGAATACCAGATTGGATTTGAATAATGCAAATATTTGTCCTATTCAGTAGAAATAGACCAGTTATGAATCAAGTTTGAGTGGATGTACAGCTTCTAAGATCCCTGTGTACCTCTAAAGTGGAAGTAGCATGGAAAAAATATTTGGGTGACAAAGAAAGGAATGGAGTGTCATTTCTAGGATATGATGGTTTTCTTCCTCGACTCTGAAAGGTATTGAGTGAAAGAGGGATTATTTGAATTTGGAATGATGGCAAGTATTATAACTGACTTTAAGGAGGGGAAGTTTTTATATAGAAGAAAATAAGCTCAATAAAAGGAAGACTATAACAGAGCTACTTAAAACTAAATGAACTGAATTTCCCATTATTAGAAATTTTAAATAGAGACTGGGCATTAAAATGATAGAATATCTGTAGAAATAATTTTTTAAAAAAGGGATATGTGATTAGATTATGTGGATTTAAGGTCTCTCCTAGCTTTGAGATTCTGGAATTCTATGATACATGAATTCACTTTTACCAAGCTAGTTTTAAATGTATCTTAATTGTCAATATGATACTTTCAATTATGGAAAACCTCTTATTTTATACCAGAAACAGAGGCAATGCTTCTTCTGGAACCATAGAAATATATTGTTCTAACTACTATAAGGCTTTCAAGACAGTACATTGGCTTTGGTGATAAAGTATGTATCCTGCTTCTGCTAACCTTAAATATTTTGTCAAATCATTCCTCCCAAGACTTGAATTTAGCATCATTCTCACACGTTTTGGTTACCATGTACTCCTGAAAATCAGAAAAGAATACAGTGAAAAATTCTGTAATCCAGGACTAAGTTAGATCAGCAGTCAAAGCAAGGTAAAGAAGTAGTATCATTAGAGGGGACCCTTCTACTGGAATATTGGCATGCCCTCATTCAATACCACTTAGACTTGGAAAAATCTATTAGCTAAGTAGAACAGATAGGTGTGAGGCTGACACTTGCCTTGAAAAATCATTTACCAAAACCTGGGAATGACTGTGATTGTACAAAGCGTAGATCTCAAAATAACTAAATTCAATAATTAAGTGCAAGCTTATAATAGAAATCACTATTGGGGCATCTGAGTGGCTTAGTTGGTTAAGTGTCTGCCTTCAGCTCAAGTCATTATCCTAGGGTCCTGGGATCAAGCCCAGCATCGGACTCCCTGCTCAGTGGCGAGCCTGATTTTCCCTCTCCCTCTGCTGCTTCCCGTTTGTGCTCTCTGTCTCTGACAAATAAATAAAATATTTTTAAAAACTAGAAATCACTATTAATTCTTAAATTAATTTTGTATTAAAATTGTATTTTCTGCCCTTCCAAAAAAAAGGTCTTGTTATGTCCCCAGTGTTAATATCCTAAAATTAATATCTGATAATTTTCCTAACTCCTTTTAAAACCCTTTAATTTCTCCTCATAACCTACAGATTAATACAGTATAGGATTGCAGTGAATGTCTTTTATTTTTTGGCTGTTGTTTATCCATTTATCTTAATTTATTCATCACCCTTTTCTTCTTGAATGCAAAATACTTAAAAATCTCTTTAAGCCGCAATTTCCATGCTGAACACTCATCCTTTTTCCTTTCCTGCTTTCACATTGTGAACACTTGCTTTTACATACAGATTTTGTTCAGGTATGTTTGCCTTTTTAAAGCCTTTATGTCCAGCCAAGCCTAGAAAATGTTTTATATCCTTCTCTGCCCTATCACTATATTCAGTATATCATCTATTAAAATGCTTATGAAAATATTATAATTATTATGTATTTGTGCGACCTATTAGACCATGAGGTCCTTAAAGGTAGTGTTTATTTCAGTTATCTTTTATGGGGATCTTTACATGGGGATCTAGCATGTGATACACTTTGAGAGTTATAACTTATATTTTGGTTCATTCATTTTTCAAAGGAATTTAGAGAACTAAGAAATATAAGAAAATAATTTTTTGAAAAATAATTAGGGTGAAAGATAACTTAGAATAGGTAAAATATGATGAAGCCAGTAGTAAAGTTAATACATAAAATGCATGTAATCTACTTTAAATTTTTTATATTAAAGTTTGGCTATATGGGCCTTCATTAATTGATAAAAGCCAAAACATAATATTATTTTTAATTGCTAGAGAAGGGCTTCGACTTTGTACCTAAGTGTCCCAACAATCAACAGGAAGAAGTAGACCTAGTTAGCTATGTGATTTCCATTGTCAATGAGAGAAATCACCTCACGCTGTTCAGCAGGAGCAATGACTCCTGCTGCTAAGACCTGAATGGCATTTCACCATTAGGTCCATATTAAAAATATTTGATTTTCTTATGTAATGTATAATCTAATGAATAGTAGCCTCAACAACAACCTTTCAATAATACAGACTTTCATAGTGTTGAGGCATATGTGTATTTCATATCCTTCATATCTTTTGTATCTCTGGTAAATAATGGGCACTCAGGAAGAATGAGATAAGTAAATGAACTTAAAAAAGCTCATTAATTAATTATAGCATAGTACTGTTTGAGGGAGACCTAAGCACTAGATAAGAAATTGGATTGTGGAAATTCCTTCAGTGTGTAAGCAGACTTGGTGATGTGCTGGCCAAGTGTGAATATAGACAAGGTCTGCTGCACATGGCAAAAATATCATTTTTTTAAAAGATTTTATTCATTTATTTGACAAAGAGAGAGAGAGAGAGAGATCACAAGTAGGCAGAGAGGCGGGCAGAGGGAGAAGGCTGAAGCAGGCTCCCTGCTGAGCAGAGAGCCCGATGCGGGGCTCGATCCCAGGACCCTGAGATCATGACCCGAGCCGAAGGCAGAGGCTTAAACCACTGAGCCACCCAGGCGCCCCAAAAATATCATTTTTAATAAAGAGTGGGTTCCCTGTCCCATGGACCATGTGAACCAAGGGCCAGAGACACACAGGAGGGATGCAAACGGAGAGTTCTTGCCTCTGGTGTTATGAGAAAGAAGCCTGGCTCCTGGTCTGAATGAAAATGAGGAATATTTGGGGAACCTGGGTGGCTCAGTGGGTTAAAGCCTCTGCCTTTGACTCGGGTCATGGTCTCAGGGTCCTGGGATCAAGCGCCACATCAGGCTCTCTGCTCAGCAAGGAGCCTGCTTCCCCCCTCTCTCTGCCTGCCTCTCTGCCTACTTGTGATCTCTCTCTCTCTGTCAAATAAATAAATCAATAAAATCTTTAAAAAAAAAAAAAAGAAAATGAGGAATATCCTAGAATTTTGTGTGAAAAGGAGCAATAGCTGGGAGTTCACATTTTAGGCCCAGAGAGATGGTAATTTGAAACTCTGCAAGGTGATAGGATTGACAGGAAGCCTGCTTCTTCCTCTCCCTCTGCCTGACATTCTGCCTGCTTGTGGCCTCTCTCTCACTCTGTCAAATAAATAAATAAAATCTTATAACTAACTAACTAACTAACTAAATAAATAAATAAATAAATAGGACTTTAGGGACTTTGGCATCTACATAATTGTGTTTCGTGCATTAATTCATTGATTCAGTAGCGATTTATTGAGATTCCCTATGCACTAGGTATGAAGCTGGCATTGGAGATATAGCAGTGAATTAAAAAAGAGTTCCTGCTCTCATAAATGCTACATTCCATTGGCAGAGAAAGAGATTATATATAAGTGATAAATAGTTTAATAAATGGTGGTAAGTACTATAGAGAAAAGTGATACAGTGAAGAGTAACAGAGAGGCAAAAAGTTGGGATGATATAGTATTTTAAGTGGGATTGTCAGAGATGCCCTCCATAATAAGATAAAGTTGAAAAGAAGATCTCTAACTAAGGTTATGGAGGAAGCCATGGGAATATCCAGGGGAGATAGCATCTTAGTGTCAGAGGAAGTGTGTGCAGATATTCTGAGGGGAAAATGCTTGGTATATTTGAGAAGCACAGAGCGATGATGGATGGAGTTGTCTAGTACAGTGTCTGGAGCATTTGACTAACAGTGAAATGAATAAATGAATCTCCCGTGTCTTGTAGAACATTGGGTCAAAAGAAGGAAAAGCAAAAAAAGTGTCAAATGTAGAAATTTTGAGATAGCTGAAAAACATAGATTTAATAGTCTGAAAATAACTTTTTCCAGACAAAGTCATAAGGTATGCATAGAAACTTAATTTGAAGAAGGATGAGAACTATATTTTAGTACCTATGAATACATATCAAAATATTATAATTACCCAGGTTATGTTTTTTAAGAATATTCCATTCTAATGTGTCACATGCATGCATATGAATGACAACTAGAGAATACTCAAAAGCATGTTGGATATAATAAGAGAATTAAATAATAAAATAATCCCCAAGATTGAAATTGACACTTAAAATTTTTAAGACATTCCTGGGCATCTCTGTCTTATTTTCAGGATGACACCATTATTCATGATCTCTGCATAAAGTTTCATAAACTAACCTACCAATTTCTATTATTTTACATCTGCAACCTAAAGAGTAACATAAATAAATACAAAGGATAAAGCAAAATAAAAAGAATTAGTAACATGCTAGTAGTTTTAGAATTCCAACATTTTTTCTGTCCTCTGTACGAAGACGTCTTGCTATACATAAACTTATACATATATCTAACCCTAAATTATGTATGTTATTCCATCCTATTAACACAGATCTATGTAAAACTGAAACCTCTCTTTCCTTATTACATACATCAGTCACACACACACACAATAAATAGGATGTCTTGTGAAGCTGTTTTACCAGTCACTAGAGATTCCACTTGCCAGTATCTTGCCATTCCTGTGTAAAAGTAGAAAGACTGAGCTGAAAATCCAAATGAAGTTTCTCCAGTAACTGGCGAAGGTAGACCTGTAGCTCCAAGCAATACACCCAACCAAGTAAGGGCAGTGGTTTTGCCACCAGGCAGGGACGGCCCACTCTTTCCTGAACACTCCATGTTGCTTCTGCTTTTGCTAGAATCTGTAATATCTGCATAGAATGCTGTCTTCTGAATCCACTTCATTTATGATTCTTGGTTGATTCTACGCAAAAGAAGGATATATCATTTGAGAACTAGGGGAACGACACTTGGGTGTAGGCACTGTTTACTTCAAAAAAGACCATTCTCTATGTGGACTGGTGTTTGCTTTACTCTATCACAGTGCCCTCACTAACCAGCTGAATGCAGCCAGCAGCTCTGTAGCAAAGGCAAAGTATTTAGAATAACTTGGATGAAAGCAGTCTTAGCCCTTTTTGTTTCAACTTTTAAAGTTCGGGGGACTTTCATAAACTGGGCACATTGAGCATAAATCAAATGTGTCTTAATGTTTCTCAAGTAATCTAAATTCTAAGTTTAGAGCTTTCCTAATATAATCATTTTATGAGCCCATTGGAACTAAATTTTTTATTGTTTACCTATAAAGCATATGAGAAAATAAAAAGTATGAGAAGTATGAGAAAATATTTTAATATAATTTGGTTATATGTTGTTCTGCTACATAAAATAATACATACCTATTCTATAGTAACTGAGAATATTGGGAGTGATAATCCTTTTACAAATTCAGATAATCTTGTTGAGTAGATAGACAGCTATCTGAACCTATGTATAATGGCAGTAATTGGATTCCATCCTACATTTATGGACATATGGATAAGCAATTGCACATAAAAACTGAACTGGAGATCACAAGAGAATCTTTTCAAAAACAGTATCAGGTTTGAATATTACCCAGAATTAAAAATGTGCTGTCATAAAAATTCTCGTTTGATTTTCGAAACAATGCTTTAAGCTATACTGAGCTTTATTTTTAAATAAAGACAATGAATTTCAGAAACGTTAAGTGTTAATGCTAAACGGCCTGTCCAGGGTTATGCAGGCTGTCCAGGAAAGCCAGAATAAGAAGCTAACTGAATGTAAATTAGAATGATTTAGTGTACTTTGGATCTATTTTTTCTCTTTTTTGAGGATTTTGACTTTTCTTATTTGTTGGGGAGCTGAGGGAAACCCTGACTTTTGCATGACTTAAAGCACCTTTTAAATTTTGGTTCATCATTCTTTCTCTTTCTTGCTCCCTCTCAGTCCTCAAGTGTCTTTATTTTCTTGTGAGCCCAAAGCATACAGTTTCACATATTTCAAACGATGTGAAAAAGCCAAAACATTTCAGAGAAATTCAGAAGTTCATATTCTATATATGTTGGGTTTGGTTGAGTTCATACACCTGAACAACAACCTCAATTTATTAAAAGCTTATGAGAATATTGTTTATTATTGATGAAATATCAGTTGATGGCACATATAAAGATGATTACAAGTGCTTCATTCCAGTTGTGATTATTATTATTGTGATTTTTGTTTCTCTTATCACATAGTGTAAAAGAAGGGAGAAGAATATAAAACTTACATGAGTTTTCAGCCAGACAGATATACATTACAGTAGTTCTTATCCTAGATCAAGACTTATATCCATAATAGCATGCTAGTCCATCAGAAGAACAGGTTTGAGAAACAGGTATGGTTAAATTATTTTTTTATTTTTACGTTTGCCTGGATATTTTTTAAGTAAGCTCTAGGCTCACTGTGGGGCTTAAACTCATGATCCCAAGATCAAGAGTTTCATGCTCTATGGATTGAGTCAGGCAGGCACTCCTTTTTGGATATTTTTAAACAAATGTATTTTTAGATCTTTAGTATTAAAAAGTAAAATTTTGGATGGTAAATATATGTACAAATAACAGCTGCAAAGTAAAAGTTTTAAATATCTGTCTATTAATGACATAGAGTAATTTCTTTTTAATTCTGCTAATCTGAAAGTAAAATGGATATCCTTTTATAACTTTATTTTTTTTTTACTTTTTTTCTCCCCAAATATGTTTATTTTAATTTTTCAGTGTTACAAGATTGATTGTTCGTGCACCACACCCAGTGCTCCATGCAGTACATGCCCTTCTCAATACCCACCACCAGGCTCACCCCCCCCCACCCCCTTCCCTCCAAAACCCTCAGTTTGTTGCTCAGAGTCCACAGTCTCTCCTGGTTCATCACCCCCTCTGATTTCCCCCATTCACCCTTCCCTTCCTTCTCACGATGCCCTCCATGATTATCTTATGGTCTCCTTTTATAACTTTAATGAGAACTCTCCACCATTACAGAGTGGAGAACTCTGTAATCCATCTTTCCTTCACCACCTTTAAGTTCTCCCTCTCCAGTGATTGTTTCTCTCCTGCACTTAAAAATGTTATTTATCTCAGAAAAAAACAAAAACAAAATGAAAAACAAACAAAAACACAAGTAAGCAAATACTCATCTTGATCTTGCCAATGCCCTCTCTTGAAAATACTGGGTACCTTTCCTTATTCTTTTATGGTACGACTTCATTCATTCATATATTTATTTATTCTGGAAGCATTTGCTGATTACTTCAATTAGTCAATCCTAGTGCTTGATGCCATTGAAACAGAGAGAGGAAACAGTTCTGTCAAAACCACAGGGAAAGAGTACAAATAAGCAATTCATTATATTCAGGGAGAAAAAAGTTACTAAGAGAACACATAGAAGGAGCATGCAATGAGGAAGGATGTGAAGAAACTAATAGAATTAAAATTTTCTTGGAATTAATATTTTACCAAAAAGTCCTAGATGTTTCTGCTCTTGTCGTTAACACCCATTCATTTCTTAAACTAGCATTCATGTCCACCACTTGGAAGTCATTGCTTTTTTAAACATTTACCAATGACCTAATGGAAAATCCAATGACTCATCCTCAGCCACTCAACTTTTCAAAATCTTTCCTCTCTCAAGATCTAGCTCAAAATCTCATTCCTGGTTTACTTCCTTCAGATTCAAAACTGCATTCCTGGAGCATTTAGTTAATCCACACTTAAATAGTGCTGACCTATTGTTTTGTATTATATAATGTTTTTTAAATCATCTTAGCCTATGTCTAAAATTTCATCATTCTGTGGCGACATTATCCACAGAACCTCATATATAGCCCCAAAACAAATACATACAAAAAAAATTACTGATTTAGTGAGTTAATCTAGAAGAATATGAAAGAATTAATCCAGAAAGTGTGCAACAGCAGTTTGTCTTATCAACTTGAATTATTGAACAATACAAATAAGTATCTAATTGTATGGAGTCAAATAAGATAATAAGATTCAGACATTTAGTATGTCATTAGAAGCAAAAGCAACTCAGATACACACTCAAATTACTGATAGTGTAAAACCACTCATAAAAAGTAATCATAAATTGACTTTTTTAACAAATTACCTTTTTATATTCTTGCAAATAGTGGCAACAAATTGGCTACTTCAAGCGGTGATACTACAGTTAAATTATGGGACTTGTCTAAAGGCAACTGCATTTTGACCTTTGAAGGGCACAGCCACGCGGTATGGTCCTGCACATGGCACTCCTGTGGTGATTTTGTGGCTTCTTCCTCACTGGATACAACTAGCAAAATCTGGGATGTTAATAGGTAAGAAGTACTTTAAACATTATTAACCCTCTACACTGATAAATATACATTGGTAATTCTTTTTTCTCTCAAATCTATAACCAGGAAACATTTAAAAAAAAACTATTGGTTGACAAAATTATAGAAAGCTACTGAAATAATCTCTGTGAAATCCATTTCTAACTGTATTAATCATTGTTGATGTAATAGTCTTTTCTCAATGTAAGTATAAAGATCAAGCCTATGTAATAGGATTAGAATTGTTTTATTAGAAAGCTGTTTGTTTTAAGCAGGAGAGAAAAAAATACTTATTTTAAAGAGTTAGAATTTTAGTTCTCCCTTCCACAGGATTGCTTTATATTCAAACCAGCAATTTAATAGACATAAATATGACAGAAATAATAACTTCCTCTATGCTTAATTTTGGTATAATACACGCAAACTAAATACTTCTTGTCAATTCACAAATTGCAAGAATTAATGTAATTCAATGTATGTAAAGTCCTGTACAATTGTATGAATATAGAAGTTTTATATTTTTATCTTAAGACAGACAAATCTATTATTTTACAGTGTCAAATACCTTTCATCTATGTATTTATGTATGATTATTCTGTCCTGTTATGTATAACAATAGGATAAAACAAGCTACTATCAAATATC
>CM052810.1:154186333-154272764 GCA_028533885.1 Nasua narica
GTAGGAGAGGGGTGGGGGAACAAAGATAAGGCAGGAAGATCACTTGGGAAGCTATTGCCATAGTCTAGGTCAAAGACAGTAAAGGTATACAGCATAATGGGAGTAGTGAGGATAATAAAAATTTTTGTATTGTGGACAGATTTGAAAGACAAAGCCAACAGGAATTGCTGAGGAATTGTGTATTTAAAGAGAAAGAGAAAACAAATTACCCTGTTAAATTTGGAGATACCTGAAAATCAAAAGATTTGTTCTCTTTATGCTGGAACACTATCATGAACTTTATAAAACATTTTCCAAGCAGATTCATCAATTGGCATTCCAGAAAAGGCTGTAGAATGAGGAATGCCTTCTAATTTTTCATCTAACACGTGATTTCAATTGAAGAGATTTGAATGTTCCTTCCTGCCCACTAGCACTGCTTCCTTCTTAATTTAATAATTCATTTCCAATCATAACCTCTGGGCTGGATGAGATGAGAGAAACAAGGCTATGGACGAAGGGAACAGCTAAAATTAAGAAAAAGGAAATGTAAAATATTAAGATTTTCTTATAGTGAATTATCATAGTTTAATAATATGTGCTATTAATTTCTTTTGGGCAAATAATGCACCTATGTAGACTCTAAAAATGGGAAAAATTAATTTTATTATAAATTAGTAATAATAAGATAGCACGAAATAAATTATAAAATGGAGTTTAGTATTTATAACATACAGTATTTCATTAATAATATATTTCATTTTCTTTATGTTTCATTTGCAAAATTGGATATATTAGAGATGAAGGACATATTGTACAATATTAATGGTTTTAAAACATAATGTAATAAGTATTAAGACTCAGGGCATGGATTATTGGTATATTAATACTTGTTCGGTATTGTAAATCCCCCCAGTTTGCCTCCTTTTACTTGAAAAGGCACCTAAGGTATATATTAATATGCTGCTAAAGCAATCCTTGAAACATAATTATGTTACACTAAAAGGAATGGTAACCTACTTAAATTGACCTCTTGTGATCAATTTATCCTGTTCCATGGATAATAAATCAATTATCACATGTTCTTGGATTTTTGTTTACATTTTAATGAATAGTTTCCCCTTGTAAAACAGGCTTTAAATTATGTCTTTCATATTATTGAACATAAATATATAATCATAAAAAATGAAAAAATAAAATAGCATATATTTTTTCACTCTCATCTTCACCCCAAAACAGTACATAATTAATAAATAAAATAGATATTTCATGAAGAAAAATGTTAAAGCTAAAGTTCAGATGTCATTTAGTAAATTATAGAATGATTAAAAAATCCTGAAGCTCTCACAACAAATAAGGCTTTGTGTGTACACGTGAAGAATGCTTCAAGCAGCAGTGTTCACTGCAGTAAATTTGATGTCAATGTACTTTCACATTAATGTACCTGGGTTGATCAATAAAAGAGGTAGATGTCATTAAGACTTCAAAATTTGGCCCTATACCTTTATAAAACAAATACTGTTTCATATAAACGAAGTCTATAATTTGTATTTAACTTGTGCTAAATAAGTTGCATTCTCTGTTATCTTACAAAGCAGCTAAACTGTATATTAGAAATAATTTGGGGTGGATCAGTCGGTGGAGTCCAACTCTTGGTCTCAGTTCAGGTCATCATCTTAGGGTTGTGAGATCCAGCCCCAAGTCGGGCTCCATGCCCAGCACAGAGTCCGTCTGATATTCTATCCCCACCATTTCCCTCCCCCTCTGCTTTTCCTGCTGCATATGCTCTCTCCTTAAAATAAACAAAATCTTAAAAAAAAAAAAAGGAAATGATTTGGATGTTTATAGGTGAAACTAAGGATATTCCAATGAATGAATATATACTCATGTTAAAACATATTTTATTATTTTATTGCCACCAATTAAAGCAAACAACTTAATATATAAAAAATGGAACACTCCTTTTCCACAGCCACCAAAAAAGATCTGATTAATAGATGAGTCGTAGTTTTCCTCAGTGCTAATGACTAAAAAGGTGTAGGATATTTGTTCATAAATATATATTAAAATAAAAATATATATTAAAATAAAATCAGCTATAGCCATATTATACATGAGGTAAAAAAAACTAGAATCACATGTATTTTTATATTTTAAGTTTGATTATATATGTGTGTATGTATGTGCATGTCTACTCACATTGGTGTATGTACATATTTTAATATTAATGCAGTGAGTTTAAACATTTAACTCAAAATTAATTTTAGAGTTACATAAATAATTGACTACCTTAAATATTTATGTACCTAATCAAAATGAATTTATTTATTTACCTATGCTTTATCAATGACTACAAAACCAACTTGTTTAAAACCCATTTTTGAGACAGCAAAAACTATTATCACTCCCCTGAAAAATTGTTTTGAAATTACTGAAATGGAGGGCACCTGGGTGGCTCAGTGGGGTAAGCCTCTGCCTTCGGCTCAGGTCATGATCTCAGGGTCCTCGGATCCAGCCTTGCATCAGGCTCTCTACTCAGCAGGGAGCCTGCTTCCCCCTCTGTCTCTGCCTGCTTCCTGCCTGCTTGTGGTCTCTCTATCTGTCAAGTAAATAAATAAAATCTTTAAAAAATAAAAAAGAAATTACTGAAATGGTTTTCATTTAAAGTAAACTCTAAGATTTATCCAGTTGTTATTGAAATGAAGTGAATGTCCAAATGCATCAAATCAAAATAAAAGAAGTAAACTAGATGATGTAAAAATGGCAAACAATATAGGTGGGATTAATCTACTTTCTTATATAAAACCATGTTATTAGATGGGAAATACTACCTATTTAGATAATAATAAATTTGTTTTCTTAAATAAATAAAATACTAGAGAATATAATTTTCATGGAAGTTTCAAATAATTTAATGTGTGTCCTGCATTGAAAATGAACCAGGCCATCTTCCGTCGAAGAACATGTAGTGGTTATCCCCTTGTCTGGCCTCTGGTCACCTCACAACCTAGAATGGGTACCTCTAGGGGTAATTTCACTTTGTAGAAAAGTCATTGCTTTTCATTTGACCTACAACAACTTAATTCATTTACTAGATTAGACCACAGAATTGGTTAAAATTGCTTTCTTACTTAGAAATTGATTATTCTTTGATTTGATATTTACCAACTATGTACCAAGTCATATGGCAAACAAACCTGTAGGCCCAGTGGAGCTTATGTTATGGAAGGTGCCACTGATTATCCACACCTTATAAATTATTAGAGGAGCTCTCTACTTGGCCATTTATCTAAAGATTAATTCCTTAGCCCTAGATATGCAAAACGACTATCATTGGGAGTTACTGGCTTTTTGAGGTGTTGTGTGTCCTACTTCTCTATTATTGAAAAGAACTATAGTCTTAGGAGTAATAGTCATGAATGAGGTGGACATTTACAGTGGTGCAAAGTCTTCTCATCTTTATAAGGATGATTTTTTTTAAAGATTTTATTTATTTATTTAACAGAGAGATCACAAGTAGGCAGAGAGGCAGGCAGAGAGAACAGGGAAGCAGGCTCCTGCTGAGCAGAGAGCCAGATGCGGGGCTCCATCCCAGGACCCTGAGATCATGATCTGAGCTGAAGGCAGACGCTTTAACCCACTGAGCCACCCAGGTGCCCCAGGATGTTTTTTTTTTCATTTGCATTTGAGTTTTATTAGTAGCCTGTAGATTCCCATAACACATAAACATCCTGTTTAAGATAGTTTAAAGCAGTTTTCACTTGAAGAATGAACTTTTCTGTAATGATTCTATTTCAGTTTGATTTGGGGTTATTATGTCAGTTTGTTTTTGAGATAACACCAAATAAATTATAAAAACTGTGTTTAGTATTTATAATATACAATATTTTGTTAATATATTTCATGCTCTTTATGATTCACTTGCAAAGTTGGATATATTAGAGATGAAGGACATATTATACAATATTAATGGTCTTAAAACATGACATAAAAAATATTAAGACTCAAGAGCATAGATTATTGGTATACTAATACCTGTCTGGTATTGTGAGATTAAGTTTTGAGTAAGGAAGAGTATGGTGAATTTTAGAATAATATACATTAGCAGGAAACAGTATAAAATGTTATTCAGCAAGAACAATTAGAAATAAGTATAAGATGTGTTTTATTTATTCATTTGCTTTTACGTCTGGCTAGTAAAACCACCTAAATTATAACATTTCTTGAGTATATTGACACATTCAGAGGGATCCCAAAGTTGTTTTTTCTTACTCATGCTAAGTAATGCAGTCACTTAAAAATTAAGCTTGACAGTGTTGAATGTGTTATATACAGTTATTTTATGTATTATTCTCTAAATACATGTCCAGTAAAATTTCTTACTCATAAATTTAAGATTTAAAGTCACTGTTTAGGGGCACCTGCGTGGCTCAGTCAGCTGTGCATCTGACTCTTAGTTTTGGCTCAGGTCATGGTCTCAGAGTTATGAGATGGAGCCCCGAGCTGGGCTCTGCATTCATCACGGAGTGTGTCTGAGATTCTCTCTCTCTCCCTCTCTCTGTCTCTCTCTCGCTCTCTAGAATAAATAAATAAATCCTTAGAAAAAAATAAAGTTACTGTTGGAAATTCATGATGGCTATCTAAATACGCATTTTAAAAGGTCCAACATTTTAGCCTGGAAACGCAAAATATATCTTTATATGAAAGCCCTAGCTACTATGAAAGAGTGAGCATTTGACATTTTTTCTTGATTATCTTTCCCAGATTTCTGACAAGTTTATAAAAGCATCTGATGCTTCCCATTTTAGAGATGATGTATAACTTATTTTGTTGTCTATTCCTATAGCTATCATGTGACAAATTAAATTTGCTTTTTAGAGAATATTAATGTCAGCATCTCCAGAATAAATTTAACTTAATTATTTTATATATACGAATTAGCGTATCATAGGTGGATGCAAAATTGTGATAAATTATATGTCTGTGCACCAAAGATGTTACCTGCAGCATGCTTAATATTCATTATGAACTATAAAGTTCTTACACAATAACATTAAAAAACACATGTTAATTATGTGTGCAGTCATTTTTCTCCTTGCTCTCTTTTTCTCTTATTCATTTCTAGTCAGGCTACAAAGTCCTAGACTTGAAGCTTTCAGCAATATCTCCAAAAATAAATTAACTCTTTATTATCTGAAATATCATGGCTCTTATTGTTTATATCCATATTCTTACCACTGCAATTTACCTAAGGATTCCATCTCCAAATTGGAAGGGATTGTTCAGTTTTCCTTTAGAAGTTATTAGGATTAATTCCATTAGACTAACAGCCCTGTTTATTTGGATCACCACAATAAACCAGCTATTATATTCTAGATATTGTCCATATATTCACCAATCAGACTTGATCTCTCATTTACCTCTGATCTCCCACTGTATGCTGTGAAATTCAATACCTGTTATCAGCAAAATATTCTATATCCTCAACATCATCAATGTGTTCTTTCATCTTCTTCCTTAAACTAATCTCCCTTGAGATCAAGCCCCCTTTAAATGGAGCCTCTACACCCTTCCTCTTAAAATCCTTCTCCAAAGATTTATATCGCCTCATGAATATTAAGCATAAAAAGCATGTAGATCCTATCTCTGAGGTGCATAATAAAATGCACTTTAGAGTTTTGCACACAACATCATGTATTAACTCATCTATATAAAATGGTAAAAGTTAAAATTGTCTCGAGTACTAACACTAATGCCACCTACCAGAGAACCTCATGGTTTATTCACTAATGTGTTCTTAGTACCTAAATAGAGTTTGGATCATACTGGGAAAGTAATAAAGATTTGCTTAATTAATATGTAAATTAATGGTTTATGTTCCCACCATGCTCTTCACAATAAATTCTAAATCACTTTTCTTTCCTCCCACCTTCCCCAAACTGCAGCTTTATAGAAGCACATACTTGACTGTCCCATTAGCCTTCATTTTATAGTCATATACTTAACCTCCTGGTCATCCCCTTTATATTTTGAATAATTTATTTCATGGTTTACTGTCTTCATTGAATGCAACATTAATATTCAAGCAGAAAATTCATCTAAGACTTTGCCCTTCCAGTTTCTTCATCCCCTTACTTCTAATAACTTTCAAATTTTGATTTTAAATTTTCTACTCTGTAAGCACCATCTTCCCTCTCTCTAGCTTGTATACTCCAATATTACATTTCCAACAATTCTTTCCAGTGGTATTGGTAATTCAGTGCCTCAACTGTTCGGTTTTATTTTGTTTTTCTTGCCCTTGATAATTGCCTTATGGGTCTCTTTTTACCCAGAGTGAATCCCAATGTCCATCACAATGATCTCTCCTTCCCACCCAGTTTCAATTACATTGGTCCTCCCTTGTTCCATATTTCTTGCCTGTCAAAACCTCAATTCTAATTAAGCCAAATTCTCTACCTACTCTATTCCTGTACCAGATAAGCTGAGCATGACTAGACAAAAGATGAAAATGAAAACAAAAATGAACCATGCTGACTGGTTTCAATTTATATTTATAACATCAACTCACAAGTTGAATCCTACTGTATCTATTTTGTTGATTAACTTTCTACCATATGAGATTAATATTTCATACCTTCCTCTTCTATCTTCAAATCCCTAACAGCTTCCCTAGTCCTTTTTCCTCTGAGATGATGATCTGGATATTTTATTTCACTAAGCAAGTAGAAGCATTCAGAAGAAAACTTTCTAATCTTTCCACAACCAAGTCCATCAGTGATTTAGATAGATAGATAAATAGATAGATAGATAGATGATAGATAGATAGATAGATGATAGATAGATAGATAGATGATAAATAGAAGATAGATAGATTTCAAGTTTTTATAATATACAATGGTCAGATATTACCATTGGAGAAATTTGGTGAAGAGTACCCCTTTAACATTTTGTTCTCTCATTTATCTATTCTTCTCTGGACAAAATGACAAAATGGAAAAACTGACCTCAGAAAAAATAACAAGAGGTAGTACTGACTGCCAGGGACCTAATCAACACAGACATTAGTAAGATGTCAGAACCAGAGTTCAGAATGATGATTATAAAGATACTGGCTGGGCTAGAAAAAAGCATAGAAGATATTAGAGAATGCATTTCTGGAGAAATAAAATCTAAGCAAGTAAAAAAGGCTATTAATGAGGTGCAATAAAAAATGGAGGTTCTACCTGCTAGGATAAATGAGGCAGAAGAGAAAATTAGTGATATTGAAGACCAAATGATGGGTAACAAAGAAACTGGAAAAAGAGAGATAAACAACTCCTGAATCATGAGGAGAGAGTTTGAGAGAGAAGTGATACCATAAAGCAAAACAATATTAGAATAATTGGGATCCCAGAAGAAGAAGACAGAGAAGGAAAGAAGGAATACTAGAGCAAATTATAGCAGAGAAATTCCCTAATTTGGGGAAGGAAACAGTCATCAAAATCTGGGAGGCACAGAGAATCCCCCTCAAAATCAATAAAAATAGATCCACACCCCAACATCTAATAGTAAAACTTACAAATCTCAGAGACAAAGAGAAAATCCCGAAAGCAGCTCAACAAAAGGTCTGTAACCTACAATGGTAGAAAAATTAGATTAGCAGAAGACCTAGCCACAGAGACCTGGCAGGCCAGAAAGGACTGGCGTGATGTATCCAGGGCACTAAATGAGAAAAATGTGCAGCCCAGAATGCTATGTCTAGCTAGGCAGTCATTGAAAGTAGATCACATCTTGGGTCACAAATCAGGTCTCTACTAGTACCAAAAGATTGGGATAATTCCCTGCATATTTTCAGACCACAATGTTTTGAAACTCTCCCTCAGTCACAAGAGGAAAGTTGGAAAGAACTCAAATATATGGAAGCTAAAGAAGATCCTACAAAAGAATGAATGAGTCAACCAGGAAATTAAAAAAAAAAAGTTTGTTTTTTTTTTAAATCGTGGAAGCAAATGAAAATGAAAACATAACTGCTCAAAATCTTTGGGATGCAGCAAAGGCAGTCCTAAAAGAAAGTATGTAGCAATATAAGCCTTTCTCAAGAAAGGTCTCAAATATACAACCTAACCCCACACCTAAAGGAGCTGGAGAAAGAACAGCAAATAAAGTCCAAACCAAGCAGGAGAAGAGAATAATAAAGATTGGAGCAGAAATCAATGAAATAGAAACCAAAAGAACATTTGAACAGAACAACAAAACTAAGAGCTGGTCCTTTGAAAGAATTAATAAAATTGATAAACCCCTGGCCAGACTTATCAAAAAAAAAAAAAAAAAAGGAAAGAAAAAAAAATTACCCAAATAAATAAAATCATGAATGAAAGAGGAGAGATCATAACTAATACTAAAGAAATACAAACAAATACAAACAATTATAAGAATGTATTATAGGCAACTACATGCCAACAAATTAGACAATATGGAAGAAATGGATGCATTCCTGGATGTGTATAAACTACCAAAACTGAACCAGGAAGAAATGAAAAACCTTAACAGACCCATAACCAGCAAGGAAATTGAAGCAGTAATTAAAAACCTCCCAACAAACAAGAGCCCAGGACCAGGTGGCTTCCCAGGGGAATTCTACCAAACATTTAAAGAAGAATTAACACCTATTTTTCTGAAACTGTTCCAAAAATAGAAATGAAAGGAAAACTCCCAAACTGATTTTATGGGGCCAGCATTACCTTGATCCCAAAACCAGACAAAGACCCCATTAAAAAGGAGAATTATAGACTAATATCCCAGATAAACATGGATGCCAATATTCTCACCAAAATACTAGCCAATAGGGTCCAACACTACATTAAAAGATTATTCATCATGAACAAGTGGGATTTATTCCTAGGCCGCAAGACTTGTTCAACATCCACAAATCAATCAATGTGATACAATACATTAATAAAATAAAGAACAAGAACCATATGATACTCTCAATAGATACAGAAAAGCATTGACAAAGTACAGCATCCTTTCTGGATTAAAACACTTCACAGTGTAGGGATAGAGAGTATACACCTCAATATAATCAAAACCATCTATAAAAAACCCAGAGTGAATATCATTCTCAATAGGGAAAAACTGAGAGCTTTTCCCTTAAGGTCAGGAACACAGCAGGGATGCCCACTATTCCCACTGCTATTCAACATAGTACTAGAAGTCCTAGCCTCAGCAGTCAGACAACAAAAAGAAATAAAAGGCATTCAAATTGGCAAAGAAGTCAAATTCTCACTCTTTGCAGATGATATGATACTTTATGTGGAAAACCCAAAAGACTCTATTCCAAAACTGTTAGAACTCATACAGGAATTCACTAAAATGTCAGGCTATAAAATCAACGCACAGGAATCAATTGCATTTCTATATGCCAACAACAAGACAGAAGAGAAATTAAGGAGTCAATGCCATTTACAATTGCACTCAAAACCACGAGATACCTAGCAATAAATCTAACAAAAAGCCAGAGAATCTTTACTTGGAGAACTATAGAATGCTCATGAAAGAAATTGAAGAAGACACAAAGAAATAGAATAAACATTCCATGCTCAGTGTTGGAAGAATAAATATTGTGAAAATGCCTATGCTACCTAGAGCAATCTACAAATTTAAAGCAATCCCAATAAAAATACCATCAACTTTTTTCACAGAAATGCAAAAAAATAATCCTAAAATGTGTATGGAACCATAAAAGATCCCCAATTGCCAGAGGAATGTTGAAAAAGCAAAGCAAAGCTGGTGGCATCACATTCCCAGACTTCAAGCTCTATTACAAAGCTGTAATCATCAAGGCAGTGTGGTACTGGAACAAAAACAGACACATAGATCAATGGAACAGAATAGAGAGTCCAGAAATGAACCTTCCACTCTATGGTCAACTAATCTTCAACAAAACAGGAAAGAATAACTAATGGAAAAAAGATAGTATCTTCACCAAATGGTGCTGGGAAAATTGGACAACCATATGCAGAAGAATGAAACTGGAACATTTCCTTACACCACACACAAAAATAGACTCAAATGGATGAAAGACCTAAATGTGAGAGAAGAATCCATCAAAATCCTAGAGAAGAACACAGGCAGCAATCTCTTCGACCTCAGCCGCAGCAACTTTTTAGAAACATTGCCAAAGTCAAGGGAAGCAAGGGTAAAAATGAACTGTTGGGACTTTCTCAAGATAAAAGTTTTTGCACAGCAAAGGAAACAGTCAACTAAACCAAAAGACAACTGACAGAATGGGAGAAAATATTTGCAAATGACATATCAGATAAAGGGCTAGCATCCAAAATCTATCAAGAACTTCTCAAATTCAACACCCAAAGAAGAAATAATGCAATCAAGAAATGGGCAGAAGACACGAACAGACATTTCTGCAAAGAAGACATGGAAATAGTCAGCAGACACATGAAAAAGTTCCCAACACCACTCAGCATCTGGAAAATACAAATCAAAACACAATGAGATACCACCTCACACCAGTCAGGATGGCTAAAATTAACAACTCAGGAAATGACAGATGTTAGCAAGGATGCAGTGAAGGGAGAACCTTCTAACATTGTTTTTGGGAATGCACACTGGTACAGTCTGCACTCTAGAAAACAGTATGAAGATTACTCAAAAAGTTGAAAATAGAGCTACCCTACAATCCAGCAATTGCACTACCCCAAAGATAAAAATGGAATGATCCAAAGGGACATGTGTACCCCAATGTTTATAGCAGCAATGTCCACAATAGCCAAACTATGGTAAGAGCCTAGATGTCCATTGACTGATGAATGAATAGAGATGTGGTATACCACATCTTATATGGTATATATGGTATATGGTATACCATATACACCATGGAATATTATGCAGCCATCAAAAATGAAATCTTGCCATTTGCAATGCCGTGGATGGAACTAGACGGTATTATGCTAAGCAAAATAAGTCAATTAGAGAAGGACAATTATCATATGATCTCACTGATATGTGGGATTTGAGAAACAAAACAGGATTATAGGGGAAGAGAGGAAAAATGAAACAAGATAAAACCAGAGAGTGAGGCAAACTGTAGAGATTCTTGATCTCAGGAAACAAACCGAGGGCTGCTGGAGTGGAAGTGGGTGGGAGGGATGGGGTGACTGAGTGATGGGCATTGGGGAGGGTATGTGGTATGGTGAATTATGTAAGACTGATGAATCACAAACCTGTAACACTGAAACAAATAATATATGCTAATAAAGTGTATTAGTTAAGTTCAGTGAAAAAAAAGACTTCAGTTTTCTAGGATATATGACTAAGAGTGCACTTGCTGAGTTGCATGGTAAATAGATTTTTTTTGGTAAATAGATATTTAACTTTATAAAAAACTACCCTACTATTTTCCAGTGTAACTATGCTATTTTACATTCCTACTGGTAGTATAGGAAAAAGTTTATATACATTTTTATCAAAATTTGGTACAACTTGTATTTTTTTAATTATTTTAACCATTCTATTAGGTGTGTAATAGATCTCATCATGGTTTTAATTTGCTTTTCTCTAATGGCTAATGTTCAACATCTTTTCATCTACTTATTTTCCATCTATATATCTTTTTGGTGAAATATCTGTCCATATTCTGGCTTATCTTCTAATTGGATTATTCATTTTCTTGCTGTTGAGTTTCTTTTGAAAGTTCTTTAAATATTCTGAGTGCATATCCTTTGTCTGAAATTTGTGTGTGTTTTAGGTTGAGGCTACTTTTGTCTAGTTTTGTTTTGTTTTGTTTTGCTTATAAATTACTGATTATTCCAATACCTTTTGATGAAAATTCAGAAGCAAAAAACACACAAAAATCTGTTCCCTTTATTCTTCCACTAAAACCATACAGTCTTTATTACTATGGTCACATTGTAAGTCTTAAAATCAGACAGCGTGATTCCTTAAGTGTTCTTTTCTCTCTTCCTCCCTCCCTTCCTTCCTTCCTTCCTTCCTTCCTTCTTTCCTTCCTTCCTTCCTTCCTTCCTTCCTTGTTTTGGTTTGCTTTGCTTTTTGCTTTGCATTGTTTGCTTTGCTTTCTTTTCCCAAAATTGTTCTGGCTATTTGAGTTCCTTTGTCTTACTAACTCTATTTTTCTTTCCCAACATCTAAAATCACTTTAGCTAGTTTTCCTGGTAAATAAGTTGCCATATTCCTTGTCTAGTTAATATCTGTAGAATTTTTTCTTTTTTTCCCCTTCTGACCCTCACTAGTGTCTTATGTAGCCCTAGTTATTTTTTCAAGTTTCTCCTAAATTCAATTCCTTATAGACTCTTTTCTAATAATGCAACCTATGTTTTTTTTTCCTCAAAATTTCAATTGGTGATTATTCCCTTCTAATAAGTCTCCTGACCTAGCCTCTGAAGGCCACACTTTTCTTTCCTATTTCCTTTTCCTTATTAGAGTCAGACTGTGAGTTTTTAGGGTCTTAAGCACACAAAAAATTACTGCTCCCACATATAATTAAAAATGAAAAGAAACAGGGGCACCTGGGTGTCTCAGTTGGTTGAGCAACTGCCTTCAGCTCAGGTCATGATCCCTGAGTTCCGGGATCGAGTCCCACATCAGGCTCCCGGCTCCATGGGGAGTCTGCTTAAAAAAAAAAAAAAATGAAAACAAACAATAAAAGATGTGTGTAAAAGTCCATCAAAATTTGATTTATCCCCATGAAAACTTCTTCAATGCTACTCTATTTACATTCAAAATATAAAACTCTTAAAAATTCTCTCTTTCTCATTTTTTTTCCTTTTTCTCCTTCCCCTATATCCTCCTTCCCATTTTGTACAGCTGCTTTGCTGGTGCCTTAGGCACATTCTTTGTCTTTCTATTGGGCAATCCAACACTGGCTTTTATGAATAATTTGTTCTATGTCATAAAGCATTCGTATTTCTGCTCTAGTTGTCTTTATCTTTGTTGTCTTTTTGCCACATCATAATCTCCTGTTTTCTGTACTTTTTAAAATACCCTCTGAAGCCCCTACTAGTTATCTAATGCCATGTTACCTCATCTTCTGTCTAACCTTTTCCCTCATAATCTACTCTTAAATCTTTGCCCCTTTTCAAAATAAGCAATTGCTTTCTGTATTCTCTCATATATAGTTCTGTTACAATTGTTCCATGGATTGCAAATAGTTAAATTCCTCCTTTGTAACTTCTCTCTCCTTAGAAAGATATATATCCTGCAGTGCCTTAATTTAAATAAATGGCTCCATGCAATTTCTTTCCATTCATTACCTTCTGCAATAGGATATCTTTGGCCTTGTCCTCACATAGCTATATTGAATGTGAACTAAAGAAATCTGAGCACTTTTTGAAACTTTCTCTCTTTGGATAGTTTATTAACATCTATAAGATAGAGTGATGAGAAAATTGAACTTAGATGAAAATACTGCATACAAATATTAACTTTTCTGTGGGTGGTAACACCACTCCACTATAATACTCCTTTTTTTTTAATTTTTTTATTAACATATAATGTATTATTTACCCCAGGGTACAGGTCTGTGAATCATCAGGCTTACACATTTCACAGCATTTGCCATAGCACATACCCTCCCCAATGTCCATATCCCTATCCACCCCCCCCTCCCAGCAACCCTTAGTTTGTTTCGTGAGTTTAGGAGTCTCTTATGGTTTGTCTCCTTCCCCATCCCATCTTGTTTCATTTCTCTTCCCAATACTCCTTTTTAATTGTGCAATTTTTACATTAACACTAGATGAGTAAATTCTTTAGTCAATAAAACATTTTGCCCAAATGATTACAACTCTTCACTTTCAAATATATATTTGTTTGTGTTGAGTCAGTCTTTGGTACTCAACCTTTCTCAACAAAGCAAATACATTTTACTGCAGAATTGAAAGAATATTTTCACTGAATACTTAATACCAAATATTTTCCATGCCTACATGTGCACCTCATTTTGATCACATAATGAAGTGTTTTCGAAAGAAGGTTTTAGTCTGACAAAATTAAAGACCCATGTCCATAAACATCTATGCTTCTATATGCAGGTGAGGAAATCCTAATCAGCAGACCCAGGTTACTCTCTAAAACTAACATTAATTAAGATGACTTCCTTCTTTCTGCCCCTTTAGCAAATCTTTGCTGTGTAATTCTACTTCACTGGTACAAGCCTAACATGTGTGAACAAAATGTAGCATTTATACAGATGACACAGAAATATATAATGCTGGATCAGAAGTAACTGAATCTTCTTTCACTGCATATATCTGTAGTTAGGTGACATGAACTGGCACATATTTCTTATTCATGAGTTCTACTGCATGAGAAGGAGGATTCACCTGAATTTCAAACTGTTATAAACCATTAATGTATTCTAGCTTGGAATTAGATAAGCTGATTGTATTGTATCAAAGAAAAAGTTAATGCAATGGCTGCTTCACACACATCAAGCCTTCTCATTTGGATTCCTGCTCCTGTGGCCTGAAACAGTCTTTGTAAATGATCTTTATTTCCCTTTATTTTTCTAAGAATTAAGAAAAAATGAGATTTTGAAAAAGAAATTTAAACTACCAAATTACATTTTTTTCTTCATATAGTCATAGATTTTTTTTTCTTTTGTCCTAATGTGTAGGCTGTTGGAAAGTTCTAAATACAGAGACACAGTCCTATCATGTTTAAACCCTTACCCTTCATCTTTGGTCTGCTTCAGAGGAAAGAAGAACACAGGACCTGTAGCCCTGAACAATGTCTTTTCCTGTATGGAAGTTCTCCAGGGCATTGCACTGAAGTCAGTAGCTTCTAAAGCATCTTTGTGCCTTCTCAAGGCATTTAAAAAACACTATGTAGGATAGCGTCTCATTTGCTTTATATATAACTTGTTTTTCTTTTCCCCTTTGACAGTTTTCTTCATAATACCTTTTTTATAAGTTGATTAATATTTATTCTTTTTTTGATTAATATTTATTCTTGGAAACACTTTATTTTAGTGGCCAAGACTTTTATTTTTTTATTTTTATATTTTTTTAATTTAAATTTTAGTTAATAAACAGTGCAGTGGTGGTTACTCGAATAGAATTCAATGATTCATCATTTACACACAAACACCCAATGATCATCACAACAAGTACTCTCTTTAATACCTAATTCCCCATCCGGCCCATCCCCTACCCACTTCCCTCCATCAACTCTCAGTTTCTCCTCTGTAGTTAAGAGTCTCTTATACTTTGGTTTACCTCTCTCTTCCCCCCTTCCCCTATGTTCATCTGTTTTATTTATCTTAAATTTAACATATGAGTGAAATCATAGGTATTTGTCTTTCTCTGGTTGACTTATTTTGCTTAGCATAATACATTTTAGCTCCATCCATGTGATTGCAAATAGCAAGATTTCATTCTTTTTGATGACTAATATTCCATTATAGATAGATATTATACATATATTTAAAGTATTCCACTAGTATATATTATATACTTTAAATATATGTAATATATATGTATATTCCACATCTTTATCCATTCCTTAGTTAGTGAACACCTGGGATTTCTCCATAGTTTGGCTATTGTTGATATTGCTGCTAGAAACATCAGTGTGCATGTACCCCTTTGAATCTGTATTTTTGTATACTAGTTCTATTTTCAAATTTTAGAGAAGCCTTCAAATTGTTCTCCAGAGTGACTTCAAAACAACAGTAAAGTTCCCCTTTCTCCACTTCTTGCCGAAGCCTGTTGTTTCTTTGTTGTTAATTTCAGCCATTCTGACAAGTGTGAGGTGATATCTCATTGTGGTTTTGATTTGTATTTCCCTGATGATAAGAGATATTGACCATCTTTTCATGTGTCTGTTAGCCATTTGGATGTCTTCTTTGGAAAAGTGTCTATTCATATCTTCTGCACATTTCTCAACTGCATTATTGTTTTTGAAGTGTTGAGTTTGATAAGTTCTTTATAGATTTTGGATACTAACCCTTCATCAGAAATATCATTTGCAAATATCTTCTCCCATTCTGAAGGTTGCCTTTCAGTTTTGTTGGCTGGTTGTATGCTGTTGGAAATTTCTATATACAGAGACACAGTCCTATCATGTTTAAACTACAGTTTCCTTCACTGTGCAGAAGGTTTTTATCTTGATGCAATCCCAATAGTCCATTTTTGCTTTTGTTTCCCTTGCCTTCGGAGACATGTCTAGTAAGAAGGTGCTATGGCCAAGGTCGAAGAGGTTGCTGTCTGTGTTCTCCTCTAGGGTTTTGATGGTTTCCTGTCTCACATTTAGGTCTTTCATCCATTTTGAATTTATTTTTGTATATAATGTAAGAAAGTGGTCCAGTTTTATTCTTCTCCATGTGGCTTTCCAGTTTTCCCAATACCAATTGTTGAAGAGACTGTCTTTTTTCCATTGGATATTCTTTCCTGCTTTCTTGAAGATTAGTTGCTCGTATAGTTGGGGGTCAATTTTTGGGTTCTCTGTTATGTTCTATTGCTCTATATGTCTGTTTTTGTGCCAGTACTATACTGTCCTGATCACTACGGCTTTGTTATATAGCTTGAAAACTGGAATTGTGATGACTCCAGCTTTGCTTTTGTTTTTCAAGATTGCTTTGGCTATTCAGATTCTTTTGTGGTTCCATACAAATTTTCATACAAATTTTAGGATTGTTTGTTCGAGCTCTGTGAAAAATACTGGTAGTATTTTGATAGGAATGGCATTAAATATATAGATTGCTTTGGGTAGTATTTATATTTTAACAGTGTTTGATCTTCCAATCCATGAACGTGAAATGCTTTTCCATTGCTTTGTGTCTTCTTAAGTTTTAGTGTTTTAGAATTTTAAGAGTACAGATCTTTTACATGTTTAGGTTTATTCCTAGATATCTTATGGTTTGATACAGTTACAAATAGGATTGATTCCTTGATTTCTTTTTCTGCTGCTTCATTATTTGTGTGTAGAGGTGCAACAGATTTTTGCACATTGTTTTTATATCCTGTGGCTGATCCTGTGGATCAGCCTAAATATCTGCCTTCGGCTCAGGTCATGATCCCAGGGTCGTTGGATCAAGTACTGCATTGGGCTCCTTGCTCAGCGGGGAGCCTGCTTCTCCCTCTGAATGTGGCTCCACCCTGCAGGTGCTCTCTCTCACTCTCTCTCTGGCAAATAAATAAAATCTTTAAAAAAAAATCCCAATTTTACTGTATAAACAAAAAAATGTCAATGAATTAAATAATTAAAAGTATATGTATATTTCTTAAGTAGAATAAGCATTAATTTGTTTCATAATAATAAAAATGCCCCTAATATTAGATTAGATATAAAACAGAAACAAAATTTTACATACCATATAATCCTTTTGAAAAATAAATATTAATACAAACATAGCTGAGGGAGTAAGAGAGAGAGAGAGAAAATTTTTACATATAAAATGTACATATCAAAACATACTTCTGAGCTAGGTAATTAAGGGTGATTTTTATTTTCTTTGACACACCTTTACCTGTTTTCCAAGTCTTCTACATTATATATTTATTTCTTTTATAAAGAAATAAGCATTATTAAAAATAATAATGCCTTTTTAAAACCCTGTACAATGTTTGAATGAATTTCACTAAGTGCTTCTTGAATATTTGCTTAGTCGTTTTTCCCATCTTCTAACTCTACCTCTGCTTACTCTGTGTAGGTACTTCATCTTGATTGATATGGTATGTGATTTACTATGGCTTCCTCTCTTCCTCTATTTGCTAAGGGAAGCATGAAGGGAAGATGAAATTCACACCTGAGAAGTTATTTCCTTCTGCTTCCTTCTGACTCTAAGCTGCTTACAGTTTGTGCAGGTCACATGAAGCTCTGGGAGATTCTGTCAAAGCTCACCTTTTGAGCAAGAAGTTTAACAGAACTCAGCAGGAGGTTTTTAGACTGTTTCGACTTTTGGATAGCTTCGTTCAATCTAGTTCTACTTTTTCTGCCTGAAGTTCAAGTGGTCTTCATTATTTTTGTGACTTTTACATTAGAGCCTATTATTCAACATATCTAATGCAGCTATTCTTAACTTACACTTCACTATAGAAATATAAAAACTGTAATACATTCTCTCACTATTTCACATCAGACTGTACTCTGACAAACTCTCCCATTAGCATCTTCTTCCTTTTTAACTCATAAAATATGGCAATCAACAAAGCTATTTATTTCTCCTGGGGTATCCATTAGGGAATTGATTTTCTATCACTTTAAATTTTACCCAGTAAAATTCCCCAAATCCAAGAAAGCCAAATCTCAAGGTAAATAAAAAGATCAAAGTATAGACAAAAAGAGTATAGTAAAAAGACATTTTAAACTCATAAATGAAATGGTTTATAAGATTTTAAAGTATTCAGATACTACTGTAGCTATTCGGAGGGGAAAAAAGTCCCTCTTTATTTGTGATTCTATTATTAATTTTAAATGGTTTTCTTTAATACAGAAAAATATAGACACAATAAAATTTACAATTAAATATAAGCTTTTGTGAAAAAAACAAGATGGAAATTCTACCCTAACCTGTGTTCTGATTACTAAAAATGTGAAGTAAGATAATTTTAAATTAAGTTGTCAGAATTTTTTATGTTTATTAGAGCTAACATCTTAATTTTAGGTTAAATATACATTGTAGGAGTATTCTGTTCTATGGGCTTTATGAATATTTTATTATGCACTGAGGCTTTTTGCATAATCTGTGTGGAACTTGAAGGACAATAGCATTATTTTAAAAGTGGTTGTGCTTCCTTCAATGACTTATCAATGATTGAATTAATAGCCAATTATTAATGTATTTTAATGTATATAGATAGTCTACATCTCAACGTCCAATGTATTATATGAAGCTGTCTGCAAAGCTGTTTTAATTCCTGGATTTATGTACAATTTCAAAATATCAACTACTTTCATTTAAGCCTGTAATATTACGCTTCTGTTGATAGAATAGTAAATTTTCTGAGTAGATTCAGAACTGAATTCAAATTCTGTACCTTTGGGCAATGATTTAAAATACTTTTTACTTCTTTTCTCTTTTCTACCTAAGTTATATAAAACAATGAATTTAAAATTGAAAGACTTAGATTTAAATCTTGGCTCCATCCAGTGTTACTAAATGTTTTGATATTGGACTATTTCCTGATTTCTATGAATATCAGCTCTACTTTGTGAAATTAAAATTGTAATATCTATTGCCATAAGAAAACCAAATAAAATAATGAATATAAAAGTGTTTTGTAAATTGTAGAACTTTAACTTTTGCACATAGTACATATATATTTAGTGTCTATTTTTATGCTGAGTTCCCTGTCCCTTAAAATGCCCTTGTCTTAGTTGAAGAGGCAAATACAAGTAAGATTCATTAAAAGAGTCAGATTATATGCAGGCATAGGTAGTATTATAGGAGGGTTGCAGAGTATCAAACCTCTAAGTAACCATGGGAGACTTGGCAAATACATGACATTTGTGGTGGGGTTTAAAAGAGAGAAAAAGAAAACCCGATAGAGGTAAGGTCATGAGCTTCGAATGGGAGCAAGAACTACTGCAGCTATGGAGTAATGCAAAACTGACTTTAGCCACAGTATAGAATATACAACAAAACATGGTGGGAACTGAGGTTTGTAAAGTATTTCAACAGAAGGTAAAGAGCCATGGAGGCCAAGTTAGGAATTTGGATTTTTTCCTTGGTTGAGTAAGGAGCCCCTGGAGGTTTTTAATGGTCCTTCCTCCAGATTATGCCCCATACTGTATACAAATTTTTTTTCTTAAAATCTCGTGGCAGTAGAGGATGCCAGGTTGTTAATTTCTAAGATCTGAAACTCTGAACACAAGTGTTACAGTTTAATGAACTAAGTGTGGGTAAAATGTGGACAAAAAAACATACTTTAAACAATTTGATTGTGGTTATTTAGCAGTGAAAAATTGCACAGTAGTAAAATGTTGACAATCAATGCTAAAAGTTTCTAACAGGACACTACTGATGAAAATGGCTAGATAACCTCTTAATTAATATGATATGCAGGCATAGTACTTTAGGATAATGTACATCCTGACCTCATTGAAATATTGGTAGATGTCCTTCCCAGTATATACATGAATCCAGACAATTCACTTAATATGTACATGCACATGTTTATCTTACAGAGTAAATGCTTTAAAAATATGCTGAATGAATATATGGTAGAGAGGATATTTACCCATTAAGCTTGCATAATTACCACTTTTGCTCATAAAAATGACAGAACTGGCCTAATTTTTGTTAAGCATGACTACAGTTTTCCTACACTAATCATATTAATGCCATACTTGTTTTGATACCCAAGTAATTGGGTTGTTTTTGATGATAGTGAATATAATATGTATATTAACAAATTTGTATATGTTTCATTTAATTTTTTACTTTAATTTGAATGTAATCAACTGATAGTGATCCTAGTCAGCTAACAATTAAGATAAGCACACACCCTAAGTTTATTTTGTTTATTATTTGAAAACATGATTTTAATAAATTTTAAAAGATATTAATAAGAAATTAGGTTTAACTAGGTTCTTAATAGTCTAAATCTAAGAGTATATTGAGTACCTTTACAGTGAAAACTATTCCATTATTAATGCAAAACTGCATATAGCTAAGTGGATTAAGCACTTTTTGTTTTTACTTTCCTTGAATGATATATGTTAACTCCTTTAAAAAAACTAGTGACTTTTAGAATGCTTGGGTGGCTCAGTCGGTTAGACATCTGCCTTTGGCTCGGGTCCTGATCCTGGCGTTCTGGATTGAGTCCCGCTCTGGGCTCCTAGCTGGGTGGGGAGCCTGCTTCTCCCTCTGCTTCCTGCTCCACCCGCTTATTCTCTCTCTCTGACAAATAAATGAGTAAAATCTTAAAAAAAATACATAAAAAACTAATGACTTATGAAATATTTACATATCTGAAACTGAACTATACAAATTCTTAGAAATTATGTCTGCCATCTTTTACCTATAGAACTACTACTTATACTATGTGATTTAAAATTAATCTACTAGAGTTTTTATTATGCTAAAATATATATAACACAAAATTTGCTATGTTAACTCCTTTTAACTATAAAATTTTCAATGACACTAATTATAATTACAATGTTGTGCAACCATCACCAGAATCTATTTCAAATTTTTCAGTCATTTCAAACAGAAACTGTACCACAAATGGTTGAAATTTAGGATTACCATATGATCCAATAACCCAACTTCTAGATATGTACCCAAAAGATTTGAAAGCAGGGATCCAGATACTAGTACACATACAGATTTTTAACTTCTTGAGAAACCACCAAACTTTTCCACAATGACTATACTATTTTACATTCCTGCCAGTAATTTGCAAGGGTTCTTCTAATTTCTCTACACCCTTGCCAACATATATGATTTTCTTGTTTCTTAATTACAGCCATTCTAGTAGGTGTGAAGTGGTATCTTGGGGTTTTGATTTGCACTTTCCTAATGACTAAGGAGGCTAAGCCTCTTTTCATGTGCTTACTGGCTATTTGTATGTCTTCTTTGGAGAAGTGTCCATTTAAGATCTTTTCTGTATTTTTAAATTTTGTTGTCTTTTTATCATTGAGTAATAGTAGTTCTTTATATATTCTGGATATTAATCTGTTGTGTCAACCCTTTAGTTAACCCTGAGAAAGGTTAGAACAAACAAACACAATAATGTGTTAGTAAGGGCTGTTCTGGATCCAGGGGCCAGGGTCTCACACTGGGATCATAAGCTCCCATCTTCAGTACCATAGCTAAGCCAGGCAAGAAAGAATGCCACAACTTTTTCCTACTATTTTCCTGCTTCAGCATTCTCTTGGTTGCTTTATACCTTTGACATTTTTAGAATTCTGACAAAGTTGAATCTGACAGTTTCTGCTTGTTGTTTAATGTTTTCATGAAGAGATGGGTGTTTGGAGCTGCTGGCTCTGCCATTTTGCTGATCTCAAGCACTGTACTATATAGTTTTATATTTAATTAAAGTCGCTGGAATTAATAAGTAACCCTGAATTAGAAGACATTGTACTGAGTACTGTAAGAGATAGATAGGTGGAAAACTGACCCTAAGGGAATTTAGAGACTGATATGACATGCGTATAAATTCCTCTTGTACAAGGTAGTTTATGACCTACACTAAACCAAGTGAGTTGGGAAAGGATTAATAATGATAACTTTTAAGGTGGACGTTGGAGTTAAGTAGGATTTTTATAGTTGGCTATAATGCGGAGAAAAAGTTCAGATGGAAGTGATATCATAAGTATAATACAAGGAATGAGAAATAGGACAGAGAGGAGTCCTGTTTTATGGGTATGTAGGCTATTTGTAGGGTTTGGTGGAGGATTGAAGCAGATGATAATTACCTTTATAGTTTATTCAGAAAGCAATGAAGATAAAAGCTTTTAAGCAAAAGAGTGCTGTGATTAAAACTATTGCTTCAGAAGTTTAGTTTGACGATGATGTGTAAAATGATTTGAGAACACTAAAGCATGTGTTGAATTGAAATGGGTGTATTTTTCTTGGCAGCTGAAAGCTTGTATGTTATGTATGAGTATTTAAGATTATTTCTAATTTGAAAATTTGAAATAAATAGCATAAAAAATCTAGCATATTTTTGAAATATAAAACAAATGAAAGCCATTCTCTGGTGTTTATTAGTTAACAATCTATCACACACTCTACATATATAACATCCAACACAATATAATACATAAAGATTATATTTTGCAATAAAAATTTTGATTGTTTTTAATGAATAAAGATTTTCATAACAATAGCAGGCATATTTTTCCCTATTTTTCCTTTAATATGTGTCTGTTCCACTGACTTTAAAAGCCAATACTGAAATGTGTAGATAATTCAGTACCTTCTGATTAAAGTATTTTAACTCCCTATTTAGAAATAGCTAATATTTCCATTTAAAAAAAATTCCAAAATAATAATTGAGTCTATTATATAGATCTATGTTGGCTAACAATGTGCTTTGTTCGTGGCATGACTTCTAATTTCTTTTTAATGCTCTGCCATATTTTACCTATATTGGATACTTAAATATGTTGCTTTCTGACAGTCAAATATTAAGCAACCTTTTTACTAAAAAAATTCGTCATAGTTATAGTGAAAATAATTCTCTGTGTTAGATCCTTAAATCTTAACTAATCCAAACTACTCTACAAACTAGCCCTATTTCAACCCTTCATGGTGCTAAGCAACATAGTGCAACTACAATAAAAATGCTAAGTATCTCTTCTGCGACCAAGTTTTTTTTTTTTTTTGCCTGTACTTTGTGACTGCCTCCCATCTCCAACAGTTTGTTGCAATACCTAATGAAGACTAAAATAGGTTAATCTGCTCTGAGCGAATGAAAAGGAAAATAATTTCCAACTAGAATTGAGTGACAGATGGCCTTCCATTCTGGGAAGCCATTCAAAACTAGTAGAAGGCACATTTGCTATTGCTTATCACCAATAGTTAATACAGCTGGAACACCCTTTACAGAATGACACTTAGACCTGACCAGTGATATCTGTGTGTAAAAACCATATATCAGGACCTTATCTAGTGGAACCTCAGAAATCACATGTAAGTTACTTACAGGTTCAAGATACTGATCAGGCCTGTGAATTTTACTCTCTGCTTAAAATTTGTCTTCACAATGGAAAAAGATAAGGAAAAGAGAAAATATATATCTCCCCAAAAACCTAGGAGAATACATCATCCAAGTGCTAGAAACCATGAGATGTTTTGTAAAATATAACTCATATAAAACCAGAGCGGAACAGAAACAACAAGGTGAGCTTGTACAATCTTAAATACATATGGACATGCATATGTACATACATATAATAATAACAAAAGAGTTTGGAACTCAGGAAATCCATGTCCAGTCTGTTACTGGCTAAGTTACCTTTCCTTCCTGCAAGCAGCTCTAAAATATTCCATCTAGTAATTAAAATTAATAAGTCAATAAACATGTCTCACATTTGGTCTTTAATCCATTTTGAATTTATTTTTGCGTGTGGTGTCAGAAAGTGGTCCAGTTTCATTCTTTTGCCTGTTGCTTTCCAGCTTTCCCAACACCATTTGTTGAAGAGATTGTCTTTTGTTCCATTGGATATTCTTTCCTGCTTTATTGAAGATTAATTGACCATATACTTGTGAATTCATTTCTGGGTTCTCTATTCTGGTCCACTGATCTATGTGTCTATTTCTGTGCCAGTACCATCCTGATCACTATAGCTTTGTAACATAACTTGAAGTCCAGAATCATGATGCCTCCAGCTTTGCCGCTGCTCCTCCTCCCCTTCTTCTTCTTCTCCTTCCTTCTTTCTTCTTTCTTCTTTCTTTCTTATTTCTTTTCCTCTTCCTCTTCCTCCCCTTCTTCTTCTTCTTCTCCTTTCTTCTTTCTTCTTTCTTCCTTCTTCCTTCTTTCTTCTTTCTCCTCCTCCTTCTCCTCCTCGTCCTCCTCCTCTTTCTTCTTCTTCTTCTTCTTCTTCTTCTTCTTCTTCTTCTTCTTCTTCTTCTTCTTCTTCTTCTTCTTCTTCTTCTTCCTCCTCCTCCTCCTCCTCCTCCTCCTCCTCCTCCTCCTGCAACCCTCAGTTTGTTTCCTACAGTTAAGAGTCTCTCATGGTTTTTATCACTCTCTGTTGACTTCCCATTCAGTTTTCCCTCCCTTCCCCAAAGGTTCTTTGCCCCGTTTCTTATATTCCACATATGAGTGAAGCCATAAATAATTGTCTTTTTCTTATTGACTTACATCACTCAGCATAATACCCTCTAGTTCCATCCACATCAATGGTAAGTATCTTTCTGATGGCTGAATAATATTCTATTGTTTTTATATATTATATCTTTATCTATTCATCTGTCAGTGGACATCTTGGCTCTTTCCATAGTTTGGCTATTGCAGACATTGCAGCAATGAACATTGGGATGCAGGTGCCCCTTAGGATCACTACATTTGCATCTTTGGGGTAAATACCTAGTAGTAGTGTGATTGCTAGGTCATAGGCTAGCTCTATTTTCTACTCCTTGAGGAACCTCCATACCATTTTCCAGAGTGGCAGTATCAGCTTGCATTCTCACCATCAGTGAGAATGTGGGAACCTTTCTGCACATCCTCCCCAACATTTGTTATAAAACAAACTAATAACAAATGTTAGCTAAAATATTTAATCATATTACCATTTAGTTACATATTCCTAAAATAGATTTAAGAGAATTTTAAAACTTAATTATAGAATTTTGATTAATGAAGGTAAGTGACAATATTACATACCAAACTATAAATGATAATAAGAAGGCAATTCTCAACGAACTACCTTATGGGCTTTTATAATTAAGTGAGATAGAATATAAAAAAGCATACATACAAAAAGTATAAGTAATATATTCGACAATGTAGAGGAGAAAACAACAAAATTAACCTGTTAACATATTAGAAAAAAAAGCCTGGAATGCTTAATAGGGAAAGAGAGAAACAGAGAGAGAGAGAGAAGTAGAGATGACAATTTCAGCATCTTTTATGAATTAATTTCAGAAGTGAAATACCACCACTTCTGATGTGTCCTATTGTTCACATACACTGACTCTGGTCCAACATGAGAAGGGAATACCAGAACATCACTGGGGGCTTCTTAGCAGTTGGTTACCTAGTATACCCTCCTGCACCCAATGGTCATGTCACTCTTTTATCTTTTTGTAAGGGATTATATTTTACAATGTTGGAAAGTCTCTGTATAACTAAAAATCTTTTCCAAGATACTACTATTAAGACAACTAGACTCAACCCAGATCTTCTGATATAAGACCTCAGGAAAATAGTATGCCCTGGAAGTCTACTACTGTGTGTAGTACTATTTTCCAGAACACAATATATTCTAATACTACTGAGCTTTTGAAATCATTATGACTATATTTTCCAGTTTCACTTTATACTCTAGACTTCAGTTTAGACTAAGGAGGGTGGTCTACCCTCTGCCATAACTCACTAGTATAAATGCTTCAGACTGACAAATTCTCTCTCTGCTTTTCTGGATTACTATGTTTTGTTTGCAATAATTGTGTATACTACAGAGCCAGACTTGTTCGAATCACATGGAAAGTAAGAGTACTATATTCCCAGTGAAACATGTGGGTCTTATGGCAGCTGGGGATGCCATAACAAAATACCATGGACTGGGTAGCTTAAACAACAGAAATTTATTTCTCACAGTTCTGGACATGGGAAGTCCAAGATCCAGGTTCCAACTGATTTGGTTCCTGGGGAGAGCTCTCTTGCTAGCTTGCAAATGGCTACATTCTCTCTGTGTCACACATGGTGGAGAGAGGGAGGATGCTAGCTCCCTGGTGTCTATTGTAAGAAAATTAATCCTATTAGTTCATAACCCCACCCTTATGACCTCATTTGACCTTTATTATACCCTGACTCCAAAAAGTCACTTCAACATATGAATTATGGGGGTAGTGGGACACATAATTCATCAAATCCTTAACACTTTCTATGAAGAGAAAATGTAGTGCTTGGATTTGAGAATATTACTTTCAAAGGGACTTGGTTTATTTATATTATTTTTCTCAACATTACTCCAGACAGTGAGCTTTTCACATATTTGTGTTCCCAATAAGTAACTTGCTCACAATATATAGAGTTACATCGTTGCTGTTATTTTTAAAATACATATTTCCTTAGTTTCAGATTCTAAAAGAAATTCTTAAGTTTAGTATTACACTTTGCAATTTAAAAAATTTTTCTTTTGGGCGCCTGGGTGGCTCAGTTGGTTGAGCAACTGCCTTCGGCTCAGGTCATGATCCCGGAGACCCGGGATCGAGTCCCATATCGGGCTCCCGCCTCTGTGGGGAGTCCGCTTCTCCCTCTGACCTTCTTCTCCCCTCTCATGCTTTCTCTATCTATCTCAAATAAATAAATAAAATCTTTAAAAAAAAATTTTTTCTTTTAAAGGAAAATTAACAAAATTCATCTGTATAAGATTGGTAATAGTGAAGTAAAATTAAAATAATGAAAATAGCACTACTTAAAGGTAGATGTAGATTTTATTCACTTAACTAGCTCCTTATTAGAGAGACAGATTAATTTTATCTTAATATAAAGAGTACAACTCCATGATATTATATATTTCACTATTATATGAGACCATTGATATATTGTGGTAGATTGAATTAAGCAGTTCTCAACATTCCCCTTCTGGACATACATATGTGCATGCTTTCAATAATCAAATGGGCTATTTGACATTTTTAAAGTAAACCAATTAAATTAATAAAAAAATGTTTTCCTGGATTAATATGAGTTTATGATTTTATTACATTTCAGAAATGCTGTACATCTTTACTATTTTTAAGGAAATTATGTTTTACAACAGAGGTATAAATAAGCTATTGAGTATACTAAATTTAGTAAATAATATAAGATATAGTCAAAGTGTAAAAAACATTCTTAATAAAATATAAAATGACATTACTGTAATGTCTTTGGAGTTCTAGCTAGTATTATATTCAGGTTTTACTAACTTGTACTGTTAATCAGCCTACCTTCCGAAGTCAGTAAAAGAAAGAATTACTTTAAAAGAGTAATTTTAAAAATAAAGGCTGTAATGTACCCATATGTTTGATCCATTTTTCTGTAATTTTATTGCAATTAAAAACCTGACAAAATTATCTTTGTAATTCCATCTGTCAAAATAACTCTGAGAAGTCAATTGCGTAGGAATCTTAATTATATTCCCCATTTTATTATTCTTACTAATGAGTCAAGATATCGTGATATTATTGTCTTAGCAATTGAAACCAAGTTGGAAGATGCTTTTGTATTTTACACTTTTTTATAACAAAGTTTTGAAGCACTTTTTAGCTCTAAGAATGAGTTAAAACCATGACTATTTGAATATATCTATATATCTATATATCTACATATATATCTTCCACTATGTAAATAGAAATAAACAGATAAGACCTTTCCCCAAGGTATAGTCCTTCTGTGTGTGCCTGTTTGTGTGTGTGAGAGAGAGACAGGCAGAGATGGAGGAACAGAGGGAAGTCTGTGCATGAGGTAGTCCATTTGAAATTACAAGATAACAAAGTATTTGACTCAAACACTTTTGAAGGCATAAGAGCACAAGATGGTTAGACAAAATATGACAGTTGAAAGTTAACTTAATGGAGTTCTAAAACAACACAAATTATTTGTTGTTAATTTGTTAATTGAAACCAACTTTTTTCCTATGAAAAGGTAAGTCATGGAAAAGTTGTAAAAATATATTTTAATAGTATTTTAACAGTTTCGATTATTACTATACTTTTATTTTTTCCCCAAATATGCTTATTTTATTTTTTTCACTGTTACAAGATTAATTGTTCATGTACCACACCCAGTGCTCCATGCAATATGTGCCCTCCTCAATACCCACCACCAGGCTTGCCCAACACCCCACTCCCTCCCCTCCAAAACCCTCAGTTTATTGCTCAGAGTCCACAGTCTCTTCATTCATGGCCCCCTCTGATTTCCCCCCATTCACCCTTCCCTTCCTTCTCACAATGCCCTCCATGTTTTCCTCACATAAGTGGGACTATAAGATAACTGACTCTCTCTGCTTAACTTATTTCACTCCGCATAATCTCTTCCAGTCCCATCCACATTGATACAAAAGTTAGGTATTCATCCTTTCTGATGGAGGCATAATATTCCATTATATATATGGACCATATCTTCTTTATCCATTCATCCGTTGAAGGGCATTTTGGTTCTTTCCACAGTTTGGCTATTGTGGCCATTGCTGCTATGAACATTGGGGTACATGTGGCCCTTCTTTGTACTGCCTCTGCTTCTTTGGAGTAAATACCCAGTAGTGCAATTGCAGGGTCATAGGGTAGCTCTATTTTTAATTTGTTGAGGAATCTCCACAATTTTCATTATTACTATACTTTTAAGTAGTCATCTGAAATTCTTACAGTTTGAAATATAGCTACTAACAAAATTTGCAATCTTGAACATTTACTTTAAGTCACATTATCTTCTATAAATTTTAAGTTTTTGTGAGCAATGACATGGAATCTATACTAGTTTCTATTGAAAATTTTGAATCTAAGAAATTAATTTTTTAATAAAAGCTTAAGTTTATAACTTTTTGCTGTGATTGAAAAGAAAGAACTCAGATACCCTGTTTTGCAGATTTAGGGCTGGGAAAATTAGTTGGAAATGCTAAATGTATCAATCATTTAAAGGTCATTTGAAAGTTTGATATTTTGCCTTGAAGATCACGTAACAAGTTTAGAATGGACCAGTTCATTCTTCATTGAGACAAAGTTTAGGGTAGTTTGTTTTATAATAAATAATAATAATAGTAATAACAATAGTGATAATAATAACTCATTACAGTCTCAAGTGCCACTTTATGCCATATTTTGCTACTGTTGTCCTTGGTTTCTTGATAACTTCTTACCTGTGACTGAGATGGCCTATATCACCTGCTTAATATCCCAGAAATGTTATAAAGCCTTTTGTAGTTTGTAGATTAGGATCAAATTTAGCATAATATTGAAGATACTTTGAAAAACTTATGATATTCTATAAGAGAAGAACCTGTGACACCAATTACTCTACCATCTACAAACAGAATGAGTTTTTGAATCATTTTCAAACTTTTCTGAAATCAAATGTTTCTCATATCAATAAAGCTTGATTATGTTGTTATATTGTTCATTTAGCTTTTTTCTGTCATTGGTAAACAGTATTTATTGTGTACTAAGACAGTAGGGTGAGGTCAGGAAGCCCTTCACATACTGTTTTTATTCTCCAGTGTTTAGAACATGATGTAGAACAGAAGATAATAAAGACACTACCTTAGTTTCCTGAGCATAAGGCATCTACTAACATCACAGTAATAATGACTTTGGAACAAATATAAATTTATCATAAACTCTCACCCATATCACATGCAAGAAAATAGAAGAGATAATAAAATAAAAGGAATAAGTGAAACTCAGGGGGAGATTTTATGGGAGGGCTGGGAGATTTTATGACTGATTTAACACTCTCTCCATCTTCTAGCTGAAATTCCCAATGAATAAGTGAATACTGCTTTAATGGTAATATAATACCATTATATGCATGAATAAATATGATGGAAATAATTGATATGTTATTCTATCAAGTCCAATTACATGAATATTATCAACTGACCAAGAAATCTAATTGATGATCACAGAACTTAATACTGAAGCTCTTCCTAATATGTTTCAAATTGGCATTGCATACATGACCATACCTCATTTACAATTTATGGGAACAAAATGCTTGGCAGTATTTATATATGCATGCATATGTACACACATATGTGTGTATACATACAAAAATATAACCTAATATATGTAAATAATTTATAAAAAAGATATGCAATATATCAAACTCTTCTTTGTATCCTTTAAATTTGGGTAACTAGACACTGTAACTTTCCAGCACCACATTCAGTACTTCCTCTAGAGTAGTAAAAAAACTCCACAGTGGGCTTTGTCTCTCCTGTACAATGATGTATTTTCAAAACCCAGCACATCCCTTGGTACATGGGAAATACTTAGTGGATCACCCTCATCTGAACATCTTCTATTTTGAATATCACTGTCAGCCATTTTAAAACTGTGCTCCATGGGGTCACAAAAAGTTTGAGAAGGTGACTTTGATATAACTTTTGTGAAGCAAATAGAGGGAGAAAGACACCCACATTCTTCACACGGTTCTAAGGCCTCCGACTCCATCTGTTGCTATTGTCCCAGATCCTCTCTTCAGTCCAGATGCCACTGACCTCTCTGCTTCTCCCCCTAATAAGCCTATAGCTCAGCAACCTTATCCTATCTGGAAATCACTTCCTCAGATATGCACATGGCCTATTGCCTCACTTCATTCAAATCTCTACTTACGAATCACCTTATCATAGAGAACTTCCTGACTACCTACTTAAATAGTATATTGTGCTACTTTTGTTTTTTTATTGTACCTATGATAGTAAGGTACAATAAGTACCTTAGTACTTATTGTATATAGTACTTACAATATATTGTAAGTACTTACAATATATTTATTGTAATACATACATTTATTGTAATACATACAATATATAAGTACTTACAATATATTGTATATAGTACTTACAATAAGTAAGTACAACTTAGTACTTACTAAGATAAGTAAGATATCTTAAATATTTTGTTGTCTCATGCACACAAACACAAGAATGAGAGCTTTATTAGAAGAATTTATCAGACTTATACTGAATGTCTCACTGCTTAGATTATTTTGTAGAAAATAGGAGATCTTCAAAAAGCATTTGTTGAATGACTACATGAAGAAGTGAGTTCTTCACATCCATATCAACCAATTATTGTTTTGTATTTTTCTATTTAACACAATGGACTTTTTAATTAACATATAATGTATTATTTGCTTCAGAGGTATAGGTCTGTGATGAATCATCAGTCTTACACAATTCACAGCACTCACCATAGCACATATCCTCCCCAATGTCCATAACCCAGCCATCCCCAACCCCCAGAAACTGTCAGTTTGTTTCCTGAGATTAAGAGTCTCTTATGGTTTGTCTTCCTCCTGATCCCATTTTATTTCATTTTTTCCCTCCCTACCCCCCACAACTCCCACCCTGCCTCTCAAATTTTTCATATCAGAGAGATCATATGATAATTGTCTTTCTCTGATTGACTTATTTCACTTAGCATAATACCTTCTAGTTCCACCTACGTCATGCAAATGGCAAGATTTTGTTTCTTTTGATGGCTTCATAGATGGCTTCATATACCACTCTTTTTTATACATTCATCTGTTGATGGACATGAAGGTTCTTTCCATAGTTTGGCTATTGTAGACATGTGTCCCTTCGGATCACTACATTTGCATCCTTAGGGTGAATACTCAGTAGTGTGATTGCTGGGTCATAGGATAGCTCTATTTTCAACTTTTTGAGGAACCTCCGTACTGTTTTCCAGAGTGGCTGCACCAGATTGGATCCCCACCAAGAGTGTAGGAGGGTTCCCCTTTCTCTGCATACTTGCCAACATCTGTCATTTCCTGACTTGTTAATTTTAGCCATTCTGATTAATGTGAGGTGGTACTCACTGTGGTTTTGATTTGTATTTCCCTGATGCTGAATGATGTTGAACACTTTTTCATGTATCTGTTGGGCATTTGAATGTTGTCTTTGCAGAAATGTCTGTTCATGTCTTCTGCCCATTTCTTGATTGGATTATTTGTTCTTTGGGTGTTGACTTTGATAAGTTCTTTATAGATTTTGGACACTAGCCCTTTATCTGATATGTCATTTGCAAATATCTTCTCCATTCTGTCAGTTGTCTTTTGGTTTTGTTGACTGTTTCCTTTGCTCTAACACAATGGACTTTTATGTATACTATCTTTGTAACTAAATAACTAAATCCCTGTGTCTGAAAAAATTTTAAAATAAGAACAACTTCGATTTATTAAAGTCTGTGATAGTAAGTAGTACAAGTTCTCAGTATGTTTTTGATGCTACTGAAAATAATTCCATACATTATTAAATCATCTTACAAAAATAAAATTAAAGTAGTTATAAAATCATCCTTGTATCCAAATATTGCCTAATCTATTTGCAAGGATAAGCACAATTTTTTGTAGTGCCAGTAGGCTTTGATAATAATTTATATTATTTATTTTGCTAGAAGACTCATATAAACCTGAATTTTGCATTGTGAATCACTTTCTCCAAATTAAATTCCCCCACAGAGTTACGCACAAAAGCACCAAATCAAGTGGATAGAATCTAGGAGTTAGGATGATGCAAAGTTCTGACTGGATGCAAACTGAAACAATAACCAGCCCTCTTGGGTATGTGAGAAAAGAGAGAGGAAATTAAGGGAGAGGGTACCAAAAAGGTACTCTCATTAGTAGAAAATAATTCTAGTAATCAATTTTAACATGTAAAAGAGGAAATAGAGCCAGACAGGGAAATAGCAGAGGTTGCTGAGGGCAGTCGTATCTTCATATTTTTATGAACTCAGGACTTAGGGAAACAGTGACGTTATACATGGCTTTGACCCTCCAACACGTGTTGGCCTACATGCTAGTGAATCTGCTGTATTTATTGTCCTGGATGCTGATAAATTAAATTAGTAACTTCACTTTCTGTAAGGAGAAATGAAGAAAAGGAGTTGTCTTTCTGCATTAAAAGATAATGTGGTCACGTTATTCAATAAACTATAATGATAAATATAAAGTAGGAAGTAGTAAGCTCTAAGAGAAAATAAGGCTTTGTAATCCTGTAGGAATATAGAAAAAGTCCTGACTTTTTCTGGAGTGACAAGGAAAGACATAACAAAGAAGGTAGGGCTAGAGATGGGCCTTTAAGTTTGAGTAGAATTTGGATTGCCCAGGGCCCAGGAAGGCATTCATTCTAAGATGAGCAAATATGAACCTGGAGCAGAAATATGCAAAGGACCGATGAGTAGATAAGGTTAGCTAAACTGTATTGTTCTCACTATTTATTTTTTCTCTGATATGTATTATATTAATTTAGTTAATAATAAATTATTCAATTCTATCTTACATATTTGTAAAGAGAAATATATATTTAACATATTTTTGTTTAAAATTATTTTTGAATGATTATATATACACGTTACAGAGTTAAGAAGAAATAAAATGGTGACAGAAAAAGACAAGTTTTTCCCTCTTCCTCTCCCCCAACTATGCAGTTGTTATATTTCTGGAAATATCATAGAATTGCTTTATATAAAAATTTTCAAAAATAGCCATATAATTCTCTATTGATTCTATAGCAATGATAAACACATACAAATATATATGGACTAGATATATTTTCATCTCCTATGGTTATTTTACAGAAACTGTTGCCAGACAGCATCATTAACTTGTCCTTATTATTTTTTTAATTACTTTTTTTTCAGTTTCAAGTTTTTATATAAATTCCAGTTAGTTAACATACAGTGTAATATTAGTTTCAGGTATCGGATTTTGTGATTCATCACTTACATACAACACCCAGTGTTCATCACTAGTGTACTCCTTAATGCCATCATCCATTTATCCAATTCCCTGTCTATTTCCTCTCTAGCAATCCTCATTCTCTATACTTAAGTGTCTGTTTTATGCTTTGCCCTCTTTCTTTTTTATTCCCCCTCTATTCATTTGTTTTATTTCTTAAATTCCACATAAGTAAAATCATATGGTATTTGTCTTTTTCTTACTGACTTACTTCACTTAGCACAGTACTCTCTTGCTCCATCTACATTGCTGCAAATGGCAAGATTTCATTCTTTTTTGTGGAGATATATATATATATATATGTCTATATACATGTCTTTAGATACATATATCTATATATGTACGTATGAGGTATATATATAAAATCACAGCTTCTTTATCCATTCACCACTTGATTGACCTTTGGGCTCTTCCCATAATTTGGCTATTATTGATAATGCCACCATAAACATCTGGATAAATGTATCTCTTTGAATCAGTATTTTTGTATCCTTTGGGTAAGTACTTAGTAGTGTGGTAGCTGGATCATAGTGTAGTTCTTTTTCTCATCTTTTTGAGGAACCTCCATACTGTTTTCAGAGTGGCTGTACCAGTTTGCATTCTCAACAACAGTGGAAAAGGGTTCCCCTTTCTCTGCTTCCCCTCCAACACCTGTTATCCATAGTTGTCGATTTTAGCCATTCCAACAAGTGTGAGGTGATATCTCATTGTGGTTTTGATTTGTATTTCCCTGATGATGAGTGATGTTGAGCATCTTTTCATAAGCCTTCCATCTGTTTATCTTCTTTGCAAAAATGTCTATTCATGTCTTTTGCCCATTTTTAACTGGATTATTTGTTTTTTGTGTGTTGAGTTTGTTAAGTTCATTATAGATTTTGGATACTAACCTTTTATCAGATATGTCATTTATAAATATCTTCTCCCATTCCAAAGGTTGCCTTTTAGTTTTGTTGATTGTTTCTTTCACTGTGCAAAAGATTTTTACCTTGATGAAATCCCAGTAGTCCATTTGTTTCTTTTGTTTCCCTTGCCTTCAGAGACATGTCTAGTAAGAAGTTGCTATGGCCAAGGTCAAAGAGGTTGCTGCCTGTGTTCTCCTCTAGAGTTTTGGTGGTTTCTGGTCTCACATTTAGGTGTTTCATCCATTTTGAATTTATTTTTGTATATGATATAAGAAAGTGGTCCAGTTTCATTCTTCTGCATGTGGTTGTTCAGTTTTCCCAACATCAATTGTTGTAGATACTGTATTTTTTCCATTGGCTATTCTTTCCTGCTTTGTTGAAGATTAGTTGACCTCACTACAGCTTTGTAATATAGCTTGAAAATTGGAACTGTGATGCCTCCAGGTTTGCTTTTCTTTTTCAAGATTCAGGGTCTTTTGGCATACAAATTTTAGGATTGTTCTGGCTCTGTGAAGAATGCTGGTGGTATTCTGATAGGAATTGCATTAAATCTGTAGATTGCTTTGGATAGTATATACATTTTGACAATGTTTGCTCTTCCAATCCATGAACATGGAATATTTTTCCATTTCTTTCAATATTTTTCATAAGTGTTTTAGAGTTTTGAGAGTATAGATCTTTCACCTCTTTAGTTAGGCTTAGTCCTAGGTATCTTATGGGTTTTGGTGCAACTGCAAATGAGATTGATTCTTTGGTTTCTTTTTCTGCTGCTTAATTACTGGTGTATAGAAGTGAAACAGATTTTTGCACATTGGTTTTTTATCCTGTGACTGTTGGATTCGTGTATTCTAGCAATTTTTGGTGGAGTCTTTCAGGTCTTCTACATAGAGTATCCTGTCATCTGCAAAGAATAAAAGTTTGACTTCTTCCTTGCTGATGTTGATGTCCTTATTCTTGTTTTTTGATTGCTGAGGCTAGGATTTCTAGTATTGTATTAACAGTGATAAGAATAGATGTCACTGTTTTGTTCCTGACCATAGGGGAAAAGCTCCTATTTTTCCCCATTGAGGATGAAATTAGCTGTGGGTTTTTCATATATGGTCTTTATAATATTGAGGTAAGTTCCCTCTATCCCTACTCTGTTGAGAGTTTTTATCAAGAATGACTGCTATACTTTGTCAAATGCTTTTTCTGCATTTATTAAGAGGATCATGTAGTTCTTATCCTTTCTTTTATTAATGTGATGTATCACAATGAAGGATTTTAAAATAATGAGCCACTGTTGAAACCCTGGAAGAAATCCCACTTGATCATGGTGAATGATTCTTTTAATGTACTGTGGATTCAGATTGTTAGCATTTTGTTGAGAATTTTTGCATCCATGTTCATCAGGGATATTGGCCTATAGATCTCTTTTTTAGTGGATTCTTTGTCTGGTTTTGGAATCCAGGTAATGCTGACCTTGTAGAATTATTTTGGAAGTTTTCCTTCCATTTCTATTTTTTTGAAAGTTTGAGAAAAATAGGTATTAACGTTTCTTTAACTGTTTTGTAGCATCCCCCTGAGAAGCCATCGCCCCTGGAATTTTGTTTGTTGGGAGATTTTTGACTGATTCAATTTCTTTGCTGGTTATCTGTCTGTTTAAGTTTTCTATCTCTTCCTATTTCAGTTTTGGTTTTTATGTTTCTAGGGATTTATCTATTTCTCAGCACAGTTTGTTGTCATATAATTTTTCATAATATTCACCTATGATTGTTTGTATTTCTGTGGTGTTGGTTGTCATCTCTCCTCTTTCCTTTGTGGTTTTATCTATTTGGGTCTTTCTCTTTTCTTTTCATGAAGTCTAGCTAGGTATTTATCAATTTTATTAATTCTTCCAAGAACCAGCTCCTAACTTCATTGATCTGTTCTGCTGGTTTTTGTTTGTTTGCTTCTGTATCAGTTATTTCTGTCCTAATCTTTATTATGTCTCTTCTTCTCTTGGATTTAGGCTACATTTGCTTTTCTTCTAGCTTCTTTAGGTGTAAGGTAGGTTATGTATTTGAGACTTTTCTTGTTTCATAAGGAAGAACTTTATTGCTATATGCTTTCCTGTTATGACGGCCTTTGTGCCTTTGCTGCATCCCAAAGGCTTTGGACTGTTGTGTTTTCATTTTCATTTGTTTCCATGTATTTTTCATTTATTTTTTCTTTAATTTCTGGTTAACCCATTCATCTTTAGTAAGATTTTTTTAACCTCTACATATGTGTGGTCTTTTCAAATTTTTTCTTGTGGTTGACTTCAAGTTTCATAGTGTTGTGGTCAGAAAATATCCATGGTATATTCACAACCTTTTTGTATTTGTTGAGGCCTGATTTATGACACAGGATATGATCTGTTCTGGAGAATGTTCTTTGTGCACTGGAAAAGAATGTGTATTCTGCTGCCTCTAGAATGAAATGTTCTAATATATCTGTTAAGTCTATATATCTGTCCTTCAAAGCCATTGCTTTCTTATTGGTTTTCTGCCTAGATGATCTGTCCACTGTTGTAAGTAGGATGTTAAAGTCCCCTACTATTATTGTAGTATTATCAATGGGTTTATGTTTATTATTAATTGTTTTACATATCTGGGTGCTCCCAAGCTGGGGGCATAAATATTTACAATTGTTATATCTTCTCGTTGCTTCTTGTTCCCCTTATTATGATATGGTGCCCTCCCTCATCTCCTGTTACACTCCTTGGTTTAAAATTTAGTTTGTCTGATATAAGTATGGCTATTCTTGCTTTCTTTTGACATCTATTAGCATGATAGATGGTTCTCCATCCCCTCTCAATATGCAAGTGTCTTTTGGCCTTAAAGGAGTCTCTTGTAGGCAGGATAGTTGGGTCTTATTTTTTATTCATGTTGATACCCTATCTTTCTATTGGAGCATTTAGTCCATTTATATTCAAAGTGATTATTTATAGATATGTTTTTAGTGCCATTGTTTTACCTGTAAAGTCATTGTTTTTGGAGATCTTCTCCAATCCTTTCTAGTTTGTCACCTTTGGTCTTTCTTTCTCATTCATGAGTCCCTTTTAATATTCCTTGCAGGACTGGTTTAGTGGTCATGTATTCCTTTAGTTTTTGTTTATCTGGGAAACTCTTTATCTCTCCTATTCTTAATGTTAGTCTTGCAGGATAGAATATTCTTGCCTGCATATTCACATTTAGCCCATTGAATATATCATGTCACACTTCTGGCATGTCAAATTTCTATGGAGAGATCTGCTGCTAACCTTATTTGTCTTCCCTTGTAAGTTAAGGACATCTTTTGTCTTGCTGTTTTTAGGGGTTTTTTCTTTATTTATATATTTTGCAAATTTAACTATAGTATGTTTTGGTGTCGATCTGCTTTTGTTGATTTTGATGATAGTTCTCTGTGCCTCTTGGATTTGGATATCTGTTTTCTTCCCCAGATTAGAGAAGTTTTTAGCTATAATATTGTGAAGTAAACCTGTACCCTCTCTTCTTTCCCTCTCTTCTTCTTCTGGGACACCCATGATATGGATGTTACTGGGCTTTATGGAGTGACTGAGTTCCCTAAGTCTACTTTTGTGACCCAAAATTTTTCTGTCTCTCTTTTGTGCATCATTATTTTCCATATTTTTATTTTCTATATCATTTATTCATTCCTCTGCTTCTTCCATCCTTGTGATCATTACATCCAGTTGGTTTTGAATTTCAGTTACTGTATTTTTCATTTCAGCCTGTCTTGTTTTGAGTCTCTTATCTGTGTGATAAGGGTTTCCCTGGTGTCTTCTGTGCTTTTCTCAAGTCCAGCTAGTATACTTATGATTGTTGCTTTAAGTTCTGAATTAGGCATATTACTTATATCTGTTTTGATTAGGTTCCTGGTCATCCCTTTTCTTGTTTTTCCTTTTGGAATGAATTCCTCTGTCTTGGCATTTCATCTAGGTCTCTGTCTTTTTTAGCGTTCTAGGAAAGCCTGTTATGTTTCCTGATCCTGAGAGGAATGGTTTTATGGAGAAGATATCATATACTTTGCAGGGCCTTGTGCTTTAGGAAGTATCTCTTGTGTATGCTGCATGCAGTCTGCAGCTGTGTTTTGACTGCTCAGTCCTCAAGTCAGTCCTTTGGAGAGTTTCTCCTTGCCTTCAGTGGGGAGTGTTTGGATCTTGGCCAGAGTGTGTGAGTTTTAACAAGGCATACTTTGGTATGCTTGTTAAAAGAGACCTGATACTATTTCTGTTAGAGTTGAAGCTTTGCAGAACTCTATGGTCAATAGACATGTGGGTGCAGGATTTTGTGCTGGTTTTCTGGGAGAGGGGTCCATTGTGCTGGTTTGCAGGCACACTTGCCAGTGATAAGGATTACCAGCCAAATGTGGGGGATATGAGAGTGTGGGGCTTGGTGTAAGAAGATTTATTAGCCAATGTTGGTGCTGCATTATTTACTGTACTTTATGCTGAAGTGCGAGGGAGAGAAATGGCACTAACCAGCTCTTATGTCTCAGGAGAGGCAATTCCACCTCTCCCAGATGAGCTCCAAAAAAGGGAGAACTTCCTCTCCCATCTCTCCGATGATATCCCAAGTAATCTTCCATCCACAAGCTACCTGCCTGCCTTCTCTAGAGGAACACTGCAGAACCTTTAGGTCTCTATACCAGCCATTACACAGACCTCTAAAACTCCAGTCTTTGAGCTATGATGGTTACAAAAACTCATGAAAATCCACTCCTTTCATTTTCCCAGTCAATGGCTTGGGAAAGTGTTTTCCTTGTGAAATCCCCTGGGTGCTCCTCTCTCTCTTTCCTTCCCCTCACTCTCTTCTGTCCTCAATCAGAGCTCCCTCCCCTCCATAGCACCTGCAACCCATTTCTACCCCAAACTACACCTCTGCATCTCCTACCTTCTATGATGTGGCCTCTTCTCTCCCTTGTTGTGCAGTTTGTTCTGTCAGTCCTCAGACTGATTTATTTGGTATTCAGAATAATTTAATATTTATCTAGCTGTGTTTGAAGTATGAAGCAAGCCTAGTGTTCTCCTAGTACTCTGACATCTTAGCTCCTCCTCCCTATTATATTTTAATATAATGATTTAAAAAGACTATTTTATAATATGTATATTTATATCTTAGCTTAGAAGTACACTGAAACCCACGGAAAAAAAACTATGGTATATGTTAGGTAAATGGTAAAATCAAAATCTCATAAAACGCCTTAATTTTAAACCTTTAAAATACTAAAGTGTTTACAAAAGAAACAAAATTGTTTGTTATAATACTTCAAAGACAGAAATATCTTTCTGTTTGAGAGACATATCACACTGTTTGGGAAAAACCTTGCCTCCAAACAGCTGTTTTTAAAATCTTCTTAACTTGAGAAAAGCTCAAATTTTCACATTTCTTTAGGAGATAAAACAGGTTTTAAATGATGCATTTACAACTTGTAAAATTGGGAAGAATAATTTAGAATATGTATATAATTACAGTTGTTTAATAAGACATAGTATAACACTTGTCTTCTTAATATGCCAGTTAAATATAGTTTCCAGTTATTTTTCTGCCCCTAGGTATAATGTATATACACACACAGATCTAAGACTATATCAAAAAAAATTATTTTTTGATAAAAGAAAAACAAAACAAAGCATTATAGAACATTTTTAAAATTGATTCTGAGATCTGAGCATACTTATTTTTCATGGGGATCCCAATGTGAGGAAATAGAACATCTAAAGATCATCTGTTCAATGTCATGATGGCCTTGTTAATTGGTCATGCATTATATTCACTCACCTATTCATCACCCATTCATTCATTTAGTGTATTCTAAACTGCCACCATATGCTAGACATTGTAGCTTGATATTCAAACCCCTTTGCACCTAGCCCTGAACCCTGTCCTTATTTCTACTAAGGCAATGATATTACCAAATTTTCTGCCACATTCACTGCCTGTCTACCTCATCCTCAACTGAATTGGATATCCTGCAGGAGAGAGGCAGGCTGAATTTTGGATCCAGTACCTTGGTTAGTGGCCCATGCTATCTATGCTTTAGCCTTAAACTAATATTCTGATAAATCAAGTTAACTTTAAAGCAAACAGGTTTGATAAGTAAGTTAAATTGTGTCTCATATTTCTGGATTGAGCTCTCTAACTACTCACTCTAACATGCCACTGTTCACTTTCCCATCTTTAGCTCTCTCTTTTGCCTGAGTCTGGAATCATAATCCTGGTCAATTCTGGTTTTGCTACTTGACCTATATTTAATGTCTCAATTAAACATATTTTTGACACTGCGAAGAAGGGATAATATTGAGATCTGCACATGTTTAAAAAAAGATATGCGCAGGGGCACCTGAGTGGCTCAGATAGTTAAGTATCTGCCCTCAGCTCAGGTCATGATCCTGGGGTCCTGGGATTGAGCCCCACATGGCTCAGTGGGAAGCCTGCTTCTCTTTCTTCCTCTGCCTCTCTCCCTGGTCATGCTCTGTCTCTGTAGCTCTCTGTCTCAAATGAATAAACAAAATCTTAAAAAAAAAAAGATATGCATAGAAGATTGACATTCCTTAACCACACAGTCTTTAAATTCTAATAAATGGTATTAACAGCAGTATGTAAGTAAGAAAAACTGTGCTAAATGCCTTAATAGAAGAACTATATATAATTTGAGCTGGTTGTAAAAAACATTCCAGTGTGGGGGAAACTCTATTTTAAATACTTACATTTCACACTACTGAGAATTAGCTGACTGAAATGGAAGAAGGAAGGGGTCATAAGCCTAGGAAGTTGAGATGATTGTACTATAATCTACAAATAGATAATTAGTGGCATAAGTGCCTAAGTTGTTTCAAAGGGTTGTTCCAACCCTTTTATATAATATAAAGTCATCCATACAAATAATTGCTATGAGTACTTGATAGAACAAATAGACATAAAATCACTAAAGATGTAGAAAACTTGAACAATACTATCAAGCAAATTCCTTAATTGAGATTTATAGACACCACACCCAAAAGCAGTAGAATACACATTCTTTTTGTTTACATGGAACATCACCAAGTTAGACTATATGTTGGGCCATAAAACAAGATCAATAAATTTTAAATGATTTAAATCATACAGAGTGTGTTTCCTGTATAAAACTGAATTAAAGAGAAATCAATAACAAAAAAAAATCTGGAATCTCTCCAAATATTTTGAAATGGAAAAAAAAAACACATTTCAAATAACTCAGAGGTCAAAGAAGGAATCACAAGTGAATTAGAAATAATCTAATTAGTTAAAGGAAGAGCATATCAAACTTTGTGGGATAAAATATAATAAGGTTGCCGAGTACAAGGTCGGTATGCAAAAACAATCTTATTTCTACATACTAATAACATAAAAATATAGCAAAGTTTTAAAAAATATCTATCTGGGGCACCTGAGTGGCTCAAATCTTTAAGCGTCTACCTTCAGCTCGGGTCATGATCTCAGGGTGCTGGGATTGAGCTCCACATCTTGTGTTGGGCTCCCTGCTCAGTGGGGAGCCTGCTTCTCCCTCTTCCTCTGCCCCTCCCCCTACTCATTCTCTTTCTCTCTCTCTCTGTCTCTCTCTCAAATAAATGAATAAAATCATCAAAAAATTAATAAAAATAAAGCTATCCGTAATGTCTCCAAAAAATGGAAAGTTTAGGTATAAATTAAAAAAAAATAAATGTGCAGAATCTATATGCTTTAACTATAAAATACAAAAAAATAATTCAAGAAGACTTCAATTATTGAGAGACAGACCATGTTCATGGTTTGGAAAATTCAATATATGAAGTGCTAATTCTTCACAAATTAATATATAATTTTCATGCAATTCCTATCAATTCCTCAGAAATATTTTTTTGTTAATGTAGGTAAATAATTCAATTGTGTAAAATGGTGGTGGGAGTGGGGGGGTCTTATTATTAGTTATTGAAATAACCAGGGCAAGGCTGTGTAGCTAACATGCCAATAATGGCAAGGGTTTAGATGCTGCATCCAAATTTATGTGGGGTACAAGGATGGTTCTGAGTTCTATCATGGGCTGATACTACCATGACAGTAAGAGAATGACTTCCCTGTCAATGCTTGTTTTATGGGCCAAATCTCTGCTGATTGGGCCTGGTTAAACTGAGGACACAGTATCCCTCCTTGTTTTCTCATTTCCCAAGAGGGAATTCCCTCATGTATACTTGGCTATCCTCACTCTTTTCTCTATATCCCCTCCAGGCCACCATACAGAAGATAAGACCTATACTGAGTCCAGTATGCAAGAAGCACAAACAAATGCTAATTGTATTATATCTACATTTGCTTTATCACATGGTATATTATCATGAGGACTTCAATTTTTGTTTTATCTCTTGTTTTTAAAGCTCCAATTTAAGAAATTCATTTAAGCATACCCTTGATAGAAATGTCTACTCCATATGACCCAACTAATTCTCACCCCTTCATAGTTGATCTGCCAAAAAGAATAATATCTGGACTACTATCTCCAAGTAAGATATGAATAATAGCAAAAATTATTCTTTTTTAAAAGAAAAAGATGTATTTATTTATTTGAGAGAAAGAGAGCGCTCAGGGGGGAGATGCAGGAGCAGGAGATCTTATGCAGACTCTATGCTGAGCACCGAGCCAGTTGCAGGGCTCTATCTCAGGATCCTGAAATCACGACCTGAGCAGAAACCGAGTCAGATGCTGAACAAACTGTGCCACCTATGTGCTCCATAGCAAAAATGATTATTGTTGAGAATAATCAAATTCCTACCACCCTGATAGATAAGAGTTATTAATTATATTGATTAAAATGTAGCCAGCCTTTATAATTTTCAAATTGCTTCCAGATATTTTTTTTAATTTATCCTGATTATACATAAATTGGAGTATATGTGATTTGCTTATAGTCATATAAATGGCAGAATTGGTTCATAAGCCAAGTCTAACACTCTTCCTATATAACCTTAGGAAGTAAAGTGTTATTAAATAGTTCTGTAAGCAATATCTAGTGTCAGAAAATAAAAGTTACCCAGAATGTTAGAAGAACCATTTATTTTGAATAGTTTTTTTCTTTGATTCCCATGATTAATGAGTTGTTATTTTTTTTTTTGCCTTATTTGAAAAAGGATTTGACATGGTATGTTCTTTTTGTTTACTAGAAATTTGTCAGATCTAAACTGAGTACTTTCACTTTTACATTTCTATATCCTCATCTCTGCCTTGATATAAGTCATTAGAAATATATATGGTCCCAAATTGCAGATTATATAAAAATAATATGCCTAGAAATATGATTTATATTTACACTTGAATATTATTGTATTTGAATATAGGTGATAAATTTTCTAGTCAGAATACTAGATTTAACTGGGGGGAAACACCATGTTAAAGGCTGAGGGGTTAATTGCTTTTTTGCAATCTATCCATTCATAATTTCTTGGAGAAGCCACTCCAAAAGATACCCCATATGGGATTTCTAAAACAGCTGTATAGTTTTGTCATGTGAGGTACTTTTTTGTGATTGATGAAAACAACAAAACTAGTACCATAGTAAGGATGGCAGCGAATGGAAGGTTTGCTCAGTTTCTTCCTTCTCTAAATCCCCCTGCTCCCACCTCACGTTTGGCCTCCTCCCATTCCATCTCTTCATCTGACTCCATATATTTCCCACATCTGGGTCCTCCTGTTTCTCCTCACTTGTCTCATGCCGCTCTGCCAATTTCTTCTCCCAACACTCTGACTACTGGAGCTGAGACAATCATGAATCACATACCCATTGGCAACTAGTTTATATTTTAGAGTGATTTAAAGGTGAGTGATAATAAATATAAAATTGGCTGGAATCTTCAATGGATAAATTTTAAAGTTTCCTTTTCTGGGCAAGACATTGAGCAATGAAAATAAACAGTAAAGTCAATGTAGTCATTAAGTCAGAGGTTCACTAGGGTTGTGGGTAGTACCACTCCCAAATGGACATTTTGATAATTCAGAGTGCTTTTTCTTGTTTCATTTATTCATGGGCACAGTTGACATGAAGTGTGGCGGGATAGGCTTGCTATACATCTTGCTGAGTAGGGCAGTCTTTCACAATGAAAAAAGTCTTTTGTGTGCCATATGCCTTCCAAATGTCCCTATATAGATTGATGAAATTGAAAGAAAAAAAAAACTGTTAATATCCTTTTTACACTTTATCTTTTTCACTAGAAATCCAACTCCACATTGAAAATAAAGCATTACTTACAAAGTTTTAGTGTATACTGTTTTTCAGGAATGTAACTATTTTGTAAATCAAGGGAATATTTAACTAAATTTTTATCAGAACTTTACCAAAAGTTATTCACAATTGCAGAAAATTACCTCAGTGGCAAAAGACCACTAGAACTTGAGTCTCCTAGATAGTACAATTTAACAATTGGCCTTCATAGCAGTGACAACTGTGTAATTCTATACCTAGGTGTGAGTTTCCTGGCTCCATCATTATGTCTCCCAATGTGGTTGGGCCTGAGCATTTATTTTTGAAATACGCATTATAATGTTATAAATTACTTACTTTCTATTTATTTTTCTATTACTGTTAGGCCAGTATATTGATTTTTTAAAATTATTATATTTAATTTCATTTCATTATAGTGGATGTTTTTCAAAGAAACGACTGGATCTCATAGAATTAAGAATTATGGTATGATGTAATTAAGTGGGCTAATACCAACTAGTAGGTACAAAAATTACATAGTAAGTTATTTAGCTGAACATGAGTAATACTAGTTGTATAAGCCTGAAATCAAGATTTGTTGGGAATCATTGATACACATATATACATCAACTGATATTTATATCATGTATAAATGATGCTATGTGTAAATGATAAAGAAAAGTTTCACTAAAGTTGGTCTTATAATACAGATGTCTAATAGGCACATGAGTCCTCATTATCAACTTTCAGCAGTGCTGACCAGTCACGTAATGAAAATGGATGGCACCTGAATGAGAGAACAATTATGTGGCTATCTGAAGGAGAGTGGCCATACCCAAAGGATGAACAGAATACTTCAACCAAAACTAACAGCAGTATAATGAGCTAAGTGACAGGCACAAGCACAAGCAGATCATGTTGGCTTGAAGCAAGCAGAGTTTGAGCTGCTTCACTGCCTCATTTAAACAGAAGAGTGTGCTCAGCATGAAACTAAGAGACAGCTTACAGAGAATGACACCCTGCAGGTAACAGCTGCTGCTAACACCCAAAGGACAGAATATATAGAAGCCATATTTATTTATTTTTGCAGTTTGTGAGGAAGTGATTGCCGGACATGAATCAGCCTTTTCTGACCCTCGCTTATGGAGAGGAAGCACCAAGGTCAATAGCCCAATCCTACACTGCAGAAAATACTGCCATATTTATATAATTTAGTGGAATAGCTGGAAGTAATTTTAACCAGACTATTGTGAATGTGTCATTTGCATAAGTATAAATAATTTACTGATTATGTTGTTCTGAAGAAAAATAGACATTCAGGGGTGCCTGGGTGGCTCAGTTCGTTAAGCGTCGGCCTTTGGCTCAGGTCATGATCCCAGGGTCCTTGGATGGAGCCCTGCTTCGGGCTCCCTGCTCCACAGGAAACATGCTGCTCCCTCTCCCTCTGTTTGCTCCTCCCCATGCTTGTATCCTCCCTCTCTGTCTCTCTCTGACTAATCAATAAATTTTTTAAAAAAGGAAAACAGACATTCAAAACTAAACACCTGAAAGCATAATTTTTTTATAAAGATTTTTTATTTATTTATTTTACAGAGAGAGAGAGAGAGATCACAAGTCGGCAGAGAGGCAGGCAGAGAGAGAGGGGGAAGCAGGCTCCCCACTGAGCAGAGAGCCCGATGTAGGGCTCGATCCCAGGACCCTGAGATCATGACCTGAGCCAAAGGCAGAAGCTTTAACCCACTGAGCCACCCAGGTGCACCTGAAAGCGTAATTTTAATGGCATTTCCCTAGAGTCTATACTGTATTCAATCTCAATTTTTATTCTGAAAATTGTACCCATATTGAGTTCAGGCCCCGGACCAAGCCAATAAACAGAAGACATCCAACTTTAAGTGAAAGGAATACTGACTCTGTAAACATCTATATCACTATTTAAGAAAGATATGTTTAATAGAAAAACCATGATTTCTCATATAAAATCCAAGTTTTATTTAAGAATCCAAAGATAAAGTATAGTAAAAAAAAAACAATAGTATATGCTTCTTTATTGAAATGCTGGTAGTTTTAAATTTTTGACATGAATAATTGGATATGTCATATGTGAATCTACCAAGGAATAAAATAGAGGTCATAGAATGTAAAGACATGATAGGACTTATTTATAACATCATAAAACAAACTGGCATTTTTAATATCTTAAGCTGGCCCCTTTACTGTATTTGTATATGGGTCCTCACTAAAAAGTCCTGTCCCTTATTTGAACATATCACATATGAGAGGCAAAAAACACAAGGTAGATAGCAGACACAAATGTCCTTCTGTTTATAACTCTCATTTTAAGTTGGTGACATTCTATCATACCACCAAGGTGAAGATATATCTTTATAATAATTTGTAGGGGTGCTGCAGAACTTTTCCAATAACATTTAGATCTAAACAAATTAGTTTTTGATGCAATATCAGCAGATGGAGGTTAAGAAAAGTTAGTGCAATATGGTGTTTTAAAATAAACATGTGTGTCCTTTTTTCAAACTTTGATATATTTTTTACAGACAATAATTTTATTTAAAAGCATTAATATAGTCCAGTGTTTGTGAGGTGTTATGGGAGGAGGTGTGAGTAGCTATTATGGTGGTGGTAAAATGCAGTGAGACCTAATATAGATTATAATATATAATTCTTTGTAATAATGGTGAAGAACATACTGGCTGACATATTTTAATGGGCTAGTAAATGCATGACCAAGAAAAGAAAAGCTTAGGGGCACCTGGGTGGCTCAGTCACTTAAGCATCTACCTATGGCTCAGGTTATGATCAATCTCACGATCCTGGGATCCAGCTCAATTAGGAGCCTGCTTTCTTTCTTCCTCTGCCCCCCCCCCCCCTGCTGCTTGTGCTCTCTCTCTCTGTCTCTCAAATAAATAAATAAATAAATAAAATCTTTTTTAAAAAAGAGAGAGAAAACTTAAAGATAGAGGACATTGAAAAGATGGAGTGGAGGTAAGAAAACAGATCATTTTTTTAAGATTTTTTATTTATTTATTGGACACAGAGAGAGAGATCACAAGTAGGAAGAGAGGCAGGCAGAGGGAGAGGGGGAAACAGGCTCCCTGCCAAGCAGAGAGCCCGATGCAGGGCTCAATCCCAGGACCCTGAGACCATGACTTAAGCCGAAGGCAGAGGCTTTAACCCACTAAGCCACCCAGGTGCCCCAAGAAAACAGATTCTTAAAATAATTTCAAAATCTGCTACATCAAACCATTCCCATGATATTTAATCCTTTTTGATCAACAGGATGATCACAGTTTCATTAACCTGTTACAGATCAAACATGAGATTTTTTTACAAGTTATGTCTCTCTTAATCTAGCTATTATTTTAGATATTTCAAAGAGAGACAATGTTACCTTAAGTTGTTTAGAAAACAAGGTACAAATGGAAAATATTTACTATTACTACTATTAAAACATCTGCTCCATTCACCCAATCTGAGACAGACCTTACTGATTTGCTTACACATTCATGGCTATTTTTATTAAGTGCCCTCTCGTCTAAATTGTGCTTTTCATATTACAGTTACAATATAAGTGAAATTAAAATGGATACACTTTGTTTAAAGATATCAGAGGAGCTAAATTATTTCCATAAGGAAGAACAGATCCAAACATAATTATTTAATCATACAATTTAAAGGTTATTACAAGGTCCTGCAAACCTTGAATATTTATTTTTCCAGCACTTTACCATTTTATATATTTATTATATGAACTAAAATTCCTGCAATTAGAATAACTTCTTTTGGATATAGAATAAAAAAAGGACTTTTTGTGGTTTTTATACAGTATTTTTATGATATTTGGAAGATATCTGTTAAAACTGCTCTGGTGGAATGGGCCCAAGAGGAAAGGAAGGAAGGATGCTTGTTTAAAGGTAACTTTCTCATACATCCTTTCATTTCATTAGCATGGGTTAATTTGTAAAATTAGCCAGTTGCTCACCAAAGCCTTACCTAAGAATTATGAGGTCAAAAAGCCACTAAATGTAAATGTGGCTTTACAAGTATGTTAGAAACACACTTAGAGGCATAGACCTTTTTCGGATGGGCTTCCATCCAGAGCCCAGGGAAGACTCAAGGAAGCATAAAGTAGTCAGGGAAAACAGATCCAGAGTTTGGGAGAGCCATAGTAATATTCATGTTATAGTATATAAAAGACTGATTTCACTCCTCCAACTTCTCTCTCTGCCATAAATAACATACATGAAATTACTTTTAATTATATGACAAATATATTTATGAATACTGCATGTGAATCTCTGCATGTGAATCAGGTGTGGAAGAAATATTTCATTTCCTTGTTTCTAGAAGTCAAGATAATTTGGACTTGATCTCTTTCTCATGAATCTACCTAGAAATTCTACCTTAGTCATTTTTAGCGCATCCCTTCCCTTGAATTGTACTAAGGTTCCAAGACCTTACTCAGCAGTAGTAATAAGGAGGATTCCTTAGTCACTGGTTATCAGAATACTGCTGGGATGCTCAGTGCCCCAGTTGAGTGGTGATGTATGTTACTTTGGTGTCATGCATGGAATATTTTTGGACAAAGAGTGAACCTTCAGCCTGAGACTTAATCTCCCACGTGAACCACGTGACCGTGACTGAGATCTGACCACCTTCTCCAGGCACTGTAATGGAGTGATACAAAATTCTTTTCTCCTCACAGAGCCTCACAAGCATCTAAACCCCCCTTCCCATTTCAAGAGAATCCCCGTTACTCCTGCTTTTACTTAGAAGCTTTCCAACAGCTTCTTCTTCCCTTCAGACGTAGTAGCTTGAGTTTAAAGTTTTACAAATGATAAGAAATACCTTTATTTCTGACCAGTTTCTGCTCTCTGTCCATCCAACATTATAGAGGCAAGGAATTACAAAAATTGTCTCTCTGCATATACCGAGGGATAAAGAGGGAAATACCAGTAATATAAATATGACTTAGTATTTCAATAAATTATACTGTCATAGAGAAATAGCTTCATGCATTGATATCACCAGACATACTGATAATAAAGAAATTCATTCCAAAATACAATTTTTAACAAATACCCAATTGCTAAATTCTGACCAAAAAAAATTTGACTTGTACATCATGTAACTATTTTACAGACACAGGAAGTAAATCACATTTGAGACATTATATTTGATGTATTTTATTTATTGAAAATATAAAATTATACAAAATCTAGGCTGTTAGGAAAATCTGGAGTGTATAGTCACTGTACTCAGTATAAAGAGATATTGAAAAAAGACAGCTGTATTTTAGCCATTAAACCAGAGGTACTTAAGATGAGAGAGAGTAATGAGAAAGTTCTCCTACCAGTTATTCCCAAGCAATTTGCCCTTTCTAGTTTTGCCTGTCTTTTTTTTTTTTAAGTTTTTATATATTTTATATTCTTGTTTGGTGGATAGAAATCTCTGGGGCCTAGAAAAAGAGAACCTCCTTTAGGCCTTTAGGTAAACAAAGGTGGACTGATTGAGAAAAAAAAAATGATCTCTGTTTAAATTGTGTTTACCATTTCCAGTATTTTCATTTCTGGGGAGGATGTTAATAAAGAAATGTATCTTGACTTAGGAAGTTCAAGCTGGGTTTAACTGTATTCCTTTTAGAGTTTTGCACAACCTCTACCAATAATACCCATCTTTAACTCTTGCTTTCACTTGTTAAAAGATTTATTAAAGAGTAAGAAGAGAATAGTAAGACACACCAGGGACAAGAATAAGAGTGCACAGATATCCGTTCACCTTCAGATAATAAAAATGACTCTATGAGAAGTATCACCATAAGAAGCATTTTTTGTTTGTTTGTTTGTTTGTTTTAACTCAGAAAGGTTAGGTATACACAACAGAAAGAGAGGACTAATGGGGAACCAAATTTCCAAAAATAAACTCATTTCACCATTTTAGGTCAAGCCACTCTGGAAAGAAGATGGTAGCAACAACAGGATAAATAAAGTTTTGAGGAGAATTGTGTACTAAACATGTTGTAGCACAGCTGAAGGTCCCCTGATAGGCTTACAATATTTCCGTGAATTTTCTTTACCTATGGTTCTATCCTTATCCAAACACTTAAAAATGATCATTTTTACTGACATGTTAACACAGTGGGAAAATGAGGCCCTCAGATTGATACCACCGAGGATGGTGCCACAGGATTTGTCAATTTAATACTTTTAAGAAGTTTTCATTCTTAAGTATAAGCTTGTGAGTTAAGATCAGAAGTTTAAGCCTAACTAAATTCTACTTTTACATGACAAAATAAAAACTAAAATACTGGCAGTTTCTATAGTTTTTTTGAGGGGGGCTTAATTTTTAGATCATTTGTGTTCGTCATACAGTTCTTTCTCTTCTAAGGCAATTGAAATGCACAAAAAGCTCTGTAAGTTTATTTTTAAAACAACATAATCAGTATTTTTAGGCGAAAGGAAGGATATTAGACTAAGGGTTAAGTATTGAGAAGTAATGGTATCTCTTCACAGATCATGAAGATCTGCAATTTCATTAATAATAATAGATATTTATTGAGTACCTACTCTGGTACTCATTAAACATAACAGATAAGGTCACAGTCTTTATGGAATATACAATTCTAGGTGGGACTGATAGGAGGGAGAGGGTACAATAACATAAATAAGTAATCAAGCTAATTTCACCTAGTGATGGTGCAATGAAGAAAATAAACAGGATGTTATGACTGATGGGCGTTCTGTATCCATTAGCTTTCACCTATTTATGGTCAGAAGACACTGAGCTTTGAATGAAAGCTCTGAGCATAAGGAAACAGCTGGATTGAAATCTCTTTTCTCCAACAATCCAATCCCTGGATAATCTAAGGCTTTTCTCCTCTCATTCAAGCCCTCTTTATCTACTTTCTGTTCTTCTCGCTGGGATCCCTACTCTCCTAGAACCAAGCTTCTGTGTCTAGAAGTCTTGCCTTTTGCCATTAACTTTTCCCATCCCTGATATCTAGCGTCTGGCATAGATATCTTCCAGGAGGTTGACATGGGAAGGAACAGAGGTATAAGATTCAAATGTATCAGTGTGGTTACTTGTGATTGTATTATATTAAAATATTTTTTATCCATTCATCTATTCATGGACAATTAGGTTTCTTCCATATCTTGGTGATTGCAGATAATGTTATATTAAACATAGGGGTGCATACATCTTTTTGAATTAGTATGTTGTTTTGTTTTGTTTTGTTTTTTGGAGGGTAAATACCTGGTAGCGGGATTACTGGATCATATAGTACCTCTATTTTTAATATTTTGAGGAACCTCTGTACTGTTTCCCATAGTGGTTTTGCCCATTTACATTCCCACCAGTAGTATACTAGGGTTCTCTTTTTTCCACATTCTCTCCAACACTTGTTACTTATTATCTTTTTCATACTAGCTGTTCTGATTGATGTGAGGTGATATCTCATTGTGATTTTGATTTTCATTTCCTTGATGATTAGGGATGTTGAATTTTTTTTTTTCATATGCCTGTTGACCATCTGTATGTCTTCTTTGGAAAACTGTCTATTCAGGTCCTCTGCCCATTTTTTTAATCAAATCATTTGTCTTTTGGTGTTGGTTTGTATAAGTTCTTTATATATTTTCGATATTAACTCCTTATCAGATATATCATTTGCAAATTACCTTTTCCCATTTAGTAGGTTGCTTTTTTTTTGATAGTTTCCTTGGCTGTGTAAAAGCTTTTTCATTTGGTGTTGTCCCAAAGTTTATTTTTATTTTATTTCATCCATAATTATGTTGCTAAGGTTGATGTCCTAGAAATTACTACCTGTGCCATATATATATACATATTATATGTATATATATATGGCAGAATATTACTTAACCATAAAAAAGAATATATATGTGTGTGTGTATATACACACACACATATATATACACACACATATATTTATATATATAAATACATATATATCATGGAGTATTACTTAACCATAAAAAAACAACATGGATAAACCTAGAGGGTATTATGCTAAGTGAAATAATTCAGCCAGAGAAAGACAAATATGATTTTATTTATGTGGAATCTAAAATACAAGACGAAAGAACAAAAACATTAGAAATGGACTAATAAATACAGAGAACAAACTGGTGATTGCTAGAGAGGGAAGGGGTCAGGGAATCCATGAAATATGTGAAGGAGATTAAGAGGTACAGACTTTCAGGGATGGCTAGGTAGCTCAGTTGGTTAAGTGGCTCCCTTCAGCTCAGGTCATGATCTCACAGTCCTGGGATCGAGTCCTACAGTGGGCTCCTTGCTCAGTGGGAAGCCTGATTCTCCCTCTGCCTACTGCTTCCCTGCCTGTACTTGCTTGCTCTCTCTCTCTGACAAATAAATAAAATCTTAAAAAAAAAAGAGGTACAGACTTTCAGTTATAAGTAAGTTGCAGAGATGAAAAGTGCAGCACGAGGAATATAATCAATAATATTGTAAAAATGTTGTATGATGACAGATGGTGACCACACTTACCGTGCCGAACACTGAGTAATGCACAGAAGTGGCAAATTGCTATGTTGTACACCTGAAACAAACAAATATAACATGATTATGTCAACTATACTTTAATAAAAATATACATTGGCTAACTGAACATAATAAAATATAAATAAATAATCCCACTCATATTAGAATATAATTTTAAAATAAAAAGTTCAACATGGTAAATTAAAAAATAAAAAATATATTTTGTAGAGACAAGTTAAATAGATGATTTCAGAAGTGGTTTTTAGGCTTAAAGCATTTAAGGTTACATCTTTTGGTAACTTTGCATTTAATAGTGAGTCGCAATCATCTTTGAAGATGATTTATTTCCTTTTTTGTTTATTTTTATTTTTTAATTTACTTTATTTATTATTTTATTATTATTTTGTATTCAGCTCAGAGAGAGAGTGTGAGAGAGAGAGAGCATGAGCAGGGTGAGAAGCAGAGGGAGAAGCAAACTCTCCACTGAGCAGGGAGCCTAATGCAGGGCTTGATGCCAGGACTGCAGGATCATGACCTGAGCTGAAGGCATAGATGCTTAACTGACTGAGCCACCCAGGTGCCCCTTTTTAGGTTTTTTAAAGAAAGATATGATTCAAAGGGACCCTGTAGACCTTTTGTGTCTACACACACACACACACACATACACATGTATGACATTTGTGTATATATGTACATATATATATATATGACATTTGATAGTTTTAAGTCATAGAATTTTTGGAACCAAAAATTCTTTTAAAAACTAACCTAAATACAGAAAATACAAAAGTAGCACCATATGATTGAAGTGTATGAGCTTTCACTCTTCCTTATTCAGGTCTAATTCTCAGGCAAATGATGTATTGTCTTCCCTCATTCCACGTCATAAGAGATAGGTCCTAAAGTATAAGTAGCTATTTTTTTTAGTCTATTGGCTTTCAGAATCCCAGACCATGAGAGTCAATTTCAATAATGTGACATTTCATTTCTAGCTCTTTCTGTCTTTTATAATAATATTCAGAGGAAATAATATATAAGTCAGTTTAGACTGGGTGGTAGGTACCAAATGACCTAGAAGGTATGGATGGCAGGCAACAAACCTATGCTCTGAACATAAAGGAAAAGTTCAGGCATTTACTAAAGAAATAGTTTATTACTGCATCCTTAAGAACTGTAGCATTATGTTCATTCTCACATTCATCCTTACTGTCATGATTCACCATATCGTATGTGCTGGGTTAAAACGTAAACAAAGAAAAAACAAAACGAAAATGAAATAGATGTAGAGGAAACTCAACACATGCATTCTGGGTTTGTATGTATGTTTGTTTCTTTGTTTTTAAGATTTTATTTAATTGTTTGACACAGAGAGAGACAGCAAGAGAGAGGACACAAGCAGGGGAAGTGGGAGAGGGAGAAGCAGGCTTCCTGCTGAGCAGGGAGACTGATGTGGGGCTCGATCCCAGGACCTGACCTGAGCTGAAGGCAGACACTTAACAACTGAGCCACCCAAGCACCCTAGTAACTGGGTTTTTAAAGAAATCTTTAATTAATATAAATTTGAAAGGCAAATCAATTCTGGCTAAACTGATATTAACATCAGGCAGTGATGTGCTTATAAACCTATTCTCAGAAAAACGCAAGCCCTGACTTGTAGTATTTACCAGTTTCCATGGTGTAAATACTACCACCAAGACAAATTACAAGTGGCACAAAGCAAAGTTACTGAATGCGGAATTAGGAAAATATATATACCGTCTTGTAAACCAGCACAAGTCAACTGCGATGGACCACTGAATCAGCCTGGATAACATTTATCTAAAGTTTAAAATGTTTCTAATCCATAAAAGTTGATTTATTTGGCACTGTGGGAGATAGGTTAATATAAATTAATTCTCTAGGTAATGCATGTTTCACCTTTAAGCACTAGAACATTTTAAATAGTAATTATTTCTTAATGAAAAGCCTTTAAAGTATATGGTGCATTTTTCTGCCTGTAGAGCATAATTTTATCAATAGCTGATAACCAAGGCCCTCACTTGACATTATGCTGTGTAATGAGGAAGGTTGTGTAGATAGTGGTTAAAAGTACACAGTCTTAAGCCAACTGTTTGGGAAAAAAATCCTACCTCAACCACTAAGTAAAATTTTGGTTTCTTCACCTTCAAACTGGGTAAATTACAAGTGCAGTTGGTTCTTATTCAGGATTGCTATATCTTATAAAAGCACCAAAAACATTGGATTGGTGCATATGGAAACATTGTACCTAGGAGAAATACAGGGTTAGTTACTTGGAAGCTCATTTGTCAGTTAATCAATATGTAACCTAGTTTTCTGTTTAAAGATATATTATTTCATATGTACTGTTGATTCATTAACGTTGAACTTATATAGTCAGAGCCCTCTAAAGCCGATACATGCACAAAGCTTATCTAACTGCTATCTCCATAAGTCATTCCATAGCTGTCTTGCACTTAGGATAACACTACACTTGGGAGCCATTTTAAGAAGCAAAATCACCCAAATCACCACACACACACAGATGTGAAAAACATGGAATTAACTAGACTGCAAATGAATACCGTTTACAGTATGAGAGCTGAAACAAGAAGGCCGAGCTTTACGTAGTTTGACCTCAGCGGGTAGTGTACACATCCTGTGACTTCAAACTTTTTGACACCCTGTGCACATATCTTTGAATGTCTGTAAAAACATTGATTTTCAGGTTGTGAAACCTGACAGTGAAAACAGACAGTTCACAAATTCAGAATCTGTGAATAAAGAGGGCCAACAGTACTTCAGTATTTTTAATATACGCAAGTTGCTTAGAACAGTAAGCGCTCAAAGGATGTCAATTTAAACTACAATTTTAGGAGCAACTGGATAGCTCAGTCATTAAGTGTCTCTGCCTTTGGATCAGGTCATGATCCCCGGATACTAGGATCCAGCCCTGAATCAACCTCTGCGTCAGGCCCCCTGCTCAGTGAGAAGCTTGCTTTTCCCTCTCCCACTCCCTCCACTTATGTTCCCTTTCTTGCTGTGTGTGTATCTCTGTCAAATAAATAAATAAATAAAATATTTTTTTAAGAAACCTAAAATTTTTAATGTAGGAACTGTCAAAATATTAAAAAAAATATTTGTTTTTGCCTTTATGAACGTGCCCCAGGTTGTCATTTCAATATTTGGTCTTTTTATTTTATTTTTTTTCCATGATCCAGTTTGCTACCACATGCTGCCAAGGTTCCACTTTTTTCTCACTGTTATCAGTGTGCACTCCAGCCTGTTAACCTTCTCCTGCACCCCTGCCCTTTGCAAAAACAATTCAATTGACTACTTAGAAAATCGGAGTGAGGACTTAAGAGTACTCTGAGTGAATCCCCAGCTCTACTATCATTCTTTTATTTATTCACCTTTTGCTTTTTTTCCCTAAATCTTGCCTGTATTGCAAGTATATGAGCTTGCAAGGAATCTGACCTATGTTTACATACATGGAGTGGAGTTTTATTACCATTTGGAGCTATGGCTCAGATTGTATGTTTATAGTCAAGGGTTTTGGCCAAGAAATTTCCTAGTCTAGGAACTCTGGCCTATTTATGATCCTTCCTGGATGTGACACTCAGACCACATGATAGATTATTATGTCATGATAGATTATGGTGAACTTCAAGATAAGGCTAATGGGTAGACTCCCTGGTAGATTTTATTTAAATATCATTCCTTTACTAAATGTTCAACTGAACTCCATGGTCACAAGGAAACTATTACATGATTATAAATAATATAAAACAAACAAATGCTTTCATTATTAAACTGCTGTTAACTTTTGAGATCAAATTATGGATATCACTTGAGGATTTTACCTTGCTGAGATGCTAATTCTGGCAGATTCCTCAGTGAACTTAGATGTTATGAATTGCAGTATAAGGATTTAAATAGGTTTCACTTATGTTCGAGTTGGTTTCTTAGATTTAGGTATTTCATAAAGAATTTTTCAGCTAAACCTTGTGATAAATTTTATTATGGCATGTTGGCTCAATTACATAAACACTATTTAAAATCTAGGTATTATTAAGGGTTAAGAAGATAATGAATCCCGGTACTCTTTTTTCAAAACAAGGATAGATTTTTTTTTTACATTTTATCTTCATATTCTATCAGATATATATTGCTATTGCCTTTTTGTAAACGTTCTATAATTCTATTAACATTTTGCTAATCTGTAAATTCATATAAAGCTTAAAGTTTTAAAGATGCAATTTCATATCCAATATTAATAGTGCTAAAATATACACAACAAAGGAAATAAAACCCCTAAAATGTAATGCCTCACCAAGGGAGACTGTGTTAAAATGTTGTCCTCTTATGAGTTAGCATATGTATGGGAAATACTTTTTAAATAAAAACGTATGTGCTCTAAAAGAGTAGATAACTTTGTTTTACAATGAGCTAAAGGTTCAGAGAAATATCCATCATTCAGTTACCAGAATAGTAAATTAAATCAAGGGGACAAGGAAAGAGAAAAGAGGAAATAAAGGAAAAGCAGGAGGTGAGTTAATAAAGAGCTATTGCTTGTGAACTAACTTCTTCTTACAAAAATGATAAGAAAACAGCAGACAGGGCAACAGAGAGAAAATTGCATCAGGCTTCAGTGTTTATGTTTTTGATGGAAATGTACAAATCATTTCCATCCCTTGTGGTGCTGTCATGCTCCATCACTTTAGTCCATTTTCACCTTGCAAAGAAATTCTGAATGGGACTCCCTGCTCTGGCAGCTAATTAATCTCTCACAAGCCTGCTCTTGCAGCCTGTCTGCCTGGAATGCCCCACACCTTAAACCAGTGACTCATGAGCAGATCTCTTTCCCCCTTGAGCAGTTCTTTCTTCCTTTAAGCTATGTGAAGACTCAGGTTTTCCTTTTCATCTGGGAAACTATGTGAGCTATATCACTGAGAATTCCTCCCTTTATCCCACCACCATAAATGAATATATTCTCAAATAACTGAATTGAGTTTTCATGAACCACAAAGCCTGAATATAAACTGTGAATGTGCACAGTATATTACCAATAATACATAAATGCAAGGACAAACGTTACTAGAACAATACATTTTCTGTGTATATGTGTGTTTGTTAGATCTTCACTATAATGAAACACATGTAATCATATTTGTAATACTGTTGCATTTGCCTTTAAAAATACTACCAAACTTTGCAATGGGAGACTTTCTAGTATAATGACAAATTATATATATTTAAAAAAACTTTTAAGTTAAAAGTATAATCCTTTATAAGGTGAAATACTTCAATTAAAAATAATATATTCAGATGTTTTCTGTTTAATAAATATAGTCTTCTAAAAAGTTACAAATAATGAACTACTTACAAATAGTAATGCTTAATTTTGTCACAGAACTCTATTTCAATAGCAATGTATAGGAGGTTAAATATATTAATCATACTTTTAGTCTTTGTTTTTGCTGTTTCTAGATCATCTTTATTTTTTATGGAATCATTTGTGTTGATTTTATTTTCTCTCACTTTTTAAATTAAATCTTTTATGGATTTTTATTTATTTTTAATGTTTTCTTTCCTTTGTATTCCCTTTTAATTAAGCATAAAAGACCTCTCAGCAGCTATATAAATACATGCCTTTAGAAGTGAAAAGATGTATATATTAATGGTACAGTTACTTTAAACATTGAAGAGTCTCTGTCCATCTATGAAGATGTGTATGTATTCTATCCATGGGAGACATACTTGATAAGAGAATAGGATCCCTATAAATATTCATTTATTCACAGAAAAATATATTCTAAAGTATTTACAATGTCCTAAATATCAGGAATGTGAACATATAAGGAAAAAGTATTCTGGCGAGCCATATTTGTTTTTAGTTGTTCAATCGAGGTAAAATATGCATCCAGTGAAATGAACAGTTTTTAAGTGTTCATTTAGATGAGTTTTGACAAATGTATATACCTTTGAATATAATGAAGACATAGACCATTTCTATGACCACAGAAATTTTCCATAACTCGCAGGAAGAAAAAAAAAGAAGCAAAAATTTCTGGTTTCTATGACTATACATGATCTGTTCTTAAACTTTATATAAATGGAATCATATCCAGACTTATTTGTCTGGATTCTTTCATTCAGCGTTCTAGATATTAAAGCATATTGTTTCAGTAATCAATAGCTTATTATTTTTCATCATAATCTAATAAGTTAATACTGAACCACTTCATCTAAAAGGTAAGGACCTTAAAACAGTGTGAGTTCATTTAGGTTAATCCTTATCCTTGTGATAATGCTATCTTGCATTTTATATCTGCATACTTAATGCACACTACAACACAATGGACACAATGGTGCTGTGTCAGTCAGTCTGTCTTTTAAAAATTAGGGGAAAAGTATTTTATATTTACCCATATATTTATCACTTCAAATGATTGCATTCTTTTCTCTATACAGATGTTTACATCAGGTATCATTTCCATTCAGTCTGACTAACTTCTTTTCAGCATTTCTTGTAGGAAATATCAGCTTTATTTATTTGAAAATTTATTTCATTCTCTTTATGGAAAGCATTTTTACCTGATTATTTAATTTTCAGCCCTTAAACATGTCCTGTTATATTCTGTCTCTTTTTTTTGTTGTTGTTAAGAAGTTGCTATGTGTACCATTGTTTGCTACATGTTATGTTTCTTTTATTTATAGCCACTTAAAGATTTTTGTTTTATATTTTGCTTTTTGGACTATGATATACTTAGGTATGTTGTGTCTGTTATTAATTATGCTTGGATTTTGCTGAGCTTCTTGGGTCCGTATATTGATATTTTTCATCAAATTGGGCGATGCAGAAAGCATTATTTCTTCAGAAATGTGTTACTCCTCCTCTCTCTCTTTCCTTCTCTCCACCTACCTGGTAACCTATTAATTATACATTAGACCATGTGATATTTCCCCACTGATGACTGATCTATGATCTATGATTCCTTAATATTTTTTTCTGTTCTTCTAATTAGATAATTTCTATTGATCCATATTCAGGCCCACCAATCCTTTTTTCTGCAATATCTAATCTGCTATGTTGCTCACTCAGTAATCTCTGTATTTCACATATTATACCTGTTAATTCATCCATGTGCTTCTTTTTCATAGTCTACATTTATCTTTGAGATTCTTTTTTTTTTATCTTTTGAGATTCTTTATTCACACACCTATTATAACTATCTGTGCTTTTTTAATTCTTAAACACATTTATAATAGATCATTGGAATCTTTGTCTTCTGTTATCAACATTTGATTCATCTTAGAATCTGTTTCTATGACTTAGATTTTATTTTGATTATGAGTCACAGCTAATACCTCTTCACATGTGTAGTAACTTTTTTAAATTATATGCTGGTTGGGGTTAATAGCAAATTATAGGGAGTCTATATTAGGTGATCTTTCTATAAAAAGTAGTGAGTTCTATCCTAGTGATTAGTTAAATTATCAACAGATTATTTTTGCCCTTTCTGTCTTGGATTATTCTTTGGCAAGACAAGTTTACTTTGGTTTTGAACTTAATTCATGAAGATGACCCTTACTTTTATTGTGGGGTCTTTCTGGAGTCCCAACTGAAATTGTGAGGTGCCACTCTGGTTGGGGTTTAAATATAGTGTCTTCCAGCAGTACCTGGGCTCCAGTATCATTGTTCAGTTCTCAAACACAGAGCAGGAAATCTCTGCTAGGCCTATGAAATCTTACTCTGTAGAATTGCCATCTATACCTTGACCAATAATTCCTAGGACATTCCCATTAAAACTACTGTCATTCCAATGAGTTCCTTTTTCTCATACCCTATGCTGCAAATTACAGGCATATCAGCAGCCCCCTTGTCTCACTGAGACTTCAGTTCTCCTGGGGTCCTACTGCTATATTTGATAGCAGGAAAGTGCTTCCTAGCAGAAAATCAGGAGGGTCGTGGAGCTCGTGTCCACTTTTTTCTTTCTCTCAAAGATTACTGTCTTGTGCTGTCTTTAGTTTAATGCCAGGAAACAGTTGCCTTATGTAATTTGTGTAACTTTATGGTGGTTTATTGTGTGGGGAGAAGTACAGTACTGGTTACTCTATCATAGTTGCAAATAGTTGCATAGTTGCAATAGTTGCAAATCCTAACACAAATTTTTATTGTTAGATGAAGGATATAAGGAGGATTGCCATAGATGAGGCAAGCTGAGAGGGTGGGGGTAAAGGAGACAGGAACCTTTAAAGTTAATACAGAGCTTGTGACTCAAGGGGTTTTGCAACAAGCTACATGTGTACTTTAAAATACAAAATTGAAGGAGAGATGAGCTTCCAAGATGGAGCCACTAACACACTTGGTGATAAGTCTTTGTGGAAGACAACAAATCTGATTAGAAATTAGAGGTGGGCCCAGTTTCTGTCCTTCTGTCATTTATATTTAGCAAGTAGTTAGTGCAATAAAATATAGGTCATAATAAAAAGAAACCAACCCCAAACTTTATAGAATTGCAGAAATGGAAGGCTAAATAGAAACTAAATTCAACTACAGCACTTATAGTGCATAAGGAATTACTTAAGCACAGATATCAATAATTCATGGACAGCATTCTACATTTTCAAAAAAATTTAAATTTTTAAACTTAAATTTATTTTATATAATAAAACATCAAGTGCTAAAGCATTCCATTATGATTTTATATGACAGTACATACATATCAAAAGTAGAGTAAAAAATATCAGGAAATAAGTGAATAATTACCAATAATTACCAATAATTGGTAATAAGTGAAATAGAAAACATTAAAGCTTTTAATGACTCACACACACAAAAATAAAAATAAGCACAATTGATAATTTTAAAGAACAGGTGTAAAAAATGAAAACTATATATATATATAAATATAAGTGTCATTGATAAAATGTTAAATGTAAAAAAAATGTAGAGGCAGAAAGAGGCAAAATAAAATAAAACATGGTATTTCTAAGAAAAAAAAAGTGGAATAAATGGAAGATAAAAACCTAAAGATATAGTGGAAGAGATTGTCCTAGAATAACCAAAGCCTAAGAATAATAGATGGAAATTACTATCAAGTCATGCCATGAAAAAATTTCTGAACTGCAGTGTTTGTGAAAGACCTATGAGAGCTATTGCACATAGAAAGCAAATTATCCACAAAGGTAGTTGGGCAGAAATGGGAAGAGAGATTAGGTTGTCCTCAGACTTTGCCCATGGCACGAACAGTGGAAATTTCTTTACAAAAATTTCAGAACTGATGATGTCAGATATTATAGCCAGTCAAAATTGCTCTTGAAGTACTGAATGATCAAGAAAATGTAAAAAGTATGGGTGCAGAGGATTAATTTAAATATATATTTAATAAAAACTGGGAGGATGGGGTGGGGAGTACACTAAGCAACTATGAAATTTGTGATTATTGATCAAATATGTATTATGATTTTTGATGTTGTAATATTAACAATATGAATTCAGAGAAGTGGAAGGTGGGTAGACAAAAAGTGGGAGGAATAATACATTTGTTCATTTCCTTTTTTAATTATACTTTTCTGTAAGTGAAAAAGTAATTTAAAATAACATAATTTCAGTATTTTTCTCAATATTAGGATGTCTTTTAGAGAATGATATCTCATAATAACAAAATATTTACTTGACCAAGCAATGCCTTTAATTCTGCTTGTTTTGTTTTACGGTTAAATTCTATATAACTTAACGTAATAATTTACTATTTTTTTCTTGAGAGAGAGAAAGAGAGAGTGTGTGTGAGTGGGGGAAGGGGCAAAGAGAGAATCTTAAGCAGGCACCATGCTCAGTGTGGAGCCTGATGCAGAGCTCATCTCACAACTCTGAGATCATGACCTGAGCCTAATTCAAGAGTCATGCACTTAATCAAGTGAGCTACCCAGGTGCCTGAATAATTTACTCCTTTAATAAAATTATATATACTTCTTATTTTTCTGTAAAGTCTCTCTCCAACTTTCCATAAAGCTATGGAGAACAATTACTGTCCTAGAGCAATTGCCCTAAGAGTTAAAGATGATTATTTCAATATAATGGGCTTTAGAGTATAAACCTTTAAATAAATGTTTTGTACTTATATTTCGGGAATCATTAGAAAATAGCAGGTAAATTTTCTACAAATTAAATTGCATTTCACTGTTTTCTTAGCATATTCCTTTATTATGTAGTCATTTCATGAGGAGTAAATGACACAGTATAAAGATGGCTTGACCAAGTAACTATATAAATTAAAGTTAACTAAAATTTAGTCAGTTTATGCTACTAATTCTATAAAGTGCTTAAGATATAAGGTGACTGTAGAATTTTCCTTTAAAATGTGGTTCTTGTACATTTTTGCCATTCCTAAAAATACCTTATGCCTCAGATACTTAAGTTATCTTCATTAGCGTTGTATAGACAGCATAACATTTAGGTGCTAACTCCTAAAACATGAACTCTTCATTTTTCTCTATACAGCGAAAGATGCAGATGCACATTGTATGGACATACAGATTCTGTGAACAGCATTGAGTTTTTTCCTTGCTCCAACACTCTTCTCACAGGTTCTGCAGATAAGTCCCTGTCTGTATGGGATGCAAGAACAGTAAGTAAATTATTAGCCCTTTTTTTTAGGTTTTAATAAGTCTACTCACTCTTAGTCATTCTTTAGATATGAGGTACAACTTATAAAGTGATTGTGCAAGAACGGTAGTAGGTTCCTATTTACAAGATCTTAATGAATTCCTATCTACCCTGCCTCCTAAATGTGAGGCTTATATAAATAACACAACTACTTCATTAAACATTACTTCAACAATTACTTATTGAGATAGAAATTCTGCTGGTACAGGGAATATGAAAGGGGAACACATATTGCTTCCCCTTAAGGATCTTGTAGCAAAGAGAAACGATACTATCTTAACGTAGTGAGATATGTTTTTAAATGGAAAACATGTAAGGTACAGGAGGAAAGCAAAAACTGTTATCTGCCTAAAAGAGTATGAATGGCTTCCGAGAGGAGTCTGTGCTTGAACTGAGATGTGGATAAGTAGGACATACCAGGTAGTCTTGAGAAGGGTGGATTCCAGGAATGGGTAGTGCATGTACAAAGGAATAGAAATGTGAGACTGCACTAACATGTTCTAGGAATAATGGTATATATGAATAGAGGTTACAGAAGAAGAAAGAAATGGCAGGCAAGAATGTACAGATAGATAAGGACAAAATCATGAAATATCTGACTCAGGTTTTACAGTGTTTCAGAGGGAAACTGTTAGAATGTGAAGAAAGCAGGGTAGCATAATCAAATTTGCCTTTTAGAAAAACTAATATAATATGGTAGTTGAGTAAATGAGTCAGTTTTACTGAGGAAGCAATAGTACAACAGGCTATGAGTGGATGGGAATTTAAACTTGGGGACTGTAACAAAAAAATGGGGAGGAATAGATTAAAGATAGGAGGTTTAAAGAATTTGCTTTTTTAAAATATTTTATTTATTTGAGATAGAATGCAAGCTGGGGGGGAGGGGCAGAGGGAGAGGGAGAAGCAGACTCTCCGCTGAGCAGGAAGCAGGACACAGAGCTCAATGCCAGGACCCCGAGATCATGACCTAAGCTAGAGGCAGATGCTTAACTGACTGAGCCACACAGATGCCCCAACTCTCAGAATTTGAAGAGTGATTGGAGATAAAGATTATGGGAGGAAAAGATATATAAGGTGACCAGCTGTGTCAGTTTGTCCAAGACTGAGGAATCTCTTGAGTCGTGGAATTTTGAGTGCTAAAACCAGACAGTCCTAACTCAGTGTTGCTTCAACAGAGAAACGGTAGTAAAGAAATGATGGTATTAAAGAGGGCACGTGTTGTGATAAGCACTGGGTGTTATATGCAACTAATGAATCATTGAACAGTACATCAGAAACTAATGATCTACTATATGTTGGTTAACTGAAAATAATAAAAAATTTCTTTTAATGGAGATGGTGGAAACTGCATTTTCAAACATTTGGATGTGAAGATGAAGAGGAGAAAAAGCTGTAGTTCTAAGGTCATAATAAAAACAAAGGGTCTTCCTTTGTTCAGATAGCAAACACCAGGCTTATTTACATAGGGAAAGAGCAGGGGAAAAGAAAAGGATTGGCGATGGAGGAAAGAGAAGTTATAATACAGAGGTTTATTGAGCACAGATTTTAGTAATTTGAGAAATGCCAAGATATGCAAAACAAGGTCCCCATATCCTTTTTTAGCAACATTTGATGAGGCTAACAAAAAAAAAAAAAAAACAAAACAAATACAGCAAAACAAAGACTCCAAGAGACTCTACAAAAAAGAAGAAATATCCATAGTTTCTGATTTCTGGGTTACTAAAGAAATACAACTTATAATTTCTCCCTTATATCTTCCCATAAAAGACTCATGACTAACATCAATAAAGGAATATGATGATGAACATACAAATGGTTGGAATAGCAATCCATTTCAATATGGGAGGCCCCATTTAGTCTTTTGAGACAAATTAATTTGGATGAGTAGAGAACAAGAAGTCCTCAGTTTCACGTATTATAGAAAAAGGCTACAAATGTCTTAGATATCAACTTTACATGTTGCAGAAATTTAGACTTCTAATAAAGCAGAAGTCAAAAGGCACTGGGGGAAAAGTGTGTCAGGCATGACTTAATAAAATCAGAATGATTTGTTCTTGAGTACATAGGTCCTGCGGCCTCCTCCTTGCTTTAAAATAGCTTAGACCCTGATGCAGCAGAGTTCACTCCTGCTAATGGAGCATCAGTGGAAAAGCAAGATTTTCAAATGCATTTAGCCTAAATACTTAGATGTGAAGTGTGTATAAAAGCAATTGGTAAAGGAAAATCCACAGAGAAAATATTAATTTAGCAGTGACCTAAATTTTATGTTCATTTTCTCTTGATTTCAGGGCTCCCCCCTGAAAGTGCTATAACTGAATGTTCTCAGAAAACATGTCTCTTATTTATTTTCTCTCGTATGAAAAACTGAAGCACTAATGCTTAGGAGTAAAATTGTTCTTATTAAGAGATGTTGCCTCTACGTGTCTGCCTCAAATGCACAGATCTGTGTACTGATGGTCACCTTCCAATCTGATGTTGCAAGCTCTTTTTATTTTGTTCTTATTCCCCATGGTATCTCTGAGAGGAGAAAAAAAGAGATTCAGCACAGAACAGGGCCTTTAATACACATTAGCACAGCACTGGATACATGTATGTGCATAGAAAGGTTGTGAATCTCAAAAGTATATCTTTAGGTCATATAAAGATAAATACATGTATTGAGTTGGTTTAATGGTGAATTAAAATTTATATTACTATGCATGCTAGCATTAAATTAATTAATGCTAGGGAGCTTCTGGGTGACTCAGTTGTTTAAGTATCTGACTCTTGATTTTGGCTCAGGCCATATTTCAAGGCCCTGAGATTGAGCCCCGCATTGGGAATCCATACTCAGTGGGGAGTCCACTGAAGATTCCTTCTCCCTTTACCCTTACCCTTGCTCACGTGCTCATGCAGTCTCTCTCTGTCACATAAATAAATAAATCTTAAATAAACAAAGTTAATACTAGGAAAAGAACTCTAAAATATTTTGATGTGAATGAAATATTGTTCATAAATGATAGTAAGTGCATCATTGATTAGAAATGAAATTCACTTAATGAGTTTATTTTCTGAAAACATTTTCAAAACATGGTAAAAATATTTGTTTAAATTCGCATTATGTAATTTAGAATTAGCATGTAAAACAAAGGGAAATTCACTTATTTTATTAATAGACAATGCAAGTTATGAACTAAAATATTAATATAAAGTTCTACAAATAATATATGACAACAACTTGAGAATTAAACAGAATTGTTTTACTAAAGTTCTATTAGGCAGTCCTAGTGATTTTGTTTCAGATCCACCTCATTTATCTAAAACGTAAAATAAAGAAAACTTTGAAAAAACTAGATTTAATATATATATATATATATATATATATATTCTAGCTTTGTAAAAGTACGTGTTATATGTTGTGGCTACATATAAAAATTAAAATTCACTGTCTGAACCATCCCAATGGTTCATGAAAGAGTTAAAAAGGAAATTTATTTTTGTAGTTGAATATTAAGAGCTATTGAAAGAAAAGCAAGGTAGCTATAGTTTTTCTTGAGAATAAAAACTATATGACATTATTGATATGGATGGCACTGTTTGGTCTTGTAACATGAACTGCATCTGTAGTATGCCAGTGTACTTCTTTATAACTTTTAGATTGTGTTAATTCCTTGATAAATGATAACTGTCTGGTTACAATGACAGTCTGAACCTAAAAGGAGATGAATGGCTTCCTTCTCTTCTTAGTAAAGCAAGGACAGCCCATTTTGTCACCTCAATGTGATCAATTACTATTCAGACATCCTCTAAAATATTTTTTGATGAAACATGAAAATGACCAGTGGATTATATTCCTATAAATTAATTTTAGACCTCTTTCTCCCATTTCCAAACATATACTAGTCTTAAATCATTAACCTAATCTAACAGCTTATTGTCAAAGATAATGAATGTAGAGACCTCTAAGTCAGTCTCTAAGTCAACTGGACAGATCAGCTCTGGATTTTGTGGGAGATGAGGAGAGGGCTATAAATCTCTATAATTACTAAATGGAGGCTATTAAATAGCTTGCAGTTTGAAAACTCATGAACTTGCTCTGTTTTAAAGAATTACATGCAGAAAGTATTTTTTCCCTCAAAGTATGAAACAGTGAAATTATTTTATTAAAATTGAAAAATAAGATTGTAACATTGCCAGAAAATGATCTATAATATAGGACATTTAATGAATACTTATAATGCCCTCTCAAAATGTGACATGCAAAATCCCAACATACACCAGTGATTTGGAAGCCCTTTTAAAATAAATGCAATGGGATTATTAGTCATTCACAAGTCCAATGAAAATATTAAGCTTTTAAATTTTTTTTAAAGAATGTATTCACTGTATAGTAAAACATAGAATGGGATAAATAATACATCTCTGAGTTGTTCAGAACTGGGCCGGCAACAGTCAGAGTTGCTGACATTTTGTCTCTTGTAAAGAACTGGACACAGAGAGTTCATGGCTGGACTGCCATTGGTGGCTGTGCCTTGCCCCCTGGACTAAGTGCAGGCTCTTATCCAGTGTACAATGTTGTCTTGACTTCGCTTTAGCCAGAATATCCAGTAACTGATCACTGTGAATTCCTGAAAAGTGGAGAAACTAAGAACCCACCAAAAAGTTATACTATTAGGTCATGTCTGGTGCCTAGCCCCATGTTAACTCCATAGTTCAACCTGCACCCTGCATACACCTCTTGGTTTCTCTGATGGGATCCAGTGAACTCTCGGAAGAGCCTGCCATTATTCAGAAGCTAAAATGTGGAAACAAATGCAGAGGCTGCACCTTCTCTCTCTAGATTTTATTCCTCAGGCACATTCAATTTAACAATCTTTATTGAAGATCATTTTGCCAGACATCTTGGGTTCAGGATTGTTGACTGTGACAGAGTCCCTGCCATCAGTGAACACATAGTCTATTAATTACTGTGCAGTGGTAATAGAGATATAAAGATATATATACATAAAGACAAGTTATTTTAAAATAGTGTAGTAATTGCTATATATAACTGTGGTTTTGGCTTTTTGTACCAAAGCGCACTATTCCAAGAGGTGATTTGATGACTCACACTGATTGGATACCTCCTATGTGCCATCACTGTACCTATACCAACTATGAAATTCTCACTGGAATTACCATTATTGTCTGTATTAAAAATTGAAAAAAACAAAGGCTTAGAAGAATAAAACATGTTGCCCAAGATCAGCCAACTGGCCAGTGGCAGAATCAGGAAGTAGGCTGGCTCTCCAACCTCAACTCTGTATTGTATTTTTGTTGGTTCTCACTGAAAATTAGAATGGTGTTAATATGACATTTCCATGAGAAAATATTATTTCATATGCCTGTATTTCCCAAAATATTGGCTTACCACAGTAATTTAGTAATTTGCAAGTCAGATCTATTGCTTGGATTTAGCAACCATCAGAGCTGCAATTGATGCCTCACAGATAAAAAAATTCAAGGCAAAAAGAGCATTATGCTTTGTAACTATCAATTTGGATACTGTATTTTCAAATTCATCCACCAATTATGCAAAGGCATTTTTGTTAAAATTTTGCTAGGCATTTTCTCATCCTGAGGTTGATTGATTGGTCTTGTAAACTAATCGAAAGATGTCAAATACAAGCAATGTGATACCAACAGATATGTCTGAGAAAATAAATGTACTTAATTGTGTTTTTATAGAATCCTGGGTTTATGTCCTAAATTATCTTGAGGTTATATCAGGATTTTAACTCAAATTCTGTGGCTTATTAGCAGAACTCTGACTGGATTCAAACTCAAATTCTGCAGCTTATTAGCAGTATGGCTTTGGTCATAATTGTCTAAAATATTTGTGCCTCAATTTCCTCATTTGTGAAATGTGGAGAGTAGTAGTACCTATCGCATTAAGGTGTGATGGGGATTAAATGAGGAATCATATAAAATGCTTAGAAGTTTGACTGATACAGGAACTTAATATATTTCAGAGATTCTTACAATAGCTGGTATATATCATCTTATAGTTGTTTGCTTGTTCATATTCATCTGTCATGTAACTCTGAGCTTTCTTCTCTACTTTTGCAATTGTTGGCATAATGGTGCTCAATCAGTGTTGGAAGGAAGGGAGGGAAGGGGTAGGAACCATTAATCAATGTTTTTCTTTTTAGGGCAAAAAAGCATTTTACCAGAAAAATCAACTGTTTTCTAAAATTAAAAATAAAAAATAAGTATTTTAATACACAATAAAATAATCACATATTAAATAAGTTAATTTAGTGTAATAAGATTTCAAAAGATTGTAATTTAACTTGTAAAATGCTATATTTCTTTATCTTTGTACAGCACATAAAATCTTTGCATGTATGTCACAAATATATCATTCATTTTCTCTTATCTTTTTTAGTTAACAAAAATAGCATTACAGTGGCCATCAGTGGAAAAACTAGACTTTTGTTTGTAAGTGCCAGGCTTTGAAAAAAATGTCATATTTCAATGGAAACAAAGATTAATCACTATGTGTTTCTAACTGAAGCATACAGATAGAATAGTTTTATGTAATTATTTCAGTCCTGTAAGTGTTAGAAATAACTTCTTCATACTTCATGTAGTTCATTTAAATTTAATTCAATAAAGATATATAAAGTTGTGGTGTAAGTGGGCACAACAATAAGTAAAATCTCTAACCAATTGTTTAGGAAAAGTTAAATATTTTCAATAACACTTCACTCTTATGATAACAAAGGTACCCTTTTGCATTGTCTTTTCTATTGAATTGTCTGGATTGCATTGCATTCTACAATTGGAGGGACCAATACGAAAGAAAAATATCAGGTATTAAAAACTTATCCTTTGAATAAAAATAACAGGAAGTAAATCTCAAAAACTTTTCCCCATATGCTTACTCAATTTTTACTTCACTGCTGAGATGGGTTATTTGTATCAATTTAAAAGTATATCACTGGCAGAGATATTCTGCTAGAATATCTTCTAGATATTCTTCTAGATATATCTTCTAGATTCTTCTATAATTCTTCTAGATATATCATTTAGGAAGATATGAAATTTAGATGTAGAGAGTTCATTTCCTCTTGTGTTCCTTAGTAATAGCTGTAATAAAAATAAGTAGTGCTTATTCTTTCAGGTAGTTTAGATACTTGACTTAAACATTACAAAAAATATTGCATGTTAGAGAATATGTTCACCATGTTACAGATGAAGACAATGATGTTCAAAGGTGTTAAATAAGTTTTTCAAAGGTCCACAGCTGAGTGGTGGTCTTAAGATTGCAATCCTGGGGGCGCCTGGGTGGCACAGCTTGTGAAGGGTCAGACTCTTGGTTCTGGCTCTGGTCATGAATTCATTGTCATGAGATAGAGCCCTGTATCAGGCTCTGCACTCAGCACAGTTGGCTTGAAATTCTCTCTCCCTCTCCCTCTGCCCCCCAGCTCGTGCTTCTCTTCCTCTGTCTCTCTCTTCCTCTCTCTCTCTCTCTCTCTCCTCAACAAATAAATCTTGAAAAAAAATAAAAGATTGCAACCCTGTTCCTTCTGACATGAAAAGCCATGTCCCTTTACTGCTGTTATCTCTATGTTATTTGATGACATTAATTAAACTTGATTATTAAAAGGCATTTATAAATATCTGTCTATGACACTGAGTTTAGTAGTGTCCCAAATAAAATGAAAACCCTCTAAATCTAATTTAGCTTCATCCCTTTGCCTCCTTTATTATAATATATGCTTTAGGGAAGGGTGAAGTAAATGCAAGGTAAAACATAATTAGTTATCCTTGTACTTATCCTTGTAGAAGTCATACAATACATTCCAAAGTTAAAAGGATATTTTTTACATTCCTCTTTGGAATAACATAAATGACTATTTCTTACTTTTATTCAGATTGCCAGTGAAATTATATGGATAGGTGATTGTTGGGAAGTTAAAGCCAAAGGAGAGGCATAGATATCATCTATTTTAGATGTGATAGAACCTAGGTGTGATCTCTTGGGAAAAAACTAAATTTTTGGACCTATTTGAATTGAATAAGATATGGAGTTATCCTGTAGGAATATTGAGGGCACCTTAATTATAGACTGTGTTTGACCAAAAGGAAATCCCAGTGCATTGCTTCTACTCTTTCTGCCTTGAGTCCACTGTAGAGAGAATATAGAATCCTAAATCAGATAGACTGGAGTTTTAATCCAGATTCTGTCACTTTCAAGTTGTATGTAATAAAGCATGATGTTTAACACCTGTAAGTTAGCATTTTCTTTTTAAATAGAACTAGTAATTAAATCATAGTGTTAGCACTGGGAATAGGTATTTTGAAGTCAAAAATGAAGTTGTTTTTCCCTTGATTGGTAGCTGAGAATGGTAGCAAGCCTTCTCATGATTTGTAGTTCTGTCTCTTTGGTTGATGAGTTAAATGGTGCTTAATGAAATTGAACAAGTCCATTGCAGATTGCTTTACCCCGTGTTCTGTCTGTTGATGTCACTTTCAAGAACTCAGTGACTGTAATTCATTGTATCAATTTGTAATTCCACCATCCCTATTATGTTTATTTGACCTATCTTGCTTGTAGTCCCCTAATTTCAGTTTAACATATAGAAATTACTTAGGAATAAGCTTGTCACTTGTTATTTATTCTTTTATACATTCAACCCATTAAAGCTTCAGTAATGATGACTTGGCTGTATTTCAAGATAGTCTTAACTTTGAATTCACTGTAGCACTACGTGTTAATTATCATTTTTAGGTACCATTGATGAAACTAGAAATTAATGCAGCATTTTTTGGCAAGCGTTTCTGGCATCCTACTGTGGTTGTGATCAGTGTAAGATAAAACCACACCTCTTGTTATGTAGATCTACAGCACCAGAAAATTAAAATGCATTTCTAATGGATAATCATGAACACTCCATATAATCATTTTTTTGACCATTAATTATACTCAAGTCTTTTATTCAATGAAGAAAATACTAGAAAAGAAGACAACCTACCTTGTGTGCCCCCCCTTTCTTCATCACATGCACAGATTACCTCGATTCTTAGTACACTTATATAAATTCAGATACTTCACTTTATGGCATTTATGTATTCTATATTTAAAAACAAAAACACTTCAAATTTAGTCATACAACAAAATTTAATTATAAGTATCTGTAAAAGATATAATAAAATGGACATTTGTTGTTTATTTGACTGCCTAGCAGCCAAGAAATATTCTTGTCTGGGGAAAAACTAGCGATATATGAAATTTGTCAGGAGGCAGGACTGAAATCTCTATTTTTGTTTGTTTGCTTGTGTTTGTTGTTCATTTTTGTTAGTTTGTTTTTGTGGTTTCTGGGAAGTTAGCAGATGGGAGTGCCCATCTAGAACTTTGAATTTGGAGGGAATAATGCGAAGTGGTTTAAATATTACTGAGAGTCCATACTTAGAGGAAGTGTCTTAGCTAGATGTTCTCAGGTATTTGACAGTGTTTACTGTAACTTAGTTTCCTTTAGTTCTTTTATTTTTTTTTCTTAACAAACTAATTTTTTTCTCTTTTTGGGGGATTGAAGGGATAGTAGTTAACAAAATAAATTTCCATTACTTACATTCATGAATCCTAAAGGATAAAAACATTAAAACCCAAATAATACCAAATGGTTAAAGATGACTTATTAGATACTGAATGAGTGTAATAAGAAAGCATAAATCAATAAAAAGAACCACAAACTATAGTACTTATGAAGGCCTATAAACCAAAGAAAAACATTTAATACTTAAACCTGTGTATGTGTGTATGTTCCTCCTAAATTACTTATGGGTCAAAAAGTAACAGCATATTAAAATTACAATACGGAGTTCACTTTATAATAAAATTTATGAACAACAACCAAAAATATACTTAGGAGAAAGTCATAGTGTTAAATGATTTTATTACTGCTTAAGGAAGCCTAAAAATAAATAGTCACTTTACAATATTAGGAATAATACAATGAAATTAACTAAAACAGCAGTTAAAAAATAATAAAGACTAAAAAATAATTTAATGGGGGACGAGAAAATAGAATTTGTTGATCTAAAACCTGCTTCTTTGGGAAGTCATTAACAAACCATACATAAATACTTGATTCCAAAAGGGAAATCTTTGAGTCTTGTTAAAGGAGTCAGCTTCATTCTCATTTTTTTCCTATCAGCCTTTCCCATTTTGGTCTGCTGCTGATTCCCAAATCCCTGTCTATCTAAAGCCTGGATATTTTTGAACTTTTGGTTATCTGGTTAAAGTTCCATCTACTTCAAGAAGGGGTCATGCCACTGCTCAGTCAGTTCTTTTTTAATTATTATTTTAATTTAATTTAATTTTTCATTATTATGTTCAATTAGCCAACATATAGTACATCATTAGTTTTTGATGTAGTGTTCAATGATTCATTAATTGCATATAACACCCAGTGCTCATCACTACATATGCCCTCCTTAATACCCATCACTTGGTTCTTGCTTCTTAATCTTTTTTCTTTATTACACAAGTAAAATATTGTTCAATATAGAAAATGTGGACTTTTTAAAAATACTAAAAACAACCCTAAAGATAACTAATGATAAAATTTTACTATTATCACCTTTCAGATTTTTAAATGCTTTAGATATTATTTAAATTAAAATTCCTATAATCATCATAGTAGCATTGTGCTATACCTAATAATGCATAAGTTAATTAGTCTTAACTCAGTAATAGATCTTGAATATTTTAAATGTAAATGTGTATACTCATTCTCATGGATACATTATAATTAATTAAATAGATGCATCACTGTTTGCTTGGACAATCTCTTACTAAAAGATGTTTGGGTGGTTTCATAATTATTTGGTACTCTGAACAAGACTTCAGAAAACATCCCTGCAGGTGCCTTTTTTCATCATCTCATTTCATTGATATATATTTATAGGTGTTGTAATCTACATTTTAAGAAGGGATTTAAATCATTTCGACAAAGATTCTATAAAAAGTCAACCATAACTACTTATGTATTCCCTCCAACACTCCATGAGTATGCCTACTTCCCCACACTCTTGTCATTTTGATTTTAGCAATTAGAAAGGCTAAAATTCTGTTGTCAATGTTTTAATATATAAATATTAGGACCATTGAAATGCTTTATATATTTATTAAACATGTTTAATATGCAGGATATCACTGAAATTTATTTCTACATATTCTGAAATTGATGTCTAAATTATCTGAGATAGAATTTTGAGTAATTTTTAAAAATTTAGTTTGGTTAACTGGGTTCTTTGTTTTAAATTCAAAGTAGTCGATTATTTTGGCTAAATTTCAGTTATTTAAATTTTTCTTTCTTTGTCTTTGGAAATTAGTGCTTGGAATTTATTATGATTCTCTTAATGGTACAATTAATGATTAAGTGTGTTCTTTGAGTTAACTAAGTATTATTATTATATATAGCATATGTAATTGTACCTTGTATTGTATAAGATTATATATTTTACATGTTATAAATATATGTATAATATATGTTTATATATTATACATTTATATATGTTTATATATTATACATATATTAGTTGTATATATTGTACATAATTACTTATAATATCAACCTCCAGTTTCCCTATTTTCCTCCCAGCTATCTTCTGGGATTTGTAGCATCTGCCTGTGGTTGGATGATGGTGTGAGATCAAGGGAACTAGCACACTATTGTACTCCGGTTCTCAGATTACACTGAGCCAGGCATGTCCTCCCATTATTTTCAGCAGTTGTTCTGTGGAGTACCTGACTGTAGAAAATGATGGTGAGTTTGTGAGGAATGTGGCATAGAATGCCAAGACAGAAGTCACATATTGTACATCTTGTATTGGCTTAGGGGTTTGACTCACATTTCTATCAAATGTCTTAGTTTATAAAGACCATAAGACTCAGGGTCAGTGGGCAAATGTGAGAAATGTAGGAAATATCTTCTTTGCCTTTTCAGTCTCTCACTATTCCATGATGCAAAGCTACATGTTGATGTGCTAAAGCCTGAATAGGATTCCCAGCTTAACAAATAAGCATTAGGTTGTCCATCAGTATTTTTTAATGTGTTTGCATGGTTTAGTCTCTTTCTGCATCTTTGTGGATACTACATATATCTTGATATCCAATTATAATTTCATATTAAGTGTCTCAAACCAAGATTTTAATTTAATATGCATTTGACAAAGTTAGTATATATTAAAAAGCATTCTTCAATAAGAATTCTCTATATCTCTGATACAGTGAAACTGAAATCATTTTTTCTGGTATCCTGGATAATTTTATTATTTCTATATTATATGTGAAAAGGAATTTTGTTATTTAAAAAAAGTCATGTATATAGATATAGATAAGCACCCAGAAATCTACTACTGAATGTAATATGCTCAATCAACACATAAGTATTAAATGCTTATTATGCAGCAAGCACTATTCTAAGTTCTATAGTTGTAGTAATTAAAATTTAAAAATAAAATAGACAAAAATCTCTGCTGTGGGGAAGATTTTTGGAGAGAGGCAGATAAAAAAATAAATGAGAAGGAAAACTAGTATGTTAGATGATGATACATGTTGTAGAGGGAAAAGTCAGAGACATAAATATTTGGATGGTCGGGAAGAGGTTTATTGCAATAGCAATTAAGATACAATTTGAACAAAAGCCTAAAGAAGATAGGGAGGGAGCCCTGTAGATATCTGGAGGAAAAGTATTCCAGAGGAAAAAATGTAAGTACAAAAACCCTGGGGTAGGAGCGTATCCAGTGTGGCTTTGAGGAACAAGCAGGGAGTAACTTGAGGCGTAGGTGAGTAATGGGAATAGCAATTTGAAAATATGAAATGAAGCCAGAGAAGTGTTGGTGGGCAGGAGGTGGGGGCAAGTAACATAATCTTGTTAAGTCATTTTGATGACTTCAGTCTTTACTCAGGATGAAATTGGAACCTATTAGAGAGTTTTGTGCAAAAAAAAAAGATTTTACCTTTTATTAGTCTAAAGGTTATGGAGAGGAAAAAGCAGTGGTAGATGCAAAAACATCATGTGTGGCTATTGTACTCCACCTATGCAAAAAATGACAGTAGCTTGGACTAGACTGATAGCAGAAAGGATGATGTGGTTTAAAAAAAAAAAGAAAGAAACATGCATATGTACACACAAAAAGGGAAAGAATGAGAAGAGAAAGTGAATAGGATCTTGGAAAATGTGGAAATGCTCCACAAACAAGACTCCCTCACAACTCATTCTAGCCTTTCCCTCCTAATCCAAACTCTTCAAAGAGGAAACAAATTAGTCACTCAGAAAGGAAAAATAAAAGAAAAACATATAATTTATTAATAACACATTTATTTTTATTTGTTATTTTAGAATTATAGATTGACCTTGCAAATAACTTTTGTCAATTTGTATATTATTTTACATGTATTATATAAAGAAGTGCTGGTTTCTTAGTGCCGTGGTTATGACTTTGAAGTCTGAAATCATTACTAAAAATACAAAGGTTTCTATCAATGACTTACACTTTGCAAGTGAATTTGATTTTGCCAATATTTATTGAACAGGTCTGCGTTCAGAGGTGATGCATTTATACTGGGTCAGCTAATAAAATAACGCTAGGAGACTATAGCATATGCCATTGATGCCTTCCCCCATAACCTCGTAGTCACCTGCAGACTTGCTGGACAAGTTCCCAGGTCCATTATCAACTTCCTACCTCGAAGGCTCTATCTTCATCTCTCTGAGGTTTCCTTCTCTGGGGGGTTTTCTTAGATGCCAAAGTTTACTAGGCTCAAGTCCATGCCTCTGGGGGACAAATGGAAGTCAGTGGATAAATAGTTTAACATACCTGTCCCCCCATGGGACAATTGTGAAACATGTTTTATCTGTTTCCTCGTAGGGTCCTCAGTGGGATTTCAGGGTCCTAGTCCTAACTGCTCACAGTGCACCCATAACACAACCTTTACTGTCTTCTCCCTTCTTTGTTTCACTTTTCCTATTCCCTTGGTGTGCTTTCTGACTTCATATCCCCAGCAAATGACCTTCAAAGTGTTTGTCTCAGGGTGTGTTGAGTGGGAAGACCCATACCAAGCCAAGTGGAAACCCTTGAATCAAGTTGCTCATGTCTGATGGACAAAGCAAAGGATCCAGGAATATTCCACAGAAATTAAGCAAGGGTGATTAGTGGCTTTGTTGGCTTTAATCTACCCTTCTTGGCCCATATGTGTCTCACTTTGTCCAGCATTATAGAAATAGAATCTTCAAGAGTTAGCTCTTTTTGTTCCTCTCCCAAATACACTGTTAGCGTTAGCATATATTTTACAAATGGTGAATCTGTTGCTACTTCCATAATTAATCATTTTTGTCAATAGTTACAAGTGAACACAGCCATGAAGTGCAGAATGAATAATAGGGAGCTGAAAATTTATGGGCATATTGAGGAGATATAATGATCACTTGTATCAGTAACAGAGAAGCAGGAATACAGCTGCTTGGAGCTTGGGCCAGTTTAGAGAAAAAAGAGAGACTTTGCCAGAGGACGATGTTTCTCCCATCTAGAGCAAAGCTAGGGAGAATTTAAAGTTCCTGTCATCTGGAAAGCACACAGCTAGATTCACAGTTTGATGAAGTCCAGGGATGTCACATGTTGTAAGCTCTTGGTAAAAATCAAATCCTAAAGTTATAAGAAAATGAGGAATTTAGAAAAGACAAAAATAAAATAACACCCTTAAGTCTATATTAATTTTTTTATGTTAATGTACTTTGAAAGTATAACAAGTGTTTCTGGTTTGGCAAAGTTGAGATATAAAGACAATGGATGATCAAATATTCAATGGTCCCTTACTTTCCTTCTTCTGGCATAATCTAAGCCTCTGGAATAGAAATATCCGTGACACGGGACACCTTTTTTCTTTTATACAAAGAATCAGAATGGCACTACATATTTGGAGATCAGAGATAGTATCAACAGAGTGTGCCATGAAAGAGTTTCAGACAGATAAACATTACAGAGTTCAGTACTCTGGTAGGTGTAGAGGCATGGGCAAGAGGACATGGGCAAGCATATGGGCATATAATAAAATGCAATACTCTTACATTTACAGTTCATAAAATTTACAGTTTAGTGGTTGAAAAAGATACGTGAACACATTATTTCAGTACAATGCAAAAGGGCCAGCATCCTCAGTATAGCTATCTGCAGAGCAGTGACATGATCTGATTTGTACTTTCAAAAGAATACGCAGGCTATCCTTCTAAGAATAGACTGAAAGGGGGCAGAGAGACAACTATCCAGGCAGAGGACTTTGATAGACTTGGAATAGATGGTAGCCGGGAAAATAATGAAAGGTGATGAAAGGTTTTATTTATTCTTTCATTCATGTATTCATTCATTCATTCATACATTCAGACGTAGTTTCAGTCCTCCTGAAGAGTTAAAATAATACAATATACACTTCACCCAAGTTCCCCAAGTGTTAACATCATACTGTATCTGTTTTATCCCTTTCCCTCTTTCTGAATATATGCGTGCATATATGGTTTTCCAAAACATTTGAAAATTAATAGTAGGCATAATATCCCTTAACTCACAAATAATTTCTTGTGTAATAACTAAAAACACAGGTATTCTTTTATATAACCATGGGAAAATTATCCACATCGGTAAATTGGTATTGATGCAATATCTAATCTACAGACGTTATTCATATTTGTCCAACTGCACCAGTGCCTTTATAACAAAAGGAAATTTAGGGTCATGTGTTTTCATTCATTGTGTTTTTAGTTCCTTTTCATCTGGAATAGTTTCTCATTCTTTCTTTGTGTTTCATAATATTGACATTTCAGAACAGTATAACCCAGTTACTCATAGAGTGTCCCTCAATTCAGGTTTGTCTGATATTTCCCCTTGATTAGATGCAGCTTATGAAATTTGAACAGGAATACCTCAGACATAATGATCTTTTCAGGGAATTTTATCAGGAGGCACATGTTGATCTATATCATTACTGGTGATGTTAATTTTGATCACTTGGACTCTGTTTAGTCTTTTGACTATGGAGCTGATTATTTCACTTTGTAATTAATAATTATCTTGTTACTTTGAGACTGTAAATATTCTGTGTCTTCTCAAAAATTCACTTACTCATTTTAGCATCCACTGATAATTCTCACTTTCATAGATTATTATTATGATGGTTGTTGATGGTGATTTCCTAAGGCCATCATTTCTTCATTTATCAGTGGGGTTTCTACTTAAAGGAAGAATTTTCCCTTCTTCCCTCATTTTTTAAAAATTTATATCAAAGTGAATTCAGATATTCTCTTTTATTCAATGACTGATATTTTTATGTCATTATTTTAATACTCAAATTGTTCCATTATTGGCTAAGGAAAGCTCCTCTGTGGTGGCCAAAGTGTCCTTATGACATGTCCATATTATTCTCTGAACACCTCCCTCACTTTTAGCACAAGAAATTTCAAGCTCCTTTTATACTTTTCTTTCTGTAACACTGGAATCAATTTTTTCTTCTAGAATCCCTGGTTACTTTTAGTGGAGAATGCTATTAGAGATCAAGATCAGGGTTCTACTTGTTGTCATGACTACGGGGGGGGGGTCATCGCACCTAGTCCTCTTAGTAAACCTAGAAATAGATACAAAGAATGAATATATGCACACACACACACACACACACACACACACACCACCTCTGTATCTATCTATACAGCAAACTAGCTATATTAAAAATTATGAATTCACATTGATATCTCTTAATTCCAATCCAATGACGGAATTCATTCTATTTTCCTCCTTTTTATGTCTAAAACTCTCCTGTTTGCCAGTGACAAACAGCCCCAATTATCTATAATATATTTACTTACATGTTCAGTCTTACAATATACAGAAAATAGTTTCACTATTACTAACCCAGGTGTCTAAGGAAGGCTACTAATAATTAGCATTCAATATTTGTTTAGAGTTCTTTCTGTCTTTAGCCTGAAGGCATATAGTCTAACTACTACCCTACCACATTTAATAGTTATTTGAGTTAGATGTTCCCCATCTCCCGTTAGTTGGTGTTACTTATTCGAATGTTATTTATTTGAAATATGCTGAGTCATTTTTTTCTGTTTGTGTTCATTAGTAGAATTGTCTAGCCTTCCTTATTTGTTTTACTCATTTCTTCTCTCTTTTTTTTTTGAGTCTGTGAAACATTAACATTCTTAAAGTCAGAACGCATTAAATTCTACTTATCTTCTTTGTGTTTTCTGTCAGTTTAGTTTCTTTTTTTATATTTATAGATTTTTAAGCAGGGAATTTAGCTTATTAATTTAGGCATATTCTTTCATAGTGTTTAAGGCTATATAATTTATTTTATTGCTTCTTTGTGTCTCACAGATTATTTTATATATAAATATATATATACACACACATATACATGTGTCTTACTGTTTTCATTTTTTTATTTTAAAAGATTTTATTTATTTATTTGACAGAGAGAGAGCTCAGAAGTAGGCAGAGAGGCAGGCAGAGAGAGGAGGAAGCAGGCTCTCTGCTGAGCAGGGAGCCTGATCCCAGGATCCTGAGATCAGGACCTCAGCTGAAGGCAGAGGCTTAACCCACTGAGCCACCCAGGTGCCCCACTGTTTTCATTTTTATTCTTTTTTTTCTTTTTATTCTTTCTAATATGTTATTTAATTTTATTTTGTATTTCCACATTCACTCAAGAATTGTTTAGTAAACAGTATTTCTAGTAAAATAATCTTTTAATCTTTAATATTTTAAATATTTTCTAGTTTTTATGCATTAAAATTTTACTTATAATATTTTTAATTATGAAGTTCATTTTTGTGGCTTAATATATGATCAGATTTTATGATTTTCCCATGAGTGCCTGAGAATGTATAATCACGATTTTTCAAGGTGTAAATTTCTATTTTATTGGTTAGGTTCTGTAGGACTTCTGTATCCTGTCCTTGTGTCTACTTCATTTATCTCACATTTATTCCAATGTATTAACATTACCTAAGGTCAATATGTTTCTTTCTATGTCTTTTTACATCTCCTGTAGTTTTTGCTTACAAAGATATTGCTGTATTATTTTGGTGCACAGATATTCACAATTGTTAGGAATTTGCTATGAACTGAGGCTTTTAGCATTAAAATAATTCTCTGTCATATTTAACACAGTCTAGTTTGAAGTTTATTTTATTTGATATCAGTATTGGTTTGCTTTATTATTTCTAGAAGCCTGGTCTGTCTTTGCCCATCTCTTTATATTTAGCTTTTCCAAAGTATTTTAAGCATGTGTTTTTCATACAGAATATATTTGAGTTTTGCTTTGTCAGCCAAATTGAAAATCGTTGCCTTTTAATAGATGAGTTAATTCATTCATTCACTTTCATTGATATGTGAAATATTTAATTGCAACTCTCATATTGTTTTCTGTAATAATTACTATGTATATTATATTTGCTATATTACTCTATGTGAAATGGTTTGAGGGCTCTTTTTTAAAAAAATTCCTTTAGTGTTTAGGAAGGACTATATTTTGTTCTATGGGCTAACTTTTTAATCATTTTTAAAATTCTTTTATTTCCCTGCCTTTTTTTTTTTACCATGTTACTACATTGTTTGCAGTTGTTTTTTTTTTTTAATGTTTTTTTATTTATTTGACAGAGAGAGATCACAAGTAGGCAGAGAGGCAGGTGGAGAGACAGGGGAAAGCAGGCTCCCTGCTCAGCAGAGAGCCCGACGTGGAGCTCGATCCCAGGACCCTGGGATCATGACCTAAGCCGAAGTCAGAGGCTTTAACCCACTGAGCCACCCAGGCGCCCCTGTTTGCAGTTTTAATGACATACTTTTAAGTACATACTATTGCCTACACAACAATAACTTCCCTTTGCCTTCTCCCTTCTCCTGTCATTTTTAGTTGCACTATTTCTACTCTGTCAGAACATACAACACATACTATGTAGCACATATAATAAAACATTATTATTTCACCATCCACCTCACCTTTTAGTGTTAAATCTACAGTATATTAAAAAGCTCACCAGTAATCCTATTGCTGAAATGTTCCAATTCATCTCTTAGTTGGATTCCATATTTAAAACTGTTTTTCACTATTGATCCTTGAATGAAAACTTAGCTGACTACAAAATCCATGATTTACATTTTCTTTCCTTGGATTATGTTAAAAAGCTATTTTACTGGTACATTATTTTGTATGCAGCTTTTTAGAAGTCTGATGCCAACTAATTATCTTGCTTTTACTATGTATCTACTTACCTATCTATCTATTAATTATTGGCTAGAGCCCAGTCATCTTTTTTATTTAGTAAGATTATAAAACTTAACATATTTACCAGGATATCATTTTGAATTGGTCATTACTAATTAATGTTCACTGTTATGCAGTGAGGATGTAGATTCAGGACTTCTAAGTTTCTCCTCTAAATTGATCTATCACAGTCCATCAAATAGCTCAGTAAAACAAGCTTTCATATCCACTTTTGTTAGAGAGCAGTTATGAAGAAATGCACCGTCTTTTTACTTGTTAATATAATGAGTGTAGAAAAAAAGTCTTAAAATCTATACTTGTTAACAGAAAAATCTCTTGAGGGTAGTCAGCTAACATAAAAGAATGGATTTTCTAATCAGATTTAACAAGAATCAGAGATCTTACCTGGTATGAAGCTCTTCTAAATAATATCCAAAAAACCTCCAAGTAGAGAGAGCAGTTTGGTACACAAAAGACAGCTCCCCAGATCCTGTTTAAATACCTTAGGCATGTACTTCTAGCCAAGAATTGTAGACAAGGTCTCTGTATGAGGATCTGGGGATAAGCTCATGCCCTGGAAACATTTAAATTATGAAATTGAATTTCACTAAATTATGAAACATTAAGTTATGAAACATCTTCATTTAATATTTCCAACCCTGTATCACTGACAGGGAGCTAGGCCTCGTGAACCTAGATTCTATAGCTGACCCTTACCTAGAACATCATACGAAGTTCTTTACAGATAAATTCTCTTCCTCCTAGGAAATGCCAATAGTTTATATACCCAAATGTCCAGTTTACAAGGAATTTGGATTGGGTCACCTGCCAACATTCTTTTCCCTAGGAGCACTTAACTCCATAAAAGGAATGCTATGGCCTGAATATTTGTATTTCTCCCCAAAATTCATATGTTGAAATTCTAGCCCCCAAAGGGATGGCATTATTAGATGAGGCCTTTAGGAGATGATTAGGTTCCATCCTCATGCATGGGACTGTGCTGTTTTAAAAGACCTTATAAAAAGTCCATGGTGCTCCTTAGCATCTTCTATCATGTGAAGTTATAACAAAAAGTCTACAAGCCAAAAGAGAGTCTTTACCCAACCATGCCAGCACCCTCTCAGACTCCCAGCCTCTAGAACTGTGAGAAATGAATTTCTGTTATTTGTAAGCTACCCAGTCTGTGGTGCTTTGTTATAGCAGCCCAAACAGACTAAGACAGGAGTTAATGTGCTGTAGAGCGGGTGCGTTCATTCCTTCCATTCAGCAACTTGATGTGACTTTCCTTTTTGTATTTTTCTATTTTCTAAAATATTAAGGATTGAATGGATAATAGCTGGAGGGAAAGATAGTGTAATAGGAGTGGGAGGAATAGCCTGGTCATTTAGACCATGGGGTTAGAACCATACATTTACCTGGTTGTAGCACTGGTCTGTGTTCAGATAAATTGCAGGCTTCATACCAGGAGATTCATTCACCTGAAGAAACAATGCAGTGGCCTAGTTGCTTAGATAATTGATATCCATGGTATCAGAGGGAGAATTGAGATTTTTATTAAGTCCATTTAAAATTAGAAAACAATTGAGATAGCTTATGTATTACTGAGGTAGATAGATATGGCCATGTAATAGATTCGTATGCCCATATAGGGTCTCTTATTTTTATTACAGTAAATCAAAGTTCTAGATATTATATATGTACTGCTTATCTGAATGTAAACAACTATTATGCTTCTGTTTTTTAGTCCCTAATTCGATGTAGATAAGATTTATGACATATTCTTGTCCTATATTCTTTATTAACATATAATGTATTATTTGCCCCAGGGTACAGTTCTGTGAATCATCAGGCTTACACATTTCACAGCACCTACCATAACACATACCCTCCCCAATGTCCATAACCCAGCCACCCTATCCCTACCTTCTCTACCCCCCAGCCACCCTCAGTTTGTTTCGTGAGTTTAGGAGTCTCTTATGGTTTGTCTCCTTCTGGATCCCATCTTGTTTCATTTCCCTCCTCCAACCCTCCATGACCTCCCACCCTGGTTCTCAAATGCTTCATATCAGAGAGATCATATGGTAATTGTCTTTCTCTGACTGACTTATTTTGCTTAGCATAATACCCTCTAGTTCCATCCAGGTCATTGCAAATGGCAAGATTTTGTTTTTCTTGATGGCTACATAGTTATCCATTGTATGTATATACCACTCTTCTTTATCCATTCATCGGTTGATGGACATCTAGGTTCTTTCCATAGTTTGCCTATTGTGGACATTGCTGCTATAAACATTTGGGTGCACATGTCCCTTCAGATCACTACATTTGTATCTTTAGGGTAAATAGCCAGTAGTGCGATTGCTGGGTCATAGGGTAGCTCTATGTTCAACTTTTTTAGGAACCTCCATACTGTTTTCCAGAGTGGCTGTACCAGATTGCATTCCCACCAACAGAGTAGGAGGGTTCCCCTTTCTCCGCATCCTCGCCAACATCTGTCGTTTCCTGACTTGCTAATTTTAGCCATTCTGACTGGTGTGAGGTGATATCTGTGGTTTTGATTTGTATTTCTCTGATGCTGAGTGATGTTGAGCACTTTTTCATGTGTTTGTAGGCCATTTGGATGTCCTCTTTGCAGATGTCTGTTCATATCTTCTGCCAATTTCTTGATTGGCTTATTTGTTCTTTGGGTGTTGAGTTTGATAAGTTCTTTATAGATTTTGGATACTAGCCCTTTATCTAATATGTCATTTGCGAATATCTTCTCCCATTCTGTAAGTTGTCTTTTGTTTTTTTT